>CM031975.1:12618938-12665683 GCA_018804465.1 Populus tomentosa
TAAAAACAAGACTCTAGAAGAAGCTTGGAGTGACATCAAACCATCAGTTCATCATTTTAGAGTTTTTGGTTGCATAGCACTTGCTCACGTCCCTGACTGCAAGAGAAGCAAGCTGGATGATAAAAGTGTAAAATGTGTACTACTTGGCATCGATAAAGAATCAAATGCATATCACCTATATGATCCCATCTCACAAAAAATTATAGTGAGCAAAGATGTGGTATTTAACGAAAATAATAGTTAGAATTAGAGTGAGAGTCTAGAAACAGCTGATACTATTGCTTTAGAATGGGGAAATAAAGATAAAGATGAACATTTTACAGCTGATGACAGGACAGATGGTGGAAACAATGATCAACACAGGGCAAACATTGGAAATAGTGATCAACATGCTAATCCAGAAGTTAGGTTTGATCAACATGCTGATCCACAAGTGAGCATCACTGAAAGCCACCACATCAATTCTTTCAAATACACATAACAGTATGATTTCTGTAAGTCCAACAATCCAAGCAAGCAGCAATGAAAATATACGTAGCAGACCCGAAAGGGAGCGTAAAGAACCTTTATGGATGAGGGACTATGTCAGTAGGGAAGAATTACTTGAGGAGGATTCTTATATGGTCATGTTTGCTGCTGCCACTAATCCTATGTTTTTTTATAAAGCTGTGAAAGATGTAAAGTGGAGAATGGCCATGGATGCAGAAATAAATGTAATTGAACGAAATGACACTTGGGAGTTAACATATTTGCCTACTGGTGCTAAAAAGGTTGGGGTAAAATGGGTGTATAAGACAAAGTTCAACGAGAATGGTGAGATAAATAAATACAAAGCCCGATTAGTTGTATAAGGCTACACCCAAGAGCATGGAATTGATTATACTGAAGTGTTTGCATCGGTAGCACATATGGATACAATTCTTTTATTAATCTCTCTAGTAGCTCAAAAGCAGTGGACAATTTTTTAGTTTGATGTTAAGTCAACATTTTTGTATGGAGATCTTTCTAAAGATGTTTTTGTTGAGCAACTTCTAGGCTATGTGAAGAAAGGTAATTATCACAAAGTATACAAATTAAAAAAGGCATTGTATGGTTTGAAACAGGCTCCTCGAGCATAGTACAGTCGCATCGAGTCTTATTTTACGAAGGAAGGTAATGAGAAGTGTCCATATGAGCATAGCTTGTTCATCAAAGAACATGACGAAGGTAAAATTTTAATTGTTTGCCTCTACGTAGATGATTTAATCTTTACTGGCAATGATGAATGCATGTTTACTGATTTTAAAAAATCCAGGATGCATGAGTTTGATATGACTGATCTAGAAAGAATAAGGTATTTTTTTGGTATAGAAGTTTTGCAAGAACAGGAGGGTATTTACATTCATCAAAGAAAATATGTGCATGAGGTGTTATAGAGATTCAGTATGGACAAGTGCAATCATGTGCTTAATCCAATTGTAACCAGATTTAAACTTATGCATGATACAGCTGGAGTAAAATTAGATAGAAGCGACTACAAGCAAATTAGGGGTAGTTTAATGTATTTGACTGCCACTTGACCTGATATTATGTTTGTAGTAAGTCTACTGAGTAGATATATGGATCACCCTACAAAACTTCATTTTGAGGCAGCCAAGAGAGTCTTGAGATATTTGAAAGGAACTTGTGATTTTGGAATACTTTATAGCAAGAGAGGAGAAGAAAAATTAATTGCTTACACTGACAGTGATTATATCGGGGATTTGAATGATAAAAAAAGTACTTCAAGCTATGTATTTATGCTTAATTTAAGGGCAGTGTCTTGGTCATCCAAGAAGTAACCTGTAAATCCTCAGTTATAATTTTTTTGTGTTATTAAAAGATGAGAAATTTAACCAATAGTAAAATAGGTTAAATTAAATTAAAGGAACCTAAATCAAGATAAAAAATAGTGAAATTAATGAAATGAAAAGTGAATATAGTACTAAATTATTGAAAAGAAAAACATTTATTAGGACACAATAAATATGTAAGATCAAGAGAGGTCAATATTCAAGTAACAAAAGGTTGGGAGTTTATGTACAAATGATAAAAAAGGGTGGGGATAAATGTGCAATTAACCAGATTTTAGAACTATAAATATCATTCTACTTCTCTCTTGGAGGGACTAGCAAGAGTAAGAGAGAGTTTAGAGAGAGGCTAAAGAAAAGACATATTGATGATAGAACATCCGACAACTATAACTCCACCTTTCACCATTGGATTAGAACGATATTCGGATATGTTGTTCTCATCCATGTCATGTACATTGTCACTGGAGAGATTTTCTATATCAGTCTCCGTTTGAGAGATATCGAGGGAGGAAAATATCTGGGAAAATACACTTCTGGACAGTCTTCTTTGTTGTCTGTTTTGTCCTTCCGCTACCGTTGGATTAGGCTATAATTTGGATATGTTGTTCTTTCTAATTTTGTCTAGATTCTGAACGATGGAGATCATAAACAAACATTTGGTATAGAAGTTGTGCTTCTTGCACAATAGATCTGCAAGTTTGAGCTTAGTTCGGTTAAACCCATATTTCTATAAATTTCACCAATTGATAAAGTTAAAATTTGGATATGTTATACTCATAATAATGCATTATAACTTGACAGTATGGATTGTTTGGGATATTATTCTTTTGTTATTTATGGTTGATTGAAACTATTGTCAAGGATTGTGTTTAGAAAAATATTGTTTAGAAAGTTTGTAAAATCGATAAGAATGTTTTATTTTGACGATTAAAAGGGAAGATTGAAATAAATAAGATAAATCAGCTCTTATAAAGAGATTTTTTTGACACTCTTAAATGATATGTGATATAGCTAGGGGTTGAGATAAAAGAGAAAAAGTTAAATTATGGAAGTTGTGTGTAAATGGAAAGGTTGATGAATCTGGACATATTCGTCTCTTGACTTTTGAAGAGAATTCGAGTAAGAGGATGAGAGAATTAGGATCAAGTTTCTTCATAATAATTGTAGTTTTGGATGTTAGCTAACTAAGAAAATTTGTCTTGCTCAATATAGAGCTATAGAACTCCAGCTATTGGTCATCAACCAAGATTGGGTCCTGATAGACCCTATAGGGTAGTGTTTGTTGATGAACATTTTTTACTGTCTCAGAGGTGGAACTAGGTTCTCCTTCCTTCGGAGAACTTGTAGCCTCATGTATTAGCTTTCCAACGAGACTAATCTTGCTTGCAACGAAGTTCTATAACTCTAGATATAGTTAAAAATTTGATGAGTGTTTATACAGTAACAATTGATCATACAATAATAGTTGGACAGTAACAGTTCAATATCTAGACATAATGGTTGGACAATAACAACTGGACAATAACAGTTTAATGTCTAGATAGTAACAGTTGGACAACAATAGTTGAACAATAACAGTTTAATGTTTAGACAGAAGCGGTTGGACAACAACAATTGAACAATAACAATTCAATGTCTAGACAGTAACGGTTGGACATTAACAGTTGGACAGTAATAGTTCAAAGTTAGACAGTAACAATAGACTTTCACATGAATACTATATGTAAGAATATAAAAGAATTGAGTCATACGAACACTTGCACATTAAGATACTAACTCTAAAAAATATACATGATATATGTATGTATGTTATTGTGAGGAAATGAATATGCATAGAAAGTAACATATGAGTAATGGATGAATATGGATTCTTTATAATATTGGCCTGAAGAAATGATAACTATGGTTGGATAAAGAATGACAACGTTTATGGGTGTAATGAGAAAAACGTAAGATATAAAGAAAGAAATGATTGAAAGAAAGATTTATTAGCTATTGATATGATTATTATAAAACATATCATTGAATGAGAAAAATTTATAACATGAGTCTGTGACTGCAGGAGGGATCACCAGTGTGGTGCAACAACAGTAACAGGGGAGCACGAGTAGAGCTTCTATTGCAAGTAGGTGACTTTCACCTTCCTTTTAAATAATGTTGCATAATGAAAATACTTTATCATTAATGTTACCGTATTGTGTTAATTCAAATATCAGACTGTTAAATGCTTAAATGTTAATAATTGATTAGCTTCGGCTAATGGCATACAAAGAGATGGCTAGGACAAATGAATGATTAGATTTGGCTAATTACATCCAAAGGGATGAATAGGATAAAAGATTAATTAGCTTCGGCTAATGGCATCATAAAGGATAACTGGGACGAACGAATGATTAGGTTTGGCTAAATGCATTCGAAGGGATGATCGGGACAAACAATTGATTAGTTTTGGCTAATGGCATCCAAAGGGATGACTAAGACAAATGAATGATTAATTTTGGTTAATTGCATTCGAAGGGATGACTGAGACAAACAATTAATTAGCTTTGGTTAATGGCATCTGAGGGATAACCAGGACAAATGAATGATTAGCTTTGGCTAATTGCATCCAAAGGGATGACCAGGACAACCAATTAATTAGCTTAAGCTAATGGCATCCGAAGATTAGCTTTGGCTAATGGCATCTGAATGGATGATCGGGACAAATGAATGATTAGCTTTGGCTAATAGCATCTGAATGGACAATCGCGATAAACAATTGATTAGCTTTGGTTGATGGCATTCGAAGGGGATGGTCAGGGTAAGTAAACGGTTAACCTTGACAAATGATGCCTTAAGAGGATGGTCGGATTTAAGATTATGGCTGATTGTAAGAATTGGTGCATCTATATGTATTGTAAGTTGTATATACCAAAAGCATGAAGGAACTACAAATGTCATGCTTCAAACATGAGATAATGTTAATGCTTTATTAAATTGCTAAACCGTTTTCTTCTTCTTCTTCTTCTTATTATTATTATTATTATTATTAAGTAATTGCATTCTTGTAAATATTTTGTACTGCAGTAGGGATGTCACACGAACAAGGTGCCTAGGAAACCCAATACATAGAACCTACTTTTGCAAGGAATCATGTAGTTGCATTCTAAATCATGATGTATTTTATATGAATCAATGTAATGAATGTATAACTAATATTATATCCTTTTAGATCAAATTCGTGATGACTATTCATATGATAAAATACAAACTTATGTCTATGCATGTATATTTTAAATGCGAACTTCTAACCATGCAAACATAATATTATAAGTTTATGTAAGATTCACTTTTAAATAAAATGTTAATTGTTGTTGATTTATAGATTGTATATTGATGATGTGAAGGGAACATGTTTGCCGATTACCACGCGATGTATGTCAAGTACAAAAAAAAATTAGTGTTGTTTTGGGCTTGAAAAGCCAAGTTATTACATAACCAAAAGTTACATTGTCCGCCACTGAAGCTGAATTTGTAGCTGTTGCTGCATGTGCTTGTCAAGTGGTTTGGATGAGAAGAATTATAGCAAGTTTCAATCTACTTCAAAGTGATAGCGCAACTGTTTACTGTGATAATAGTTTACTATTGAGCTGTCAAAGAATCCTGTTCTACATGACCGAAGCATATATATAGACATTAGGTTCCATTTCCTCTGTGAGCTCATTAAAGATGGTATTGTTAAGATGGTTCACTATAATACACAAGAGCAAATAACAGACATAATGACCAAGCCTTTGAAATTGGATGTGTTCATAAAATTAAGAAGTCTTATGGGGGTCTGCACATTTCTAGGCATAAACTAAGGCCTAAACTTAGTGCTTTTATTAGCACATAGTTTAAGAGAGGATGTTAGAGTTTGTTTCTAATTGATCAAGTCTTTAGGACTTAGCTGATTTCTAGCTTTGAATAATTCCTATTGTTTAGGATTCTGTTATTCTATTTTGATTTTGATTTTGATTTGGCTTATGTTTCAATCCCTGTAAAAGGCTATATATATAGTCTTCAAATATGTTAATAATACACAAAATATTCTTCCATTCTCTTATATTATTTCTCAGCAAAACACCAAAACATTCTTAACAGAAAAAAAATTATGCTAAGATCCAATATTTACCAGTTAAATTAGCAAAACATCAAATAAATCAAGATGGAATATCTTGCCTGAGTTGAATTTTTTCATCAAAAACATTATCTAAGAGCATTAACAAAGAATCAACCACCTTCATCAACCTCTCTCATTTATTTATGAAGTTAGAGTAAGCATTAATCTTTAGCCAAGAGCTAAAACATTGAAAGAAAAATTAATGAACTTTTAAAGGATAAATGTGATGGCCAAAACTCAACAATAATCCTTGTTCTAAAAGACATAGAAGGAGCTTAACTGAATTATCTAAGCATTCAACTTTCAAATCAAGTCGTTAGTCAAGAAATGAAAGCAAAACATGAAAGAAGCAAAGCATAGTTAACTTTGGTCCTTGCTTTTGTTATTAACTTTATTCAAGACCCTGTTACTAAATACAAAACAATCCTTATATTTATAGTTTATATACAAAACAGTCATTCATGTATTTAACTTTTGAATGACTCCACTACTAATCTTGAATGGATAACATTTGGGGCCTTTTGACCATTGTGTTTTATTATACACAAACACAATCAAATCTAAGCAAACTCGACTCGGCCTAACAAATCACAGGAGACCTAATTTGGATCTAGTTTGTTTTAAAAAATTAAGTCGAAGTTGACATGATTAAAACGACTTAAAAAATAAAATTTTCAAAACCATATTGTTTTTTATTGGCATGGGTCAACCTATTCAACCCATAACCCAAATTATCCCATCAACCCATGACCTCAACCCTGAACTAATTTGATTTTAATAACTTTGAGTCTCACACTACAAATATAAAATGTCTTTTAAGAACCACAAAATAGCTCCTATAATTGAAAGAAAACCCTATTAGGCCAACCATACATCATAGGAGGCGTTTTAACAATCTAATTTGTTGGATAAATTATCTTAAATCCCGTTTAACATTGCAGTTCAATCATATTTTTAAAAATTCTTGAAATTTTTTAACTTCAAATTAATTGTTTTTGAATTATTTTGATATGCCGATATCAAAAACTAATTATATATATATATATATATATTATTTTGATGTATTTTCAAGAAAAAACACTTTGTAAAGCAACTTCTACCATACTTTTAAACAAGTATTTAGAATGTATTTAGTATTATAGTAATTTTTTAAGATCCAACTTGAGAAGATAAGTTCTTTTTCATAACTAGAGTTTAAGAGATATTTTTGAGTGAGACTCATGCAAAATTATGACATGTATAAACTAATGAAACATTTTCAAAACTATAATTAACACAAAATATAATTTCAACTATATTTCATTATATTACCAAACGAACCTAAGCCTTAGCTATTTGATAAGTCACTACATTTGCAAACCTACAAAATATGATATATTTTATATTCATGAAAGATGTTTATTTATTTTGTTTATTATTGTTATGCATAATAATTTTTAAAAATATTTTTTATTTAAAATATTTTAAAGTAATTTTTTTATATTTTTTTATTGTTAATATCGAAACATTAAAATTATTAAAAAACACTAAAAAAAATTTCTTTTAATAACTTTTAAAGACATATTTTTTTATAAAACACTCTAATGCTAAAGCTACAGGACCCCAAACAGTTTATGTAATTAACAGAGTTGTAATGTCATCTATGATTGGATGGTATTCATCACTGGAGATGAGACTGCAGTGGCTACCACATATGATTCTTAAAAAGGCTAATTTTCAATGGCTTTCCATTGCAAAATGAGAGGATCAAAGTTTCAAAAATTTCGATGTCTAATGAATAATTACTTTATCGAGGCAATCATATGGAGGGCTATACATGTCTTTATGGTATGTTATAAAATAAACCTGTAAAAACAATCCAAAATTAACTTAAAAAATCAATTTCAGTTATCAAAGTGAAAAAAAAACCACTTTTTTTTTAAAAAATAAAAATTGAAAAAAGATTAGAGAAATTAAAAAAACACCATGGCTATATATATATATATATATATATATATAGAGAAATTAAAAAAACACCATGGCTATATATATATATATATATATATATAGCCATGGTGTTTTTTATTAGAGAAATTAAAAAAACACCATGGCTATATATATATATGGCTATATATATATATATATATATATATATATAATCAAATTGAATCAAACTAGAGAATTTTATCTCAAAAAAATAATGAGATAAAAATAGGAGAACAATTCTTTCATCTCTCTTTTTTTTGGTTTTTTTTTAATGATCATGAAGATCAAATAATATTATTACCTCGTTCAAAGACAAAATCAAACTGCAGTATATATAAGATAACAACACAATATTATTGTTATTAATGGTTTAAGTGGAAAATATGCATTTTAGATTGCACATATGTTGTCGTAAATTTATACATCTTGGTGGATTCCGAGGAGAGATCAATACATGTTAGGCATCTAATGAAACCCTAGCACTAGACATCACATGGTACATAATATTGCAAGGACATCAATTGATGTAAAATCGAGCCATTGATCAGTGAGTTTTCAAGTGAGAAGGTTGTTGAATTTACAGAATCAACAAGTCCAGGCAGCCAGATAGCATCTCTCACTTGCTTCAATGTCTGTGCATGCATCAGTTTCTGCCCCATGCATGATATTTCAATCTGCGTTGTACATAATTGCATGGTAAAAGAACTAATGGAGGCATATTCTGCTCACACAAAATGTATTTCATGTAACATGTAGATTATAAGCAAGGATTCTCATGGAAAAGAGAGAAAAATTCGAACTCCCATGATTCGGAATCATTAATTCATTTGCAGGAAAATAATGTTCGAGATGAGAAGGCTGGAGTAATCAGCCATTAATGACTTCTGCTAATTGTCTATTACTAGCCACTTACTGATCATCTCCTCCTATAAAACATGCATGGAGACCCTTGATTATCTTAGCTAAGAAATCATTTGCAACACTTAAAAGGTTTGACTGCTGAACGACGCTTGCTTGACTTCTAGATGCATTATGCTCTTAGCAACTCATTATCCTACTAGTTTAACTGAATTTTACAACAATACGAAGTGTTGATATCTTGAGGTTGACTAACCTACAGGCTGGTTAACTTTTCAAAAGGGCCTTTAGCCCTTTATACAGAGAGATTTGAATCTACAACAAGCATGATCTACACCAGATATTTGGTCTGCGGATTTTTCTGTGACCAAGTACTGATCTTTGATGTTACATAGACTTCTCTATATCGTTGCTATCTAGGATCATTTTTATAGCTTCATCAGTTTCTCAACCAATGTTTTCATACAGCCCTCCACAGAACAATCAAATTCATCTTCGTAATTCAAAACAATTTTAAACATCCTTAAATAACATCAATATCACATTGATAATGTTACAGAAGAAAGAAACTGATAGCAACATGTGCAGCAATACTGAATGATTCTTAAATTATGAAATGAAATGGAAACAGTGGATTAGCAAGAAAAATAGAACTCGAATGACAACTTTTTTTAATTTCTAACATAACCATAACTATGACAAATGTCTATTTCCTGTACAACAGTAATCTATAGACTAAGTATCCTAGCCTCAGTTGTGGTCGGGGCGAGGGAAGACGAGAAAGACTTATAAGAGGGTTTCAAGAGACTGTAAGGCAATACTGGAGAGAATGAAAGCTCAAAATACGTTGACAATGCCATCTTATCTCACTATTACATTACAATGAGAATTAAATCTTTTATATCTATTAGTATATGATATTAGTATTTTCATATTTTGTAGTGCAATTAAGCATGTCAGAATTTCTGATTCAAAAATACTGTCATAAAAAAATTCATAAATATTTCTTACGTAATCACCATAAGACTCACCACAGTTTTGAGATCATGGGGGTTTAATTTGGATCAGCTGTTAATTACAAATTAATCAATTTAATAGACAAATTTACCTCGAGTCCAACTATAGTCTCAGTGAATTTGACAAGGACATGTCTACCATCACACACAACAAATTTTAACAGTAGAGTGTCGATAATCACATCCATTGTTTGATAATCTCTGATAGTGGCAGTTCAGTGAAGATTGAAGAACATGCCAAGGAATGAAAAGATTCAAGGGTTTGTCTCTTTCCAAGGAAGGTATATATGAAGAAAAATCAAGCACAAAAGAATTTACATTCTAAAGATTCATCGAAAACTCGATATCCTCGGGATGACACATTCTTCATTGTAGAGACATGACACCAAAATTTAGTGTTACAGAAAAGAAATTAATGTTGGATTACGTACACCCTTTGTGCACTTCTGCTTTTCAATAAAGTTATTTATCTGCATAATGTTGTTTTTGACTCAAGCAAAAGGCTTTAGGATAAAGATTAAACACAGTGAAAAGGATGTGTACAGGGCTTGAAAGCTAGCCCTATACATTTATCTGATCTTACTCAGATGATTTATCTACTTCTACACCTTATTAATTATCGCGTCCAGTTAACTTTTCTGAAGTTCACTTCTCAAATTATGTAAAAGATCTTGCAGTCAATTATAGAGGTGCTTCTTTATCTCATAGGTGAACCAGAGGAGCATGGTTTAGGGTTTTTCCACGTGAGTGGAATAGGATAGATAATGGTCTCGAGGTAAATTCATCATCATGTACTGATCCTGTTCATGGCTATCAATCTCTCTGCCTCTTTCTATACCATGCAAATGAACCAAGAGACGAAGCCTTGACAGAATCCATGCACCATCAAGAGGTCTATAACTAAAACCCATCAAAACCCTAAAACTTTCAAATCAAAAGGCTAGCTAAACCTACCAGGTGCATGCGAATAAGCATAGGCAATACAGACAGGCATCATGTAGTGTTGGCTTTTCTACATCATGACCCACATAATAAGAGCTTCTCATCTCACTAAAAGAATGATTAAAGTGAGAAAGAGAAATAAATTACCTCATCTTCGTTAGAGAGACCAAGCTTTCTAACCAGGTACTTCTTAACCATGAAAACAGTCACGTTCTCGTCTCTTTATTTTATTACAAGATGACCCCATTAGAAAAAAGCGGTGAAAGAGAGCACCAAAACCCAAAAACAAAAGCAACTTTGTCAGCTTTTCACTCATTTTCTCCAAGCATCATCATTAGATAGAAGAAAGAATAAGCATGAATGACACTTCTGATGAACTGATATATTATGCATGATACGATCATGTGTGTAAATACTCGAACGTGCACTACTTTCTATGAGTACTTACTTCACTCTTATGTACGCTTTTGGTATTTGAGGCAGTGCTTCTCCTTCCCTGCCAATCCATAAACACAACCCAATTAACCCTAGATTTTATACACAATGAGGATTAAAAGATGTATTAAGCTGGATGAATTCTTAGTGGATGGGGTTTTGAAATAGAGAAATCTGGCAGAAGAAGAAGAAGATTTACTTGATTAATCAGCTAATGAACTTAGACAAATGGGCGCAACACTACTGCTCAAGTCATGAACTAGCTACACAAAATAAAATATATGCAGGAGAGATACATGTCATAGAATGAGAGGGTGAGGTGAAAATACCTAAGAAAGCCATGAAAAAAAGTGTGTAAAGAGGCAACTAGAGAGAAGAATATTTGGAGAAAGGGAGTACACATCTTAGCTAGTGAGCATTGTTGGACTCATAAGCAATGATTAACAACAGAAAGGGAGGATGAAAAGAGAAAGTGGAAAGAGAACCAGCCACTCCTTTTAATGATTGCAAATTGAGAAAAGGGCGCTGATCTAAGTACTCAAAATTTCAGGGTGCAAAATTGAAATAGAACCACTAGAGGAAGAGAGGCAGCTAATGATTTTGTTTTTGAAAACACTCACCGGTTGATAGAGGAGCTGAGGGTAAACCACAAACCAGCAAAGTGCGGTCTTGTAGTTATGGTTGTTGTGGCAGAAAAAAGAGGCGGTGGTGGTGGTAGCAATGAAGAGCAATTATGGGAAGCATTGGAAACCGGCATTTTCCAGCCAAGGAAGCCAGTACTCCTACTTGAAATCATGTGCAATGGCCATGATGGTGATGATAACCTTGCTGTTAAATCAAGATTATAATCATGATCTTCTTGACCTTGGTTGTCTTGGCACAGGCTGCTTTTGTGACAGTAATTACTAAGCGGCGCCACATCTTTGTCCCACCTGACACCACCACTACCACCATTGAGCCCTACAATTCCTAACCCTAACTCTAATCCTAAGGAGTGGCCTAGTTGCTGGTGAGCTTGAAAATGTACTGAAGAAGAAGAAACTGCAGATCCTGGAACAGTGTATTTTGATTTTTCAATAATATTGTTCTCTTGCTTCCTGCATGTTGTTGGCGGTGTTGTGATTCTACTAATCCCTAACCCTAACCCTAGCTGAAGCCACTCTCTGTCTTCCTCACCTCCTTCTAAAGGGCATGAATAGTCAAAACCATTGTGGATTTTGCGAGAAGAAGAGGCCATGTGTGCATGCTAGCTAGAAAAGAAGGGTTGGCATGGTCTTTTATGGGATACTTGGCAACTTCTCTCCTGTTCATGTAACCCAAAACAGTATTCAAACACACGCACACCACCCATGTAGTCCTTTTTGTGCACAATAATTTATCTTTTCCTTTTGGTTTTCTTGGGATTAAAACTAGAAATACACAGAATTATAGAGGAATTGGAGCTGAGTGTTGTGCTCTTTTCCGAGGCAAAAACTGGTCTTTTCTGCTCTCTCCTTTGTTTCCTGTTTGTCTTTGCATCTATGAGCTGTTCAAAAACTAGAATTTTTTCTTTTCTTTTTGAAGCACGTACGCATAATGAGAGAGAGGGAGAAGGAGAGCAGGTAATGATTTGTGGCATCTGTTTACTTTTGTACTGATCTAGCTCTGTATGGATTAATTTAAAAAAAAAAAAAAACACTGCTACCACTCCTAATCTACTACTAGCTAGCTAGTTTCCATTTAGCTTCGTTTGCTATTTTTGGTTTGAACAGTGTTTTATCCCAATTACATGTACAGATTAATCCTTTCTGCTTTACCTTCATGAATTATAAATTTGCATGGATATTCTAACAGATTTTCTGATGACTTGATTAACAAATTCTATAAATTATATATTTTTTAATTTATTGGAAGAGTTACTCTCTTTGTCCTATAATTTAATCAAAATTAAAAATACCTTTTTTTTTAATTTTTTGAAACCATAATCACATAACCTACCAAGTTACCCCACAGACACTCTGGGTTGCTGTCGAGAGCAGTGGAGAGGAAGAAAATAGAGAGAGCTAAGAAGGTTTGGAGAGGAATGAGACAATTGGCTTAGGTGAGCAAAGCAAAAGCAACCTGTCATTCGCATGGGGAGAGGAAGACCCTTCCCGTGCACAGAAGTTCAGCATGAGTCAATTCAAGCAGCAGTATAATGACAGAAGTAATGAAGCAAATAATGCAGTCATGTAGGTGCAGACGGTGTTTCGCAACACCGCTATTCATCTGCAAATTTACTCTCTCTTTTTTTAAAAAAAACTTTAAATTATTTTATAAATTTATAAATTCTACCATATTTTTATTTGATCTGGTAAAAATAAAATTAATGAACTGCCTTTTCCCCCTTGAGAATAGAAAAACTAGCAAAGTTAATTATAAAGAATAAAGAAATTTTAAAAAAGATAGTTTCAATTGTTCAAGTTTTCTTCTTCCCTTGAGAAATTATATATAAAAAGCGATCACTAAGCTTTATTTCTTTTTATCTCATGCTCATGATGCTAGCATGTTTTTAAATTTTATAATTTATTTGAATTTATATATTATAGAGTATTAACAACATTATATTAAAGGTTAATATTATAAGATAGAGTTTTAGATTATAATTTTAAAAAAATCTAAAAAAAAAAAGAACTAAATTTAATATCAAGAAAATATAGGGGGTATGAAAATCTTCATTTTAATGTATGAAATTTTATTTTAAAAAAATTTAATCCTTATTCTTACCTTCATAGACTTATTTTTTTATATATTTTAATTCTTGTTTGTTGAGATATGGTATAAAATACAGTAAAAATAGAGAGAGAAATAAAATGTTCAACTTGCAATAAAAAATAGATTACGGTGCCAATGAATTTATATTAGAAAGGAAAGTTCAAAAGGTGATTTTTACCATTGAACATGTCGAAAAAATAGATCGTTGCCCAAAACGTTCTTTTTTTTTTTTTTTTCCTGATTAGATTTTGGATTTTTAAAATAATTAAAGGGTATTTTTAAGGTTAAAAAATTAATTACTTGAGGTTCTTAAGATACTTTGAGGGTTGTTTTAGGTGAGAATAAATTGAAAATTAAGTTTTTAAGGTACTAAAATTCGGATCTCAACTACTAAAATTTTAAATATAAAATAACATGTCGTCTATCAATTGAAAAAATAACAAGTATGCAGGCATAAGGTTTTTCTCTAGAGCCAGGCCTAGGCGGCATTGTCTTTTTGTTAAATATCACTTGGTTTATTTTCTTTTTAAAAAATTGAAATAATATTATTTTAAAATCAATATATTAAAATATATTTACCAAGATATCCAATTATATCATTAAAAAAAAAGGATGAGAGCTTTCCATGACAATATTAGCAATTACTTTATCAATCATCATGTATTAACTCAATATGAATTGTTTTTACAAGAAACTTCTAGTTAATATTGAATAAAAATAAAATATTTATTTTTAATTTTATATTATAAATTATTCATATAATCTTCTCATTTTTTTAATTCTGCATAGAATTGAATTCATATTTTTTTATTAAATTGATGCAACCATCTTTATCATATTTAAAACTTGACATGTGTGAAATTTATATTTATTTTTGTGGTGTAATCTGTATTTTGACTTAATTATATACTTAAAAGTGTTTAGTTAATGAACACACATTTTAATTTTGTATAATATTACTAAAAATATTTCTTAAAATCTTGATTAAAAAAACTATAATTTATAGGCATCCTTAAAAAGCTATAATGGCATAGAATTCTATATATATATATATTAATTCGAAAAGAACAAATAGGGAGAATAAAAAGAGATGGGTGGCAAAGGAGAAGAAGCTAACCTCTTAAAATTGCTGTTCCAGCCCGACATGTATATTGGGCTTATAACGTAGTCGGGTGGTTATTGGGCTAACGTGTTATTTAAAAGAATTTTCACTACTAAAAAATTAATAAATTGTAACAAAAACACTCTCTAAATTTTTTTCACTAAGTAATTGCTCATGGAAATTGTGATGAATAATTTTATTTTTTGTAGATAAAAATATTGACAAATTAAGTTCAGTTCGTATTTATCAACAGAATAAATGACATATTATAAAATAAAAAAATATTTTAAACATATATTACCTATTATATTGGTAAATTTAGATGCCAGGATTCAATATGACTGAAGCTGGTAGGAGACTACAATCACCAAAATATCCTGATTATTAGAGAAAAAAAAGAGAAAAAAAAATCTTGTAAGTTTCTAGAAATTTAATCTATCACGCATATGTAAACTAGAATCAAGTTTGTTTTTATATTTTAAAAGTATTTTTAAAAATAATTAAAAAATTTTATGTTTTTATTCATTTAAATTAATATTTTTTAAGTGTTTTTAGATTATTTTGATGTGTTAATATTAAAATTAATTTTTTTTTTGTATTTTTAAATAAAAAAAATATTTTTTTTTTATAAAGAGAGGTTTATATGCTCAACAGTGCAAGCCCAAAAGTCCACCTTTTATGCAATATAAAAAAAATAAAATTACAACATAAAACGCGTCATGCAAAAAAAAGAAAAAATAATAATCTACAATCTAGGATGGACAGGAGCAATAAATTCCCTCATCCACAACTAAAGATGACAAAGCCAACATTCGTAGGAATCCTTGTTTCCTATTTTAATGACTTACGCATGCTAAACAAAAAAAACTAGACAATTATTTTCAGAGAGTGAGGTTTAAGAGCGTACATGTCCTTATTATCGTACATGTCTCTGCAATTGCTTTAATGGGTTGATGTCGGTGGCAGTATGGGACAAAGATGAAACTCGGGGGTGGTCTCGTCGGAAGGTAGATGGTTGCCGGCAATTCAAAACTTGAAACTCTGGATATTTTTATTTTTTATTTGTAGGATCTATATTTATAATACAAGAGTTTCATACTATATGAAAAATAAAATATCAAATAAAATAATTTTTTTAAAAAAATTAAATTTAATTAGAATTTAAAATTAAATTTAAAAATAAATAACAAAAATTATTATATCTTATCAAAATTTTTAGGAAGTTTGGAGAGATATTCTTGGTATAGTTTTAGTTTCTTATCCCTTGTTTGTCATTAACCTTTTACTTGACAGATTATCAACATTAAATCTTTATATACCTTTAATTTCTTTATCTTCATCTTTAATACAACTTTTAATTCGTGAATACAAGCCTTATACTTAGTTGTATTGTTTGTGCACTTAAATTACAACTTGATTGAAATATGATATTATTTTTCCTCTAGAGAGATTATTATAGCAGCATCCCCATTACCATACAAATTTACTGCACCGAAAAAATACATGACCCATCATTCATTTTTTTTTCTTCCTTTTTCACTACCAATACATCTACATCAGGAAAGTTAAAGTTTAATGGTTCATAATTCTTAATGGCATTATCAACTAAATGATTAATAATTACACTTCCTTTCATAGATTTTCTTATCATGTAGATGATATCATATTCACCTAACAACACTTGCTATTTAGCTATGTTACTCGACATGTAAGGCTTTTCAATAATATATTTTAGAGGATCCATCTTTGAGATCAATTAAGTGGTGTAGTACAACATGTATTGTCGAAGCATCTTTTCACTCCATACTAAACTAGAACACAACTTCTCTATCATACTATAATAAGATTCACACTCAATGAATTTCTTACTAAGGCAATAAATGGCTTGCTCATTCTTTTTAGATTCATCATATTGTCCAAGCACATAACTCATAGCTGATTCAATCACTATTAAATACAAAATGAGAGGCTTTCCAAGTACGAGTGGTATTAATTGAGGTGGCATTTAAAAATACTGTTTAATCTTATCAAAGGTTTCTTAACAGTCTTTATCCCATAGCATGTGATTCTTTTTTTGGAGTAGTCGAAAGATTGGTACACCAACGGTTGAAAGTTGTAAAATGAATCAAGTAATATAGTTTAAGCCCCCCAAAAGCTTTGAACTTCTTTTTTAGTCTTAGGAGTTAGTATAACTTGTATGGCCTTTACTTTATCAGGGTCTACTTCTATGCCATTATTACTTATCACAAACCTCAGTAGTTTCCCTGATTTCACCTTAAATATGCATTTCACAAGGTTCAATTTCAACTGGTATTTCTTCAACCTTTTAAACATTTAGATATGATGTTATTCTTTTTTAGAATTAGCAATCATATCATTTATGTACACCCTAATTTATTTATATATCATGTCATGAAAAAGTGTCACCATTGCTCTTTGATAAGTTGCTATAGCATTCTTTAACCCTAAATGACATCCCTTTATAACATAAAGTTCCCCACGAGATGATAAACATAGTCTTCTCCTTATCCTACTTGACCATTTTAATCTGAATATACCTGGAGAAACTATCCATGAAAGAGTAGGTAAAACTCTTACTAGCATTATTCACAAATACATCCATATAGGGTAAAGGAAAATCATCATTCGGGCTTGCCTTATTTAAATCTCCAAAGTTCACACATACCCTAATCTTATTGTCTTTTTTGGGTACTGCTATAATGTTGGACACTAATTTAGGGCATTTGACTACTTTAAGGAATCCAACATCCTACTATTTCTTTATTTCTTCCTTAACTTTGATCCATATATCAGGCCTTTTCCTCCTTAACTTTTGTATGACCATGTACCACAATCTTAGTATCTAAACCAGACATGTCAGCATATGACTAGATAAAAATATCAGCATATTCTTGTAAAAAGCAACCAACTCATTTCTCATATTAGCGATCATTAGCATCCTAATTTTCAATTCTCTTTTATCCTGCTTAGTGCCTATATTTATCAAATTTAGCTCTTTTTTTAGGCTCATATGTATACTCAAATTGTTCCACCATCTTTGTAAAAATTTTAATGTCTTCATTCCCATATTCTTTCTCATCCATTGCAATTATAGTTTATCAAAGTTAGGCCAAATATTCTTAATACAATGGGTTTGTGAGTTTATTAATGATTCGTTTTCAGATTTCCTGAAAGTGAAAAACATTTTGGTTATGATTGTATAATTAGTACTTAAAAGTGCGTATTTATCAAGGTTTTATATCATCATTTTGCACTTGAAGTATCAATAACTCCTTAACTAAAGCATGTTTTATAATAACAAGTCTAATACTATAAAATACCTTAATATATAGTAAATGTTCATCTTAAATGCAGGCCTATCACATAAATCAAAGGATTGATTGATGAATTCAACTACTGAAATTGTGAAGATAAAGAGAGGGTGAAGCTTAGAAAATAGATGTTGGTGCAGTTCAAACTAGAACACTGTTAGGTAAGACATAGGCCTACAACTTTCATGTGGACTCCAAGATCTAAACAGGCCGTTTTCAAGTCTAAATTATAGCAATAACCAAGAAGTTGGAATCTGTCCTGCAGCCCAGACACTGTTCAGTGTTCTAAAAAATTATCTTAGCTTTTCAGGAAAAAAAAATGAGGTCATTTAGACTTCTAGAACTCGAGATATGGGCTGAACACTGAACAGTGTCTTGGCTGCAGGATAAATTCAGACTTCTCCGTTGTTGCTATAATTTGGACTTGAAAATGATCTTCTTAGATCTTGGTCTCCATATGAACGTTGTAGGCCTATGTCTTACTGAATCTGTGTAAAAAATTGAGATCATTTGGACATCTAGAACTCGAGATATGATCCAATTACCAAACAGTGTTCCAGTTTGGACTGCATCAACATTTGTTTTTTAAGTTTGACACTCTCTTTGTCTTCACAATTTTAGTAGTTGAATTCATCAATCAATCCTTTGATTTATGTGATAGGCCTGCATTTAAGATGAACATTTACTATATATTAAGGTATTTTATAGTATCAGACTTGTTATTATAAAACATGCTTTAGTTAAGGAGTTATTGATACTTCAAGTGCAAAATAATGATATAAAACCTTGATAAATATGTACTTTTAAGTACTAATCACTAAGTCATGAAAAGAAGATAAAAGTTGAATAATGCATGACTTAAAATTAAAATGATTTGCATCAGTAGGAAAAATATACATGATTGTGCAATTTTTCATGAAAAGAAGCCATGAAAAATATACATGATTAGTACTTTTAAGTACTAATCATTAAACCATGAAAAAAAGGTAAAAATTGAATAATGCCTGACTTAAAATTAAAATGATATGCATCAGGAGGAAAAATATATATGATTGTGCAATTGTTCTTGTTGGATTCATGTAGTCTTTAAGTGTTCTAACCCGATTATTCTTATTATAAAACGATTGATTATCCTCTTCAGCAATGTTTTCTAAAGGAGATGAGGATACCTTACAAAGTCTATTATTTAATGTACGTGATCAAACTCTCATGCATGTGTATGAAGAGAATAAAAAAAAGAAAAGAAAAGAAAAAAGAAAAGGAGACAAAACATAAGAAACAAAAATTAGATAAAAGAAGTGAAAAGAGAAAAATATAATTTTTTTTTTATAATTTATACAGAAATTTACCTCCTCGACAACGGTGCCAAAAACTTAACATGATCAAAATATTGATGTCTTATCTCAAGTGCAGGAGTGTCGAAGTAATAAATAACCGGGCAAGATCGAGGTCGAACCATAAGAAAGTTAACTATATAATAATAATGATGATGATGATGTCAAACCTTGAAAAAAAATAGACTTTTAAATACTGATAAAAAAACAAGTTCAACAAGAAACAAGTTCAACAGGAAATACATGCAAGATCACTTTGTGATTCTATCGCATAAGACTGCAACTATGCATTTAGTTCTTATCGTATTCATTTTGAGCACTTTCCTTGCTTCCTCATAAAGCCAAATTCTGTTGCGTCCTCAAGGAAGTAGAAATACGCTTGACAAACTATCTCTCTTCTCATGTCTCGTACTAGATCATGCATACTTAGTTCATTATGTAATGTAACTTATAAGAGTAATTGAATAGACACATATTATTTGTTCCTGCCAATGAAGAAACATGCAATATCAAAGAATATATTTTTTAGTCTATCATCATCTAGTGCGTGAAAACTTATCTTAAGCGTTTCCTGGATTTGGTGATCTTGATTTTTTTCGCAGTTTTTCATTAGCATTTCTCTATGCATATTTGCTTATTTGGTAAAAAGAAGAACCCAAAACTTCAAGAGCTATGGGAAGCACTCTGAAGCGAACTTAATTAAGATCGTTACTACTTGGAATTCTTTCAAGTAACTTGGAGGATGTGGTAAGTTGGAAAATAGCGCCAGTAAAGAGATTTTAATGAAACGTTCATCATTATGGAAGAAGAAGAAGAAGAAGAAGAAGAGAGAGAGAGAGAGAGAGAGAGAGAGAGAGAGAGAGAGAGAGAGAGAGAGAGAGCTAATCCTGTAAATGTTAATTATTCATCCTTGCCTTAATTCCAGAACATCTTGTTACAAATATAGCCAAAACTGCCTAAGAAACTCTCAAGTTAGAGTTAACTAACATATTCTAATGAACTACCACGTGTCATGATATTGTCTCTTGTAACTAACCAAATAAAACAATGTGTTTCCTTGACTCTAATACTAACTTAAACGCTGCATTCACATCACCCCACTTGAAATTATCAACGGTCATCTTATTCAAATAACATGAGCCCTAATTCTCAATTATTCTTTCATCTCGTAAATGTTGAACTGCAACAATGCCCCCTCTATAATAGTGCCGTTATCCTCGAGGGGAAATACATGGAACCTGAAGACAAAGTTGTTTATAAACTCTCATATAGATCTGTTCATGGTTAGATTTGGTTTAGTTTGAACTACAAAAACCAACTAAATTAAATAACATAAATTTTTTAAAATTCAAACCAAACCGAACTGAATTTCGGTTCAAACTGAACAGGTTCGGTTCAGTTCGGTTCAGTTGAAATTGTTTCTTTGCTATAAAACCAAAAAATCTAATCATATCATTAATGGGCTATTTTGAATTTTTTTAAATGGGTGTACATTAAATTGGGTTTTAAAATTTTCTTGTTGGGCTAAGTTTATAGGCTTTTTAATCAAAACTCTTTAAAATTTTCTAATTTGGTTTAGTTTGTTATAAGCTTTTTAATCAAAATAGTAGATTGATATTCTTTTTAATTTAACCTTTCTTATTAATCTTAAATATATATTAGTAACAATAAATTTGAAATGCTTGACATCTTGCTATCTTTAATATGCAAAAGAAATAGCCTATGAAAATTTAAATCAATGCAATATACAAGATGCATCATCAAATTTGAATATCTCAAATTAAAAGAGTTGTTCACACTAGAAAAGTTTCATTAACAAACATATACATTAACAAAGCCAACATAAACAACCAATAATAAATTATCATAAACATCTAGTAAAATTTGAAGAAAAAAATCCAACACCAGCACTATAGCAGCTTCCAAAACTTCCAACAATAACAAAAGTCAAAAGATCCAGCAAGGACAATACTATAAAAAAACACTAGCAAATTAGCAACATATTAGAGTTTAACTATTAAAAGAGTTAACAATAAACAATTTTAAAGGGAATTAACAAAGTAAATTAATTACCTAAAACAATATATATTTCAGGATTACACGAACATCATCAATACTACTTACAATCAGTTGAGATTTTCAAACTTTTACCAAATTCTACAAAATCATAAATTAAAATGTTAGATTAACAATAAAAAAATAAATAATATTATAAAATAACTACATTTAAATTTGTAAGAGAAATTACCTAACTCAATCATTTAGGAATTTTCAATATATTCTATGAAGGTTCTTTATGTTGATTGGAGTTGGTGTTAAACATAACCAATTTTGACAACAAACAAATGCTTGTACTGTCGATGGAGATAAAGAGCTTCAAAATGGATTTAGTATACAACCGCTAATACTAAAGGCTGCTTCAGAAACAACTGTCGATACCGGGATAGCTAACACGTGTTGTGCCACCTTAAAAGGAATCTTGTATTTTATGGCATTACATCTCCACCAACCAAAAATATCTAATTTAAAGTCATTAGAATCCTCATATACTTCACCCAAATACCTCTCAACCTCATTTTTTCTTTCTACACCACCTTTTTTTCTCTAAATGTTTTTTAAATTGAGAAGCTAAGTCATCTAGCATATCATCGACCAACATTAAATCAACATTAACATCTTCATTTAGACTACTTCTAACACTATGATAAGCAACTCCAACATCCTCATTAACATTCATATAATTCTCAAACCACCTTAGCAAAGTATCTTTAACTTTTATTGTAAAATTTTTAGCTTTTTTAACATCATATAATCTCCCAAAACAAAATCTCACATACTTTAATTTGAAACGTGGATCTAACACAACAACCACATACAATAGAAAGTTTTGTGTATCTTGATCCCCCCAATATTTTTTATACTTTGTCATCATATTCTTGACCATTTTACTTATATTAACATCTTCACTTCTACAAAGTTGAGATACGCTTGTATGCATGGAAATTAATTCATGAAAGAAAGAATTAAATGTCACATACAAGGAGCCATAAATTTTTAATGTAATCGTGTAAAAAAGTTTCAAGAATTTCACAAAAGATCTAGCTTTTTCCCAATCTTTTAAAATAGAAGGACCTAAGTTTTTTTGTTTTCCTTTTGAATCAACCTCAAAGTAACTCATATATCTAGGATTAGTTTCTTCTAACCTCATAAAAACCATATCAAATTTAGCAGCAGCATCTAACATCATATATGTAGAGTTCTATCTAATTGCAACATCCAAGCAAACAGATTTTTTATTTTTAATTTTTAATATCTTGGTACATTGGTTATAAATAAGTTGTCTTAACAGTTCATTTGAGATAAGTGGAATAAATGACACTTGACTTTCAGGTGAAAAATTAAAGAAATTTTCAGATTTTGAATCAATTGAACAAGTTCAAGATGATATTAGAATGGGCCTTAAAAAGGGCTAAAAACCCAATGAAATTTTAGAACTTTATCTTAAGAACAAATGGAAGCTAAACTTCATATGCGTAAGTCTGAGAATCATGAAATGTATGGCATATGAGGCTGTTGAGACTAGTTGCTCTCTGGTTCGCTAGTTGTCTCAGACTCTCAGAAGTTGTCAATGGCCACATGCTTTTGACACTAAAGATGTAAATTACCAAAAAAAAGAAAAATACAAATTAAAAAGGGTACACTACTACTCTTAGAGAAAATAACAGAAATATTAAAATACAAAGCATAAAACAATGAATAGAGAAAGAACTGTCTTAACATGGTAAACCATGCCATTTACAAAAATTGAGGCTAGTGTTGATACAAGATTTGATGGCCACCGCCCCTGTCCCTGTCATTACTCCTACCTCACCCATTGTCCCAAGATTCTGACCAACAAAATAATGAATTGCCGATAGCATAGTAAAAGCCTCCTACTCTCACATATCCCACATTCCGACCTTAAAATACTTGTATAGGACCTAAGCTAAACTCGACCAGAGATTGAGCCTTTGAATATAATCGTAAAACTGTGTCAGTCTTCTTTCCACCTGTTAACATAATTGAGAAAAGCATTAGCAGAATTCTCTCTTGGTAGAGCACGGACACGTGTAGATCTCCTATGCACAGCTTCCTCCAATAAAATTTTGGTAGCCAAATCTTTTGATCTCTTCTGGAGTTCCAAGCTGGTAACAGGATTTGAAGAAAAGTTAATAGGTTAGGCACAAATGTAGAAAACAAGAATTGCATGGCAGTGCTGTTTGCAAGCTAATTTCTTCAACATTAAAGAACAAAAAGTCCTAAGCCTTACACAACATTGGCAGAGAAAGGGTCTAAAAAGCTATTTCATTCCATGGCATGTAATTCAGGAGTTTGAATTCAAAAAGAAAAGTCGCAGGCTATTTTTGTTCTGTTGCAAATTGGATATAGCACCAATCTTATGCAAGTGACTAAATATCAGCTAATATTCCATGACAATTAGTTGAAGAGCCGCAACAGGGACTGTTGGACCATTCAATAACGAGTGATCATAGGTTTCAACCAGGGACCATTTTCCAGATAAAAACAAAGATTGTTCTAAACACATTCAGCGATCACTCACCAAATTCTACTGTAGAATTTCTCCACCTGCGTTTGAAGAGCCCTCTCTCTCTCACCTTTGGGGTTCAGTGAGCCCATCAATGCATCAATCTGTTCAAAAGTGCCTAGTCTGATTCATTCAAATGGGAGAAAAGAAACGAAAAGAAGAGTTGATGGATAAAAGTTATTCAGAGCTGCTACCTCTTCCTTGCAACAATAATAGCTCCAAAGCTTGGAGTCAGAACTCTCAACAAAAACCCTCCCATCACGCTTGAACCACCAATACCTATTATAATCTCGGTCTTTACCCAGAGGGTTGGTGTGCAGGATTCGTTTCTCTAGCTCACGTTCAAAATATGCTCTCTATGGTATCACACAATGTCAAACCAAAAAAAGAAAAATGAGCACGGCAATATGAGCAAGCATAAACACATGCAGACATACACAAGGGACAAGGACAGTAAAAGATAAATAACCCTTTGCTCTTTGATGCTCCATGTTGATGCAGCAATTTTTTCATCCCTCAGCAGTAGCAATGCTTCTTTTTTGGTCAAATCTATCCCCTTTTCTGCTTGGCTTTCCACACCCATATTCTTCTTCTTGCCTGTTTTCTTTGATTCAATCTCCAAATGCCTACTGTCACGGTCCAAATTGTAAAAAGCATTAGCCATGTTTACAATTATTCGTGTCCATTTCCATGTGTAAGTGTGTGAGCTTGTGCACTGACATGCAAAAAAGAAAAAAATTGCAACCTGTTATTTGATGCATGGTTTGGTCTGGTTGAAAAGGCTTCTCCCTTGTTTTTTGCAATCTGCGCGTTCTGACCAATGTGATTTCCATTTGACAACACAGGTTGATTGTTTCCTGTGCTATCTACACCATGCCCATTCATTGCTCCATTATCAGCAGACTTGGCCTTCAACCATTCCTTTTCTTCTCTTTTTTTCCTGCCCTCCTCCAGTGCTTCCCCCCTCTTCATTGATAAGAGTACCTGCCGCTCTTCAACAGACCCAGCCAACTTCTCCCTTGCGATATCTGTTTCAAGGACTTGATTAACCAATTCTCTTAAGATTCCTAGTTTGACTTGAGTATCGAGAAGGCCATAGTGCCCCCGCTTAATTGTTGTTATGTGAGTGGATAAATCATCGATGTTGATGATCTCTAAGAAATCACACAGATAGTCTGTCCAATTAGTTAATGTTATCTGTTAGAAAAAAAAAAAAAAAAACACAAAAAACAGAGGTTATCAACAGCTAGCACAATGAAGGCGTGGTACAGAGAAGCTCCACAGAAGAGCAGGGAGAAACAAAATTTTGTAGTTAATGAGGAAATCCAGTTTTAAACAGAATTAATTTCCAGAATAGCAAGGGAATTAACGGACTTTACCTTCAATGCTCGGGTTCTTTTCTGAACAGCTGAAAAACATTCATCTTTCTCACGTTCTAGTAACCGAATAAGAGAAGAATGTGTTTCGACAATGAGATTCACATTGCTACCCTTACAGCAAATGGCATTTTCAAAATCTTCAAGAGAGAACGGCCACAAGTGCAACAGCTTACTAAAGGAGGATAAAAAATCCCAAACCATTAGAAGATCCCCAACACCATCCATTGGAACATTAAATTCCCTAGATGGCAAAGGGCGGACTGTAAAGACTGGATCATCTGTTTCAGGCTGCACCAAAAGATCATCAATTGGATACTTGATAGGCTCTTCCTTTTGATGATTATCTTCTGCAAGTTAAAATACAGCAATAAAAGAAATGGTCAAGTGATGATTTATTTGATATGCAAGACCTTACGGGAATTTTAACAGCAAGATTTCCGCTCAAGTTTCCTACCCTCAATAAAAGAGAAACAAATATAAAAAAAAATGCTTAAAAAATATAAATAGCATATTGTAGAATAAATAAAAGTCAGGCTAAATTTAAAAAAGAATTAGGTTGCTTCTACATTTTTAACCTACCTTTCTTGGTGGCCTCAGCTTCCTCGGCTTCTACTTTTTTCTTCTTAAGTTTTCCAGAGTCTTTTACCTCCTGGACATGATGCATATAAGCCAACATGATAAGTGATGAACTCGAAAGACCAAACAAATGTTACAGGATATTTACCATTGCATCTTTCTTTCTTTTATTATAAACTACTCCATCCTTAATGAACACTTTGCCTTTTAGATCTTGTGCTAGATCCCTTGATATTCGATATTTTTCTGCCAGTTTATCATGAAGCACCCGAGGAAAACTTTGGCGTGTAGATTTCCGAATAAAAGGCTTCAAACTGTTCCTACTGAAAGTGGATTTCTTCCATATCAGATCATCTCGGTTCACTACTGCAGGTTCTGTAACTTTTTTATTCCTATCAAGCCATGCTACCTCATATTTTGTTTTAACAGTACTGTCCTCCAAAACCTTTAATATCTTGCAAGGGCAGAGATCACCTTTCTTTCTCTTTCCATGCAATTCTGCCCCTACAAACAAATGTTCCTGCAACTTTGCTGCTATCATGTCTGCAAGATCTTTTAACGAAAGCATACCTGAGAAACAATTGGCCTGTGAATAAAGAAACATAGATTATGTGGATAAAAGTAAAAGCTGAACAGGCATTCAGAGAGACCCAAAGCCAATATTTGGATTTACAATAAACAATAAGCATGCATACCACTTTTTAATTTTCAGATCATATTCGATGAAAAACTTCCATTTCTAATTTGTTTTATTGCGCCAATACATTGAAAAGTGACAAACCACCTACTTTGAAAGGAAGGAACAAGATTATAATTGAGAGTAACAATAACTCATATAAAAATTCTAAGTTTGTTGATGTGTACAGTACAATGATAAAAGTGCATATGAAAACAGATTTGTAATTACATATCTCACCACAAAGCTTATCCTTAGCCAAGCATTCATAGAATGAACTTTATGCAGACAACTATTTCCTTATTTCATTTAAACGGGGTTGGGTGGGCCATGGCGTGAGCAGCATGCTTTCTATAATGTGTATTTTTTTACTTCTAGCAATTTGATGACTTGAGCAAAGAGGTTAGTTCATTGGAAACAGTAAAGAATATCAAATAAGTATCATCATCTGCAAACAAAACGAAGACCAAGATTTGTCAACTTCCTCAAGTACTCTGATCAACGTAGCTATTGGCTTATTCAATTACACGCTACTAAAGGCAACCTACATATTGACCCAATCCACTGGTACATTCGAGGAGATGAGTTAAAATATACCTAAACCTCATCTCCATAAAATCTAGTAAAGATACCTGCTATGCAGGCTGCTATATGCAACTTGGAGGCCTGCTTTGCAACATGCAAAAATAAGATGTGCCACCAATGCTGCATTGTGCTATCAGATATGTCAAATTTAAGGTATTTTCAAAACTACTATGGATACTTAAAAGTCTCCAGCACCAGCATCCACCCTCGCATTGTAATGAGAAGAATCACCATATATCCCTTCTTGACCTCTGAGATGTCATGACATGAAAATAAGGGCTCTTTCCAAGTCAAGATGCCCGAGTTTTCCCTTAAAAGTTGAACTATTTGAGAAGAGAAAAGTTTATGCATTGAACCTTAAATGGTATATGAAATGTTGGCATTGCAGAAAATTATTTAAAATAAGACAAAATTATACATCATGTAACTGACATGCTGTCCAATGTGTCCACATTCTTTTGGCAAGGTTTAGAGTTTGAAGCAGGTAAACTGCCAAACTAGAGCTTTGAAATAACGGATTATGGTGCATCATGGATTGCAATTGCAACCGTTTTCCCTCTATAACATTTTCTAAACTTGATTACTAGAATTAAAAGGCTAATGATATCAATATAATTTATTGATATGGATACTTTTCAAACTTGATTACTTATTTTTAAAATTAGAAGACTAATGATATCAATAGAGTTTATTGAAATTAACATTAATTGAGATTTGATTAGTGATTCCTGGAAGTAGAAGTCTAATGATATCAATGGAGTTTATTGATATCAATATTAATGGAAATTTAATTAGTTGTTTTCAGAATTTAGAGATTAATAATATCAATAGAATTTATTAATATCGGTATTATTTAAAATTTAACTTTTTGCTCCCAAATTGAGAGACTAATAATAACCATAATAGTCATTGATATGGGTATATTTTAGATAAACCATATGTATATAGTACAATAAATTCATATCCTTAAGAAATTGACATTAAATACAACATATATAAGTATTAGAATGCATTTAGGCTAGATAATTACGACAACAAAATATGCGTATTTATGTTTATATGCTAAGCAAAATAATATTATAATTCAAAATGCATATCCTGAATCTAGTTTATATAATTAAAAGATACAGTAGTAATCTAATCCTAGCATAAACGTGATGACCATGAAAAAAATGCAATATATGATATGTTAATTAACAATAATCAATTAAATGATTTAAAACAACTACATTGCATGCAAAAGTAATCCTTATATATATATATAGTTGCTGAATATATGTTTGGATGGATAAAGTTGTTTTGAGGAACATTGATTGATGGGGGAAATGATCTAGGATTACTGGATCAGGTAAATAAAATTATGTTGGAATGTGAAACAAGTTTAGTCGATAACTTGAGATTTCCTTCTACAGGAGAAACTCTATCAAATTTTTGTCATAAATTTTGGTAAAATTTTAAGTATACGTTTGTTTTTTTTTTTAAATTGCTTGTGAATATTCTTGGTAATAATTGGGAATGTTACAAAAACACGACTAAAAATCATTGTACTATCATCAAGATTTTCTTTATGTGTCCAATCAATGACTATTCTATGATTTGATTCTTTTATTGCCAATAACAACCTAGGTAATTTTTTAAAAGATTCCTCGTGTGAACAAAAAAATAATGCTCAATTACCTGCTGTTTTGCAATTCATGCTTTATCTTATGAAATTTTATACTTGTAATATAATTTTATTTCATCTTGTATGCTTTCAACTATCATTACAAGTTTATTCATTACAAGAGTTGATATAACATTAGTAATAAAATTTGCATGAAACTGATGATGGTCTGTTTTGACAAATATCAAAACACATATGTTTGATCCTTTTAACTTTGCTATCTCAAATGAATCTGACCTTTTATAATACCAATCACGCAAATACCACTTACATTTAGGTGCTTGCACACATTATAATTGAACAAATATAAAGTTAAAATGTTGGACTTTGTATTCAAGTAAATGTGTAATGTGTCATCGTTTAACAACATTAATCAATTCATTTTGACTACTAAATATTTGTCCAACCTCTAACTCAGACCCTCGTAGCATATGTTTATGACTTAGTGCCCAATCATTTGAAACAACAAACTAGACCCAAAAACATCCCTAAATTCAGGAACAAAAGGTATGATTTCATCATTAACATCATCATCAACATTGTTATTAACATCATCATTATCATCATCATCATTTACCATCACATTAAGGTCTAACATACATCATCCTCATTGTTGTTAGGCTCAAAATACTCATTGTTGTTAGGCTCAAAATAGTCAAATCTATATTGATTAACAAATGACTTGTATAACATAGTATTGTTTATCCTTTGCATCAAATCAATCAACAATAATTTTTTTTTTACCTCTACTAATTGAATATGAAGGACCAACATAAGTTGGGACATACATAACTTTTGGTCAACTATTCACATGTATTAACATGTCTTATCTTTTTATTTTACTAATTCTTAATACTTTACTTGTTAAATGGTTAATCTAGATTTGTGTTGTATAACACTTGGTACAACAAATGCTTGACATTCTCATAGCCCAACCGTATGGTATTACCTACACCTGTGCTATGAAAGGAACTTGATTTGTTGTTAACATAAGTTAGCATCATGAATTCGTGACAATATTTAAAAGTTTGGTGTTACTTAAATAAGATAATTAATATGATCATGTTAACAATTTATAATGAGCTTTTAATGACAAATCATCCGATTGGAACCTTCTTCATGTGTGGTCTCCAATTGAATAATAAGAGTTTATACTATACTTGTTTAAAATACCATTAGTGGATCCTCTAACCTTGACATTTGTTTTTATCATTGTTTAATCCTTACATTAATCTTCAATCTTAAAGTTCTCATCAACTTCTTCTTCTTCTTCATTATTATTATTATTAGTATTAGTATTACTATTACTATTATTATTGTTATTGTTATTGTTATTGTTATTGTTATTGTTGTTGTATTATTGTTTTCTATAATTTATACAATTAACCTCCCTATGGTTCTACTCTGATCTTGCCGGGTTATTTATTACTTCGACACTTCTACACTTGGGAGAAGACATTAATTTTTTAGGTCGTGTCAATAGTAGCTGTCATAACCCAATTCTGGGTTATTCAAAAAAAAATCAATTTCTTTCTCAAAAATAAAAATAAAAAAATAAAATAAAGGTTAACAATGTGGAGAAAGCAAATCGGGGAATCAAGCTGCAATTTTGAAGGAAATTCGAGGCCTAATTGTACCTTATTATGCCCAAAAATAAAGAAAAAATACAAATTCAAGGTCAAATTAAATGATTATTGGATGAATTTGCATAAAAATTAAGTCCAATGACATAATTAAATTTTTAATAGGCCAATTTGAATTAATCATGGGTCAAATTAAATTTTAATTATGTTTAAAAATTAATTTAGGTCCAATTGAAGGATTTAATTAAGTGCAAGGACTTAATTATACTTAAAATCGGGTCCAAAGTCGGTCAAAAACCAGCATTTTTACCCCATTTCTGCAGTTTCCTTTTCTTCCTTCTCTCTCCACCGCGTCTTCAGCCACCACCACCACCACCACCAGCTTTACCACCATCATTTCCATCAACCCAGCTCCTCTCTAGTGGCAGAGCAACCACAATGACTCTTTCGGTCTTCTCCTTCCAGCGTTTCTCTCTCCTCTGCAACTTTTTCATCTTCCTCCCGTAGCCAACGCCGGCCTCCACCGCTGTAACTACCGGAAGCACACCGTCATCCTCGGCCAGACCACCACCACACCAGGTTGTTTGCCCTCTCTTCCATTCCCCTTCTTCTTCTTCTTCGCAGCCCCTGTTCAGTGATCAGAGGACGTGAATTATAATTCACGTCCACTGTTCATGCAGTGGACTATTCCTTTTTTTTTTTTAATACAAAATTAAAAAAAAATAAAAAAAATTGTGATTTTCTTGCATATTTTTCTACCAATTTTGCATAATATCGGGTTGTATATTTACATTGTAAAATACAAATCCAGTATTAAAATAGCCGGTTTTCTCCAAAATATTTCAAAAAATAAAAAAAATTCAAAACATTTTTTTTAAAAAAAAATATTTGGTTGCATACGGCCAAATCCTGAAATTTTTCTAAGCACATTTTTCATTAAAAAAACAAAAAGTTGCATCTTTTTCATGTTTTTTTTAAAAAATCCAAAAATGGATATTGTAACCAGTTTAAGATTATCCATTAGGATTTGGCCAACATGTCAAAAATCTTTTTTTTTTCTATTTTTTTTAAGATCCAGATGTAGACTTTCATATTTATGGGTTGTAAAATTACACGATAAAGTACACCCTCATATATTAAAGATACAAGGTCTAGAAATGCGATGCTAAAATTCAGACTTTAGAACGGTTAGGATTTAACCCGATAAGGTAGAGACTCTCTCATGAAGAGAAATCTGCCTTAAGCCTTAGAAGAGACCAACAAATAGAAACCCGACTTAGAAAAAATAATCAAATAATAATGCAGCTTACGTTAGATAGGGTGCACTAGGGGTGATGCGTCTTTCCCTTGCACAACCAGTCCTTTACTCAGACTTTCGTAGACCAAAGGTTCCTAGTGACTATAATACTAGGTGGCGACTCCTGAACCTTAATCATATTTTTATGATTAAAACCGTGTCCAAACACAACACCTCACACAGGAGGCACGACAAAGAGCCTCCGCCGTCGCCAGAAGACGTCGTGTCGCTTGTGCCCCGCGATAGGATGGCGACTCCACTGGGGATCACCTTATCTGGTTGGATTAAGCTTTGCCTGTTTGATTGTTTGCCTTTTTGTTGGTCTTTAATGTTAGCTCGTATTTTTACTGCTTTAGCATGCATTTTGCAAAAAAAAAACCCGATTCTAGGTTAAATGGGAAGTAGCGGTCTGCCTCAGGACTTTCAGTCGGGGTTCAGATTCGTAAAACATCCAACTATGAGCTGAGTGTTTACTTGGTAATGGTGGTCGCATTGTGCCTCAACCATTTCTTGTAAACTCCTATACTGTCTTCATGCAAGGTGGTCACTAGGCAGTTCATAGACCTTTTCGAGACCATGTAGAAAGCATTCCCATCATGTAATGACTTAGAACCTTCGTTTAAGCATGAACTCCTTGCATATTCATTCTCCATGTGTTTTTGCCATTCATACCCCATGTATATACATTTGCATCCTTGTATATGCATTACCATCCGCATACATCCATCCATTGTAAATAACATACATACTTGCATCAGGTTGAAATATAGATCCCCAAAGAGCCTATAACACCCAACTCCGAGCAAGAAACATGGAAGATGAAGAGCGTGCCCACCATGATGCCCATTTCCAAGAAGAGTTAGAGTATCTGAAAGCAAGCGTGGCTCACTTCACTAGCTTACTCGAGTAAACACTTATAAATGCCTCTAGTGAAGGTCCTTCTAACCAGCCTGTTATTTTTGTTCAGCCTCTAACAATGGCTCAGCTTGAAGAAATAATAAGTGAGCATGGTCAAGAACCTCCACACAATCCAGCATTTATGCACTCATTGCCATCAGCACCAGCCCCTGCAGTCATAGATCCATTTGCTAATGAATCCCATAAGACCAAGTCATCTAATGGCTTTGATCAAGATAAAATGATGGTGTTGGAAGCTCGGATTAGAGCCATTAAAGGGGTAGACTTGTACGATCTAGTACGGGCATCTGAAATGTGTCTCGTCCTAAATGTGGTTGTCCCGAAAAAGTTTCATGTTCCTGAATTCATCAAATATACTGGAACACAATGCCTATGACTCATCTCAAATCTTATTGCAATAAAATGGCAGAAGTAGTACATGATGAAAAACTACTGATGCACTTTTTCCAGGATAGCTTAAGTGGGGCAACATTAAGATGGTATATGAGATTGGACAACACTAAAATCCACAAATGGAAAGACTTGGCGGATGCATTTGTGAAGCAATACAAGTACAACATAGACATTGCTCCAGATAGAACCAATCTGTCCAACCTAGAGAAAAGGGACTAGGAAAGCATAAGGGAATATGCTCTAAGTTGGAGAGACCTAGCTGCTCAAATACATCCCCTACTCTTGGACAAAAAGATGGTGACTTTATTTGCCAACACGCTCAAGGACCTATACTACGAGCATGTGATGGGTAGTTTGGCCCAGCAATTTACTGATGTTGTGGCAGTAGCTGAGCGTATAGAACAAAGAATAAAGAGTGGTAGAATCTCTGCACTTATGGAGAAAAGGGGTTTTGAAGGTAAAAAGAAAGAGGTTAACCATGTTGAGGGTAGGAAGAACCTATTCCAAAACTATCACACTTCATCCTCTTCACCCCAAATCGCCAACATCAATTTCAACTCTTCTTTTCCTACCAGAAAACCAGAGTCTCAAACCAAACTCTAAAGAATCCAAGAACAGCTACCTCAATTACCGCTGCCCTTAAATGAGATGTACCAAAAACTACTGAGCATTGGACATGTAGCTCCTGAACCTCTCACACCTCTATAACCACCATACCCCAACTAGTACAAGCCCAAACTCACTTGCGAGTACCATGCTGGTGCCGCGGGACACAATATTCATACTTGTAGTGCCTTCAAGAAGAGGCTCATGCATTTGATTAAAGCTGGATGGATAACCTTCGAAGGAACTCCAAACGTGAGTTCGAACAAAAACACTGATGGCAAGAGTTGGATGTGAAGAAGGTAGTGTGCATTCTCGAGGATAGAGAATGAAGTTCTGCCACAAGATGGGAGGATGGAGTCTGCCCCTAATGAGCAATATTTTAACCTGTTTTAGTTTTGTTGGCAATTCTGCTCATAAGACTCACTGTCAAATAAGCCTTTCTTGTTAATAAGATCATGTGTTCATAATGTGCCTTCATTTTTGTTGTGTCATGCAAATAATACACTGAGCATATTCTGTACTCATAAAACCATTGCACCAAAAATTCTTTAGTGTTTTTCCCTTCTTGCCAAAAAAAAACATGACCCTATGTTTTTACAAGGATTTTTGGAAATCAAAGTTTTAATGTAAAAACAAAAATCAAATTGGTGTTTGTTATAAGAAACAAGTTCTGAAAATTCAAGCGATATCCTACCACTTAAAAAAAAGAGACAACTCAAACACCATGAAATAACTTCAAAGCTGAGTTTTGATTGCATGAATAATGAGAAACCATTTTCGCATGTGAGACCATCTTTGATCATCCTTTTTGAGCCTAATGCATATTTCTTGAAAAATAACCTTGACTAGAATCACACTCTACACTGGTGAGCAAGTGCGAAATAAAATCTTTAATGACTAAAAATGCTCAAACAACACTAAGAGGACATGAAAGAAAATCATAAATGATCAAAGTTGCCCAAACAAAGCTAGGGGGCATAAAAGAGTTCTAAAAAGATTTGAGTGTGCCATAAAATCACTAATATAATGATGCTCAAAGAAGAAAAAGCCCAACATTGAGGGGCACCGTGGACCATTTTGCAAATCAATTCTAAAGTCTAGAAATTCATGAACTAAGAAAGAGTTTGGGATATAAACACTAAAGATCCTTGGTCTTAAAGCCCCTTAAACACCTTTTGAGCCTATAAATATCCTTTTTATTCATAGCCAAGAGCCGAAGCTTATGTTACGTGCCTAATCAAGCCCTTTTTGATCAAAGACAGACAATCTTGATCGGTAGACTTTCCTTTCCCATGTGAAACAAGTCATTATTCATGCAAGCAAAATGAATGCTTTGAAAACTAGTTATTTGAAACCTTCAAATTGAAGTTTGAACCACCACCTCACCAAAGGCAAAATAATTTTTTTTAGCACTCATGCAAACCTATCTATGAGAATCTCTTGAATTTTTCAGAACAAGTTTGTTTTGAACAAACATCAAAATGATTTTTCGGGATAGCTTTGAAATTAAAAAAATTATTCATGAAAACAAATCCTTGTAAATAACCAAATCTTCTTCCACATAGCCTTATCCCTAAGGAAAACTCAAATTAAACACTTGGAGACATGATCAAACTGGGGGGCAATCCACCAAAACACATAGGGTTGGCTCCATGATACATCTTCTAAGAAAACATGAGATATTGTGCATAGCTGGCAATCCTTCAGATAAAGGTTTGTGGATAAAGAAGTATGTTGATGTCATATCCCTCTCAGAGGTTAAAATCACAAGATATGACTTGAGTAATCAAGAGCGAAAAAAGCCATCAAAGCTCACTATCAGAGACTCAAACTTTTAAGAAAAGGAAAACTCTAAGAAGAAAAGGGGACCTATATTTCTCAGGTAAGTATACATGCATATTAATCATGATGCATTACTTTCATCCTTGATAGATTAGTGTCTTACCGTCACCTTTGTTCATGCTGGCCTTTGAGCGCTCAACTCTCGACATTGTGCTTTCCAGCCTCATCCTTTTTTTGAATGCGCCTTCGAGCCATCACTCTTCAGGTTGTGTGTTTTTTAACCCTGCCTCCTTTCGAGTGCACCTTAGAGCCCTCAACCACTTGGGTAATGTGTTTTCTAACCCTGTCTACTTTTGAGTGTGCCTTCGAGCCCTCACCTTATGGGTAGTTCGTTTTCTAACCTTCCCTCCTTCCGAGTGCGCCTTGAGCCCTCGATCACCTCTCAGGTAGTGTGTTTTCTAACCATACCTCCTTTCAAGTACGCTTTTTAGCCATTGTTCCCTTTCGAGTCCTATCTCTTTTCAAACGTTCCTTTGAGCTTCCATCTCTTGAATAATACACCTTTGAGCTCTATCATGTCGTCTCTTCAAGACATTTTATTTTTTTCACTTGGGTAAGTCACCCATCATAATCATACCTCTTTAAAAACTCTTTTCATCTTCCATTTAGGTCGGTTACCCATTACAATGAAAACATTCTCTGAGAAATCCTTGCATTTTTAACCAATGAAACCATTCTTTGAGAAATCCTTGCATTTCTCACCACCTTTAAAATCTTTTATTTTGGGTCGGTTGCCCATTATAATGAAACCATTTTAAGAAATTCTTGCATTTCTCACCTCCTCCAGACCTTTCACCTGGGCAGGTTGCCCATTACAACAAGACCACATTGAAAAATCATTGTTTTTCTCATCACTTTGAAAAATCTTTGCATTTTTCACCACTTTGAAAAATCTCTATATTTTTCATCTATTTGAAAAATCTCTATATTTTTCTCCTGGGCAGGTCGCCCATTACAACAAGACCACCTTGGAAAAATCTCTACATTTTTCATCTATTTGAAAAATCTCAGTATTTTTCTTCTGGGTAGGTCGCCCATTAGAACAAGACCACCTAAAAAAAACCTTTTTTCAATTTTCTCTGGGTAGGTCACCCATGACAATTCGACCACTTCAAAATCTCTGAGTTTTCAAAAAAACTCTTCTAGTTTTTCTCCGAGTGCGCTTTCTAGCCCTTAAAAGGATCCATCATTTCTCAATATGATGAATCCATCATCTGTCATTCTTCTTTTTCTTCTTTACAATGCTTACTATCTAAAGTTTCTTACGAGTCTTTCTATCGTAAGCATTGTAAATAGGGGGCAACTATCATAACCCAATGCTGGGTTATTCCCAAAAAATCAATTTCTTTTTCAAAAATAAAAATCAAAAAATAAAATAAAGCCTGGCAATGTGGAGAAAGCAAATCAGGGAATCAAGCTGCAATTTTAAAGGAAATTCAAGGCCTAATTGTACCTTATTATGCCTAAAAATGAAGAAAAAAAATGCAAATTCAAGGTCAAATTAAATGATTATTGGATGAATTTGTATAAAAATTAAGTCTAATGACATAATTAAATTTTTAATTGGCTAATTTGATTTAACCATGAGCCAAATTAAATTTCAATTATGTTTAAAAATTAATTTAGGTCCAATTAAAGGATTTAATTAAGTGCAAGGACTTAATTATACTTTAAATGGGACAAATTAATTTTATTTTGGGTTTAATTGGTGAAAAATTAAGTTTGGGAGCCTAATTTGAGCTTAATTGAGAAGATTTGAATTTTATGAGACCAAATTTAATTTTTACAAAGTTAATTGATTGAAATTAGGGGCCTAATTGCATTAAATAAAAAAGGTTTAGGGTCAATTAGGGTTCAATTGAAAGAGGGAGGACTGAAATGAACTTTGGTCAAAAACAAAATTAATCACTGTTCATTATCTTTTTTATTTTTTCTGAAAAAGCTGGTCCAGTAAAATGGTGAAAAATACAGAGATTTTTCAAAGTGGTCCTGTTGTAATGGGCGACCTGCCCAGATGGAAGATTTTGAAGGTGGTGAGAAATATGAAGATTTCTCAAAAATAGTTTCATTATAATGGACAATCGGCCCAAATGAAAGAAGATTTTGAAGGTGGTGAGAAATGCAAAGATTTCTCAAAAATGGTTTCATTGTAATGGGCAATCAGCCCAAATGGAAGAAGAAAAGAGTTTTCAAAGAGGTTTGATTGTGATGGGTGACCTACCCGATGAAAACAATGAAATTTCTTGAAGGGACAACATGATAGAACTCGAAGGTGCACTATTCAAGAGATGAGAGCTCAAAGGAGCATTTGAAAAGAGATAGGACCCTAAGAGGAATGAGGGCTGAAAGGCACACTCAAAAAGAGGAAGGTTAGAAAGCGCACTACACGAGAGATGAGGGCTCAAAGAAGTACTCAAAAGGAGGTAAGGTTAGAAAACACACTACGTGAGATGTGAGAGCTCAAAGGCGTAGTCGAAAGGAGGCAGGGTTGGAAAATGCACTACTTAAGGGTTAAGGGCTTAAAAGTGCACTCGTAAAGAGGCAGGGTTGGAAAACATACTACCCAAGGGGTGAGGGCTCAAAGGCACACACGAAAGGAGGTAGGGTTAGAAAAGATACTTCCTGAGGGGTGAGGGCTTGAAGGCACACTCAAAAGGAGATAGGGCTAGAAAACGCACTACCTAAGAGGTAAGGGCTCAAAGACGCACTCAAAATGACAAAGAGGTAAGGTTGTAAAGTGCACTAGCTGAGAAGGTGGTTGGCTTTAACACGCACTCAAAGGTAGGCTGTAAAGCACAAAACCTAAAATGGTGAAGGGCTCGTGGCGCACTCAAAGGGAAAAAGGTAGGGTTATAAAACGCATTAGCTGAGATGCTTAAGGGCTCAACAACCCGCTCAAAAAGAGGTGATGGTAAGACACTGATATGTCAAGGATGAAAGTAATGCATCATGATCAATATGCATGTATACTTATCTGAGAAATATAGGTCCCCTTTTATTCATGGAGTTTTTCTTTTCTTAAAATTTTGAGTCTTTAATAGTAAGCTTTGATGGCTTTTTCCGCTCTTGCTTACTCAAGTCATATCTTGTGATCTTGACCTCTGAGAAGGATCATCATACTTGTTTTCCTACAAACCTTTATCAGAAGGATTGCCAGCTCTATACTATATCTAATGTTTTCTTATAAAGGGAATCTATATCTCAAATACCTTACAAGGTATGCAAAACCTAAGGAAACTAATGGGAAATGAGTAAAACATTTATTCAGAAAACATGATGTGTTCTCAAATGAAGGCTATATGACTGTGTTATTTAACTTTAAGTAATGGTTTTGTTTTTTGGAAAGGACTTTTTATCTTCCAAGTTTTTCAGAAATTTTAGTTTCAAGATTTATTTTTTGGACGTTCCGTTAAGTTTTTAGAAATTTTTAGATTATTTTATAAATTTGATTATGTTGGAAATGGTATTTCATCTGATAGTCTTTATTGCAATAATTTACAAAACAATGCCACTTATAGTTCAATACATGTTCACACTAGTATTACAGAATGTGTTATTAATAAGCATCCCTCTATGTTATGGCACTAGAGATTAGGGCATATATTCATAAAAAGAATTAATAGATTAGTAAATGATAAGATACTTAGTACTCTTGATTTTACTAACTTTAGACTTATATGGACTGCATTAAAGGAAAACAAACCAACAAGTCAAAAGAAAGGAGTCAATAGGAGTTCAAAAATAGGAGTTCAAACATATTAGAAATCATTCATATTGATATATGTAGTCTACAAACATAGACTCACATAGTAAGAAATACATCATTTTTTTTATATATAATTACTCAGGATACATATACATTTACTTGCTTAATAATAAAAAATGAAGCATGACATTCCTTTAAGATTGTTAAGACTGAAGTAGAGAAATAATATAAGAAACAAATTAAGATTGTGAGATCAAATAAAGGTATAGAATATTATGAAAGATACATACAGAATAGACAAACACGTAGTTTGCTTACAAAAGTTTTTCAAGAGAATGAGATAGTTGCCTAATACATCATGTCTGGTTCACTAGATTAGAATGGTGTAGGAAAAAAAAAACCAAATATTATTGAACATGGTACAAAGTACGCTTAACAACTTTAATCTACCTGAGTCCTTGTAGACTAAAGCATTAAAGACAATAGTGTACATATTAAATCAAGTTCCAACCTAGGCTGTTCTAGAAATGTCATTTAAGTTATTAAAAGGTTGGAAATCAAGTTTGCGACATGTGTGTGTTTAGGGATGCCCATCTGAAGTAGGAATTTACAATCCATAAAAAAAAGAAGTTAGACCCAAGAACCATTAATGAGTGTTTTGTTACATATGTTGAAAGGTATAAAAGTATAGATTTTACTGTCCATCTCATAATAATAGGATTGTGGAATGAAGAAATACAAAGTTTTCTGAAAATGACTTGATAAGTGAGAGCAATCAATTCATGAACATAGTTTTTTTAAAAAATCATTTAGAATTACAACCTTCCACATCAAGTTATATATTGGTTATTGTTAAGAGCATCGTTCAAGAATACAAAATGCGGTTTAAAGACTAATTGTTGAAGTTCCACAAGCTGATAACAACATTTCAGTAGATCAAGTAGTTCAAGCATTACCAAGAATTTCTGATTAACTAGTTAAACCAAATACTTTTTAAGAAGATCTATTAGAATAAAGAGATCAACAATTCATCATGACTATGTTATGTATATATAAGAATCTAACAATAACATTGGAGCAAAAAATAATCATGAATTGTTTTTACAGGCCATAAGTTGCAAAGAATCAAAATTCTTATATAATGCCATAAAGGAAGATATGAATTCTATAAAGAGTAACAAAGTCTAAGATCTTGTTGAGTTGCCTAATAATACAAGATTCATTAAATGAAATGAGTCTTTAAGACAAAGATAGACTTATTAGGCAACATTAAACAATCTAAAGCAAGATTCCTTGCTAAGGGATTCATTCAAAATGAAAAAACTAATTACAAAGAGACTTTCTCTCTTATATCTAAGAAAGATTCTTTACGTATTATTTTGGTATTAGAAACATATTTTGACTTAAAAATGCAACGAATGAATGCGAAAATTATATTTCTCAATAGAGATCTAGAGGAGGAGGTTTACATGAAACAACCTAAAGGATTCTCCTTTAGTGATGATGAGCATCTGGTTTGCAAGCTCAAGAAATCCATATGGTTTAAAACAAGCATCCCAACAATGGTACTTTAAATTCCATGATGTAGTTTATTTATTTGGACTTGAAGAAAACATCATGGATCAATGCATATATTAGAAAAATTAGTGGGAGTAAGACTTTTTTTTATTGTTTTATAAATGGATGATGTTCTACTTAGGACCAATCATAAAATTTGTTACATGAGGCAAAATAATTTCTTTATAAGAGCTTTGACATGAAGGATATCTGTGAGGTATTTTATGTCATTAACATTAAGATATACAAAGAAGATTTAAACGCATAAGAGATTTATCTCAAAAAATCTATATCAATCAAATTGTAAAGAGATTTTAGATGAAAGATTGTTTACCAAGTGTTGCTTTGATTGTGAAGGGAGATTAATTTAATTTGAACCAATGCCCGAAAATAATCTTGAAAGGGAACAAATGAAGAACATTCCATATGTTTTTGTTATAGGAAGCTTAATGTATACTTAGACCTATACAAGGCCTAACATTACATTTGTTATGGGAATGTTAGGATAATTTTAGAGCGATCCAAGTATAGACCACTAGAGAATTGTACAGAAAGTAATAAGGTAACTTCAAAGGACCAAATACTATATACTTATGTATAGATATACAAACAATTTGAAAGTAAATGGTTAATCAGATTCAAACTTTGTTGTTTATGTTGATTCATGCAAAGCAACATTAGGATATATTTTTATATTGGCTAGTGGAGATGTATCTTGTAGAAGTGTTAAGTAGAATTTGACTTCTATTTCCATTATAAAAGCTAAGTTCATTTCTTATTTTTAGGCTATTGCACATGGTGTATTTTTAAAATTATGGATAAGCTATAAGGAATATATTGCGACAATTTAGATGTTTTATGGCTAAAAACAACAAAAGTGGCAGGCGAAGTAAACATACCAACATCAAATATTTAGTAATAAGAGAATGTATTAAGGAAAAGAAATTCTATTTGTTGTGATATTTTCTAATAATTATGTGCACCTTAATTTATTTGAGAAAACTCATTTGTTTAGGACTAAGAATAAATACAAGGTTTATTCGTTAAGTGAGATTGACACATATAGAATAATATTTGAGAAATTATATGCATTGTAATATATGAAATGCAATACTCATTATTAGAGGACTTATCATCATGATTCATGCATTTGTTTTCTAAGAAAGATAAAGGATATGATTAAGTTAAGAGATTGAGTTAAATATATTAATTAAGTGGAATAATGTTAAAGTTATGTTTTATGGCTAAAAACAACAAAAGTGGCAAGCGAAGTAAACATACCAACATCAAATATTTAGTAATAAGAGAATGTATTAAGGAAAAGAAATTCTATTTGTTGTGATATTTTCTAATATTTATGTGCACCTTAATTTATTTGAGAAAACTCATTTGTTTAGGACTAAGAATAAATATAAGGTTTATTCGTTAAGTGAGATTGACATATATAGAATAATATTTGAGAAATTATATGCATTGTAATATATGAAATGCAATACTCATTATTAGAGGACTTATCATCATGATTCATGCATTTGTTTTCTAAGAAAGATAAAGGATATGATTAAGTTAGGAGATTGAGTTAAATATATTAATTAAGTGGAAGAATGTTAAAGTTATGTTTTATTATATTATTGTGAGATTCAATATTTTCAAGAATTTTAACTTTTGGTCCAATAAATTAACTCTCATGTTAAATTACAATAAAATTATATTTCAATTAAAAGTTAATAAGACTTTTGTTATATAAATACATGCTTTTGGTTCCTAGGCTTACACACTAATATATAAATTTTTACCTTAAAAATACACCATTTAAGTGTGCGAGAGATTAGAAATACTGAAACCTTTAAAAAATTATGAGTATTTTTCATCAATAAGAGGAGGTATATCATGATTTATTTATTTATTCCACATTAAATCTAAATACAAATTATTCTAAAAACATGCTTAGATTTATAAAGTCCAACTCAATCTATTTTCATTTTATTATTGTCTTGTTTTAGATAGGGGTACAGCCCTCCTTACGTGATCAAAAGAAGTAGTGTATATGGTGTATGTACATATATGTGTAGAAATATAATAATTTTTAGTATTTATTTAGTAATGTTGTATAAGATATTTTTAAAAGTGATTTTTAATTGAAAATATTTTAAAATAATATATTTTTTATTTTTTATATCATCATCTAAAAAATAATATATATATATATATATATATATATATTTTAATTTAGTATTTTTGTAAAGAAGTTTGAAAACGAAAAGTTCATACATAGCCACGTGACCTCTGTCTCAATTTTTTAGACAAGGTTGCCAACAGTGCATTAATTTACAATTCAGACATTCTCAGAATAAAAAGAAGAAGATGTGGAACGTCCACGTTAGCTGAGAGTTTTTGTTTCTAGAAATGTGAGGCTAGAAATTTGCTTGTACTAGAATTTGATGATGAATAGATGATAATTCAAAACTAGAAATTGATGCTGGATGTACCACCCTAAACACGAAACAATCGATGCCGCTCAAAATAAAATGAAAAATAAAAAGATTTATAAAAGATTATTATTGGTGTTATAGTTATGATTTTAAAAAAATATTTTTAATTAAAATTAATTTTAAAAAATATATGTTTGGTTAAAATTATAGTTGAAATTAAAATTAGTTAAAAAGTAATTTAATATATTTGATTAAAAATACTTTTGAAATTGAGGTTGTAAAATAATTTTAAAAAATATATATTAATATTGATGGTTTTTAATTTAAATATTATAGATTTAACTATTGTTATTATATTATGAAATAAATAATATTTTATATAAAATCTTTTTTATCATTTCATTAAACTATCTACATTTCCATCACATATAAAATACATTCAACAAGGACTATAGTTTTCACAAATTTTTTAAGAGCGCAACAACATCAGGTAAAATATAATCAGGAACAAAATTGGGATTGCGATCAATTCTGCAAATGCTACGTCATCAAGTGATTTTCATCTAATTTATGTAGTGTTATTTAATAATATTTAACATTAATTTTTTAAATAAAACACAATTAAAAATATATTTTTTTATTTTATTAAATCGGACCCGTTCAATACATATCTTTTATAAATTCACTTAAAACCCATGAATAATAAAATATGCTCCACTGTTCACAAGTTTACTCAGCACAAAAAGTAACAAGGAACTGCTTCTTGCAAACCGGTGACTATGCCACAGTTGAAAGTGGGTTCCACCAATAAAGAAGTGCTCCATGCTGCTTCTTGTAAACTGGTGAGTGAATCCCACCAATAAAAAAGTGCTTTTCCTGCGTTACCAATCGATAATACCAAACAGCACCTTATTCATTTATCTTTGGTGGGCGGTGATGGTTCTGATTAGCGGCTGATTTAGTTCTTTCCTCCAATTTCATAACTCAATCTTTGCTAAAGATAAATGTGTTAAAGTTGATTTGGATTTCTCAACCATTCAGCATCCCACATGTGATCATAATCCAACCTAATCGGTGAATCATGTGATCATACTGCCCTACCTATAATAAATTACAGACACTTTATTTACATGCATGCTCGTAACTCAAGTCTCTCTCTATATATTGAGGGCAGTTTATTTTGCTTTGAAGAGAAATTAAGAAACAAGAAGATAACCTTCAGGATGGAGTTTGATAGAGTTCAAACCATCGCTTCTTTGTCATTTGACAAGCAAGCGATTCCTGAAGAGTTCATCAGGCCAGAGAAAGAGCAGCCAGCAATAACCACATTTCGTGGTGTAGCCCCTGAGATTCCAGCCATTGATCTCAGTGACCCTGATCAAGAGAAATTAGTGGGTTTGATTGCGGATGCTAGCAAGGAATGGGGGATATTCCAGGTTATAAACCATGGCATTCCAAGTGATCTTATTGCCGAACTACAGGGTGTTGGTAAGAAATTCTTCCAACTCCCTCAGGAAGAGAAAGAGGTGTGTGCTAGGCCTCGTGATTCAAAAAGCATCGAAGGCTATGGTTCCAAATTGCAGAAAGATCCCCAAGAAAAAAAATCTTGGGTTGATCATCTCTTTCATAGGATATGGCCTCCTCCTTCCATCAATTACCAGTTCTGGCCCGAAAACCCTCCTTCTTACAGGTCTGTTTTCTACCATTTAAATTGGGTAAAAAAATAAAATAAAAAATGTGCTGCATAAGACACAATTACACCATTTCATAGGATAATATTTTTCTATGAGCAGAGAAGTTACCAAGGAGTATGCTAAGTATATGAGAGATGTGGTGGACAAGCTATTCACAACCCTCTCTTTAGGGTTAGGGCTTGAAGGGCATGTGTTGAAAGAAGCTGCCGGAGGTGAACAAATAGAATACATGCTCAAAATAAATTACTATCCACCATGCCCACGTCCAGACCTAACACTTGGGGTAGTGGCTCATACTGATCTATCTGCCATCACCATTCTTGTGCCTAATGAGGTCCCCGGATTGCAAATCTTCAAGGATGACCAGTGGATTGAAGCCAAGTATATTCCTGATGCCTTGATCATTCACATTGGTGATCAAATTGAGGTCATTTTCTTATCCCTTTATTTGATTTTTCACTCAATTTCTCTTTTACTTCTTTTATTGCATTCTCTATTCTTGCTTGTTCTCATGGGACTGGTGACGGAGCCAGCATATTTTAAATGAGAGAGCAAATATATTATATAGATATGTATTAAAAATTAATTCAAAATAAATATACCAACTCATATAAAACAAAATTAATTTAAAAATACTTTTAACATAAATAAACTTACATTATAATCATTCTCTTTAAATTTTCATAATAACAAAATTAAATTCAATTATATAATTATTACAAATTTTTTATATAAAATTTATGATAAAATACATATTAATTCATCAAAATACATTTCACATATCTATTATACCTATTATTCAAGAACAATTAAGGGGATTTAACACAGGTGATTTAACAAAAAAATATTTTTAAATTTTTTTTTTCTCCTAACCAAATACTCATCTTTTTTATATATTTTTTAGTTGGATGTTAATACTTTTTAAAATTCACTATATAAATATTAAAATAATATTTTATTTTTTCAATGTAGAATTTAAAGCTCTTTAATATATATACTTTATATTTACAAGAAAAAAATTATGTTTTTTAATGTGAGATAAAAAACTTTTTTGGTTTAAATATTTCAATTTAAAAGAATAATATACTAATATAATACCTTTTCAATGTGGGATAAAAAAAATATTCAAAATTAATTTTATAAATTCTATTATTTATAATATGTTTAATCTATATTTACATGAAATGATTTTAATTTTTTTATATAAAATATTAAAATTTTAAATATTTTTTTTTAATGGATGGGTTATTGATACATGGTAAACTTGAAATGGTTTATTGGTACAAGGTGAATTCCTGGTAGGGTCTGATAATTATGACGGGGACTGTCATTTAAAGGCTATCTGTATAATTTCTCTTGACTTGTTGTGTTAATGGTTACTAAAATTTGTCTACTACATATACACTTGGCAATCGGAATGCAGAACCTTAGCAATGGGAAGTACAAGGCTGTTTTGCATCGAACCACGGTGGCTAAAGATAGGGCAAGAATGTCATGGCCAGTTTTCTTGGAGCCACCAGGCGAGCTTGTGGTGGGTCCTCTTCCTCAATTCATTAACAAAGA
>CM031975.1:12666009-12766866 GCA_018804465.1 Populus tomentosa
GCTCCAAGAAAACTTTGGCACCAATAGGAGCAGTGGTAAGCAGGGCTTCACAACAACAAATGAAAAGTAGAGAAGCAAGCAGAAACTGGCTATTTGAAGTCATCAAGAAAGCTCCTGATATGTCTACCATGGATTAGGAAGGATCTAATAGGGCGATGGTTGAATCTTCAATGCATTACATTCATAGAACTGTTTGACACTTCTGTCTTCCAAGTTATAAACACCCATACCATGACCACCATATAAGCAATCGTCATTTGTCCCCAGGAATCATTAGTAAAGTTGATGGAGTTTTGTTCATGTCCTCCACAGTTTGGAACCAAGACTAATGCTGAGTGATTTACACCAATAAAAAGCGCTCTATCCTCCAAGGATTCCATGTCCACCCATGGTTTCTGCTCAAAGTCCATTCTGAACAAGCGAAATTGTAATGTCCAATACGGACAAACCAAAGGCTGAATGTCCTCATCAATAAGCGAGTCTTCTTTAAGCACGGGGTTGGCACCTCCATGAACAAATTCCCCTACGCACCTTGCAACGAGAAGAATTGTGCTAGCTGATTCCACAAAATAAAATGTGGAGGTACAAAGATCTCTGGGGATATTTAGGTTACTAAAGGAGGCTTTACAGTCATTGTTTTAAGAGGAAAGTAATCAGCTGCCAAGTCCCAAACCTCAAGAGAACCACAGTTTCTTAATGCATGCAGCTTATTTTCACAGCGCATGATGTCATGGTACGGAGCATTCTTGCCATCAAGATACATCCAAGAACTTTTCCTATTACCTCTGCACTAACAGAATGCAAGTTTCCAACTTTTACGACAGATTAGTACCACTCCAAAGTTGTCACTATGGCACGAATCTAATGACAAAATAGCCTTTTGAATCAAGTGCTCTCTCATTCTCCACATGAAAGTTATAGGCCTATGTCTTACTGAATCTGTGTAAAAATTTGAGATCATTTGGACATCTAGAACTTGAGATATGACCCAATTACCGAACAGTGTTCCAGTTTGGACTGCACCAACATCTCTTTTCTAAATTTGGCCCTCTCTTTGTCCTTTCAATTTCAATACTTGAACTCATCAATCAATCCTTTCATTTATGTGATAGGCCTGCATTTAAGATGAACATTTACCATAAATTAAAGATATCTTTTATTATTAGGTATGTTATTATAAAATATGATTTAATTAAGAAGTTATTGATACTTTAAGTGCAAAATGATGATATAAAACCTTGATAAAAATGCACTTTTAAGTACTAATCAAAAGGGAATTGTCAGATTTAGATGTCAGGTTAACCGAGCTTTGAAAACAAAGGTCTTGTTGAAAGGAATCACTGGGATGTAGGATTTTAGGTCAACTAAACTAAAAAAAAATCACCCAAATAAAAGGATTCATTTCCTGATGAAAACATTTGAATCATAGTTTTGGTTAAATGGAATCATCAGATTGAAATTTTAAGTTAACCGAGTTGTGAAACCAATGTTTTCGTTGAATAGAATCATTGAGATGCAGGATTTCAAGTCAACTAAAATGAAAACAAAAGTCACCAAAATGAGTAGATTCATTTCCCGATGGAAACATTTGAATCATAATTCTAGTTAAAGGGGATTGCTATGAAGACAAAGTCTTAGGTCAACCAAGCTAAAGTTTTAAGAAGATCAAGTTTGAAGAACAATCTGTTTGTCTTTACAAACTTACTACACAAAACCCTTGATAAAGTCTTTGCTCCGTAAATATTGTAAAAAGAAGGCATTTGTTGCTACATAATTTTTTACCATATTAAAAAAAAAAAACAAAAAATAGTAAAAAACAACAAAAACCTAAAAAAAATTATGTTTTTGACGTATTTGCATCATTTTCAGTGTCTTTTCCAAATAATTTAAATTTTAAAAAATCCACTTTCGACGCGTTCATTTGTTAACGCGCCTTTTGAGTCAATATAGATGTTGCCCTTTTAAAAAAAATAAAATACAAAAAAAAAATCAAAATATAATAAATGGGCAAAGAGACCAAAAGTGAAAAGAAAGAAAATAAGGGATCATGAAAAATTTAGAGTACTTGGGGACCAAACAATTAAGGGGAAGAAGATAAAAGTTTTTACCTATATATATATATATAGGTTATACACATACAAAAGGAGAGAGAAATTTTAGGGAGCTAAAAACAAAAAAAAAAAGCCAAAAATAATTTTCACATACTTTTCTCTCCAACACACACTCTCCCTAAAAGACCAAAACAACACAAAAAAAACCCTAGACACATTATTCCAAAAAGAGACCTCAGCCACAACCAAAAAAGGACACCAATCTTCAACCTCCCATCTCTTGGTCAACCTTCTTTGGCCTTTTACCACCATCTTATTCAACTGAGATTGACCAGCCACCTTTAATGACATCCCTCCTAACAAGCTTTTGACCAAAAACTATTGTGAGCAGCTCTTTTCCCATATAAGCATCCTTTCCTCTCTAACCCGACTATGGACCTATGGCCCCTTCTAAACTAAAGTATCAATAACTCCTTAACTAAAGCATGTTTTATAATAACAAGTCTAATACTATAAAATATCTTAATATATAGTAAATATTCATCTTAAATGCAGGTCTATCACATATATCAAAGGATTGATTGATGAATTCAAGTATTGAAATTGAAAGGACAAAGAGAGGGCCAAACTTAGAAATGAGATGTTGGTGCAGTCCAAACTGGAATACTGTTCGGTAATTGGGTCATATCTCGAGTTCAGATGTCCAAAAGATCTCAAATTTTTACACAGATTTAGTAAGACATAGGCCTACAACTTTCATGTGGACGCCAAGATCTAAGAAGGCCGTTTTCAAGTCCAAATTATAGCAACAACGGAGAAATCCGAATCTGTCCTACAACCCAGACACTGTTCAGTGTTCAGCCCATATCTCGAGTTCTAGAAGTCCAAATGACCTCTATTTTTTCCCTAGAAAGATAAGACAATTTTCTATAACTTTCATAAGTATAGGTGGACCCAGTTCTGATGCTAGCAATGACGTTTTATTCAAACAAGAAAAGGATTTTCACCAAGTCAAGAGTTGGCCACCCATTCAACAATTAGTCATCAAATCAATAGTTTCAAATTTTGGCCTATAAAAGAAGGCATTTGCCATGTATTTAGGGGCTTGTTCAGATCAAGAACTTGCTCTTCCTCTCTCTCTTTATATTTTTTTTTTGTAATTTTTAAGTTTTGTTTTCATTAATATCTTTTTTATGCTTTTTATTTCCTTTCCTTTACTTAGTTAACTTGTATCTTATTTATGTTCTTCTTTTGTTTATTTATGTTTCTCTTCTTCATCATGTTTAACTAAGTTTATTTTGTCAAGGTGAAAAGGTTACACTAATGGTGTAAAAATAAGTATGGTGTAAACTCACCATGAACCTTAATATTTAATATTAACATGTTTTATCTTTTTATCTTACTAATTCTTAATACCTTGCTTGTTAAATGGTTAATCTATATTTGTGTTGTATAACACTTGGTACAACAAATGCTTGGCACTCTCATAGCCCAACCGTATGGTATTACCTACACCTGTGCTATAAAAAGAACTTGATTTGGTGTTAACATAAGTTAGCATCATGAATTCCTGACAATATTTAAAAGTTTAGTGTTACGTAAATAAGATAATTAATATGATCATGTTAACAATTTATAATGAGCTATTAATGACAAATCATCCGATTGGAACCTTCTTTGTGTATGGTTTCCAGTTAAGTAATAAGAGTTTATACTATAATTGTTTGAAATACCATTAGTGGATCCTCTAACCTTGACATTTGTTTTTATCATTGTTTAATCTTTACATTAATCTTCCAACTCAAAGTTCTCATCAACTTCTTCTTTATTATTATTATTAGTATTATTATTAGTATTATTACTATTACTATTATTGTTATTATTGTTGTTGCATTAATGTTGTCTATAATTTATACAATTAACCTCCTTGTGGTTCGACCTCGGTCTTGCTAGGTTATTTATTACTTCGACACTCCTGCACTTGAAAAAAAACATCAATTTTTTAATCGTGTCAGCATCCATAGCATCAAGATACATCCATGACATTGCCCCACTGTCTCCACACTGACAGAAAGGGATTTTTGAATTTTGACAACAGAATAGTACCACTCGATAGCTCTATAATGACATGGGTCGCATGGCAAGATACCCTTTTGAACAAAGTGCTCTCTTAGCTGTCTTGAACACGTCCACTCCCTATAAAATCTTGAAGTTGAGGCAGCTTCAGGAGAAAATTCAATAATGGATTCATCTCCACTATCCATATCATCCCTTGTTCTCCCCAAGAAAGTGTCCTTTGCAGGAAGTTCTGTTTCACAGTTGATGGAGATCGTATATCCATGAGATGATCCAACACAAAAACTCTGATCGCAAATCTCCTTCGACGCAACATACTTAGTACTATAAATATGTCATTCTTCAATACTGAATAACAGTTTGATTTTATATGCTTCCTAGTACTGGTTTTGCTGTTTGCATTACCTTCTTCATCTCGAGGAGGAATCAAGAGACAAGGAATTCCATAAAACTTAGTGTAGAGTTTAAGTTGTTTCGCAACATAATTCCAATGCGAACAAACAGTTTTGACTCGTTGAACATCAATGAAAGACTGACGGATGAGAATTGGAAGTAAAACATCACTAAGAAGTTGATCCCAACGAGGCATTGATGATGATCTTCTTTTAACTTCAGTGTTAGCAATGCTTGGCAGTGATGCTCCTCTCTGTGGTTGATTTCAATCTAACTAAAATCATTAAAATTTTAAGTTTTAATATTATATTCATCTTCATCAAGAAGTTGCTTTCTCTACTCATAATCCTCTTAAATGAATTTTTAAAATTAGCTATAAATTCATGATCATTCTTATCATGATTCTAGGGCTCCTCACCTTTTTCAACTTATGAGTTAATTTTGTAATTTGTCTTCATATATCTTGTATCACTAGTTCTTGAATGTTTATTTTCAATTCTGTAATTTTTCTTTACAAGTTTTCTATCATTAGTTCTTAAATATTTTTTTTCTTGAGGGTGAACATCCTACACGAGCACATCATGTTACGTTGTCGCTTCTAGCCATAGTTATTCAAGTACATAATGACTACATAATGATCAGGATCATTGAGTTTGATACCAACTGACGCGAAGCTTCGATACTAAATGACATAGATGAAAGCGAATGATAACGAGGTTTATTATGAGTTAAAACCTTCAAAGACCAATAAAATCATAATTATAGGGAGACATCCAAACACATTCAATTTTTATCCATTCTAGTTTTCACTTGCCAAAAGCTATTTCAACTCTTTATATATATATAAAAAAAACGAAAACACCTTATTAATATTGAGTAGGAAAATAGAAATAGAAAAAAAATTCCATTCATATTGTAAAACTAGAAATGCCTAATATTATTGGATAGAAAAATAAAATTATATAAAAAATAAAATTAACTAAGAAAAATATATTTTTTCCTATGAAAAACTCCTACATCAGTCTCTCGGGATTGGAAAAACCTTTTCCTTGAGTTCAGACCTGAGTTAGCAACCATCCTTCATAAACATTTTTTTATGTATGGGTCACCCTATTATAAGTCCCTAACATAACATCTTTATATGGGCAGCCTCATTGTGGGTCCTTTACACAATATCTTTGTACGAGTCGTTTCATTGTGGATCACACTACTAGTATTTTTAATATCAACAAATGACACAAATAGGACACAATACACTAGTTATTGAATGTTTTCTTTTTGAAAGGAACCTCCTCATCCTTCGCTATACAACATACTATTTTGCAACATTTTCCAGCTATGGTTATTCAATAGCATATATTAACTAACCTTCATGAATCTTTAAGCTCTAAAACATGTTCTCTATGTTCTCTAACCAAAACCACTAAGAGCTATTAGGCTTTGATATCAACTGATGTAGATGAAAATAACTCGCTAGAAAACAACAAACTAGAAAAAAAGAATTTAAGTCGAATAGGGTGGTTACATAGAACCCTATTTTGCATTTTTATTATTGAATAAATAGTTATGATGTAGTTTGCTTCTATGAGTGGTTCACAACTTCTTAAATATGTTAAAAAATCAATTTAAACACGCTAGAAAACCTAAAAAAATATAGGAGAAGTAATAGAAACCCTAAATAAAATAGAAAAAAAAATATAAAAACACCATAAATAAAACATTTTCCTAAACTAATAAAAAATAATAATAACTAAGAAAAATAGTCTATTAATAAAAGTCCTCGTGTATCAACTTTTTATTATAATAATTTAACCCATCCCTATTTTAATTTGAGTTACAAGTAGTTGGTGTGATTGATTAAATAAAGATCAATATAAAAAAAATATCATTTTATTTTTTTAAGAAAATAAAACTCATGAAAGAAATGTTTTCAGCATCTATGGTACTTTTTAATTATTCTTAAAAAATATTTTTCATTTTAAATTGTTTAATCATTATTTTATATTATAAATATTTTTTCAAGTAGATAAAAAATATAATACTCCAATTGTTTTTATTTATGGGTTCAATCAACATCTACGGTACTTTTTAATTTTTTTTATTTAAAATTTTTTAATTATCATTTTTTATTTTAAATTTGTTTTTCAATTTGTTTACTATGGCTTTAATGAGTCACTAAGACAAAGGGATGTGTTTATTTTTTAGTTCAAAAAATATTTTTAAGAATTTTTGAAATTTTTATTTAATTTTGTTATATAATTTAAATTTTTTATATATATTAATATAAAAATAAATTTTTTAAAATAAAAAAAATTATTTTAATATGTTATAAAATAAAAAACAGTTTAAAAAATAACTAGAAACCATTCGGTCATACCAATTCATGAAAGCCAGTTTAACATACTTCTTCTACTCTTCTCACTAGTTACATGACCCGCACGATGCCGCGGGTTAATTTATTTTTACTTAAAAAATATATATATATATATATATATATATATATATATATATATATATATATATAAAAAACTAAGGTCTAAAAGTGTTACATCCTTCTGCAAAGTTATACCCAAATGTCTTGGGTTTGGTTGCAACATCTGACCCAAGAGTAATATTTATAATATTAATAATAACATTAAACTTGCATGACCCACGTTTAAGTGAGTATGACTGCAATACCGGACCCGATAGCCTTGGATGTGGGTCTGGCTGCAAGTTTGTGTCATAAAAGTATGATAATCAAATAGATTAATTAAAAAGAAAAAAACAAAGAAAAAAAACTAACAGAAAAAAAAACTAACGAAGAAATTTTTTTTGAATTAACTGAGTTAACCCTTCAAATTAAGTTAACTCGTTAAACCTTGGATTCGTATCGTGAAAGTTTGATAACTAAATAGGAAAAAAAAATGATGGGTTACCCATAATTAATTGGGCTAACTTGTGAAACTAGGTTAATCCATCAAATCTAGGATCCATGTCATAAAAATTTGATAACTAAATATAAAAAAATTTAACATTAACAAACTAAATTAAATGAAAAAAATTAACTAAAAAGAAAAAAAAACAAAAGGCATTAACCTTTTCATTGTGGATTGAATTATGCAGTTCATAGCCAAAGGCATAAAAAGAAAAGAAAAGCAAAAAGAAAAAAAAAAAAACTAAAGGCATCAAACGATAACTAAATAGAAAAAAAAATTAATATTAATGAACTAAATTAAATAAAAAAATTAATTAAAAAGAAAAAATAAAGAAAAAAACCTATAAAAAGAAAAAAACTAATGAAGAAAGAGAGAAAACAAATCTAAATTAACTATGAATCAGCTAGGTGAACCCATCGAATCTAGGATCTGTGTCATAAAAGTTTGATAATTAAATAGAAAAAAATTTAATATTAAAAAAATATAAAAAATAAAAAAAACAAAGAAAAAGCTATATTAAAAAAAACTAAAGGCATCAGCTTTTTCACTGTAGATTGCACTGTGCAATCCACAGTAAAAGGCTTAAAAGAAAAAGAAAAGGAAAAAAAAACAAAGGTACATGCCATGGGTAATTTTTTTTTGCATAAAAATATCAAAAAAGGCTAAGATCTAAGAGTGTTAGGTTTTTCTGCAAAGATATACCCAAAAACCTTGGGTCTAGCTGCAATGCTTGACCCAAGAATAATATTTATAATATTAATAATAATATTAAACTTACATGACTCAAGTTTAAGTGAGTCTGACTGCAACACCAGACCAATAGCCTTGGATGTGGTTCTGGCTGCAAAGCCGTATTATAAAAGTGTGATAATTAAATAGATTAACTAAAAAGAAAAAAAACTAGCAAGAAAAAAAAACTAATAATGAAAAAAAAATAAAATTGAATTAACTAGGTTAACTCTTCAAACTAAGTTAATCCATCAAACTTGTAATTTATGTCATGAAAGTTTGATAACTGCATAGAAAAAAAATTGACGGGTTAACCCATGAAACCAGGTTAACCCGTCAAACCCGAGTTATATGTCATGGAAGTCTGATAACTAAATAGAAAGAAGTCTTATAATTAAATAAAAAAAAATTTGAAATTAACAAACTAAATTAAATAAAAATAATTATTAAAAGAAAAAAAAATTGACAGGTTAGCCCGTGAAGCCTGAAATATGTGTCATGAAAGTTTAATAACTAAATAGAAAGAAATTTAACATTAACAAACTAAAGTAAATGAAAAAATTAATTAAAAAGAAAAGAAAATTGTTTTTTGGATTAACTCTTCAAACTGTGTTAACTTGTTAAACTCGGAATCCGTGTCATGAAAGTCTGATAACTAAATAAAAAAAATTAACATTAACAAACAAAAAATTTTTATTAAAAGAAAAAAAAACAAAGATAGAAGTAAAAACAAAAAACCCTAAAGGCATAAAAAATGGAAAAAGAAGAAAAAAAACAGATTAAAAAATGAAAAAAAAGCTCCTCTTTTACTCAAAAACAAAAAACCCTAAAAGAAAGAGAGAGAGAGAGAGAGAGAGAGAGAGAGAGAGAGAGAGAGAGAGAGAGAGAGAGAGAGAGAGAGAGAGAGAGAGAGAGAGAGAGAGAGAGAGAGAGAGAGAGAGAGAGAGAGAGTGTGTGTGTGTATAAGAACTTTTCTTTGTATGACTTCTCTTTTGCCTCTAGTCGAATAAAAAAATAGGCCATGAATGAAGAAGTGCAGTCCACAGTAAAAGACTGAGTTCTTTTAGTATAGTTTAACTAGAAACGTGGCCTACGCTACTCTGCGGCTCAATTGTTTTATATAAAAAATATTCAAAAAAGTTAAAATTTAAATGTTAGGTTTTTCTACAAAATTATACCTAAGAGCATTGGGTCTATCTATTACTCATGATCCAAAAGTTATATTTATAATATTAATAATAATACTAAACTTGTATGACCAAAGTTTAAGTGAGTTTGGTTGCAACATCAAACCTGGAGCTTTTGATATGAGTCTGGTTGTAAGGTTTTGTTATAAAAGTGTGATAATTAAAAAGAAAAAAAAATCAATATTATAGAATGAAATTAAAAAAAAATTAATTGGAAAGAAAAAACAAAATAAAGCATTATTTCGATGAATAGTGCTTTGCAAGGAGGGGTACAGTAAAATCCCCTCATGAGATCACAATAATTTAATGACCAGTAAACAAAACAAATTATAAAGTTTAATTCTTAATCAAATCGATATTAAAATATGAAATTGAAAAAAAAACTACTTAAGAAAAAAAAAATCTTAATCAACCGATTTAACCCGTCAAACCTGCGATTCGTGTCATAAAATTGGAAGGAAAAAGATTGATGTCTTTTAGTTATAGTTAATTACAATATTTAAAGATGAAATTGGAAGAAAAAACTAATAAAGAAAAAGAAAAAAAAATGAATCAACTGAGTTAGCCCACCAAATTAGATTAACCCATCAAACCTAGGATTTGTGTCATGAGAGCGTGATAACTAAATAGAAAAAAATTAACATTAATAAACTAAATGAACAAAAAAAAGATTAATTAAAAAGAAAAAAAACAAAGGAAAAAAAAACTACAGAAAGAAAAAAACTAATGACGAAAAAAAAAATTTGAATTAACTACGTTAACCCGTTAAACCAGGTTAATCCATCAAACCTGAGATTTGTGTTATAAAAGTTTGCTAACTAAATAGAAAAAAACTTAATATTAACAAACTAAAATTTAAAAAAATAATTAAAAAGGAAAAAAAAAAGCAAAAAGCAAAAAGCAAAAAAAGCAAAAATACTAAAAAAAATAATTTAAAAAAATACAAAGAAAGAAAAGCCTACATGAAGAAAAAAACTAATGAAAAAAAAGAAAAGAAAATTTGAATTAACTCGTCAATAGTTAACTCGTCAATTCTGGGATTCGTGTCATGAAAGTTTTGATAACTGAATAGGAAAAAAAATTACGGGTTAACCCAGAATTAGCTGGGTTAACCCGTTAAACCTGAAATCCGTGTCATGAAATTTTGATAATTAAATAGAAAAAATTTAACATTAACAAACTAAATTAAACAAAAAATTAATTAAAAAAATCAGAAAAAAATCAAGTTAACGTGTCAAACCTGGAAGCTATGTAATGAAAGTTTGATAACTAAATAGAAAAAAATTTAACATTAACAAAAAAAATTAAACAAAAAAAATTCATTAAAATAAAACAAAGAAAACAAAATAGCTTAAAAAACCAAAGAAAAAAAAAGTTTAAAACAACAAAGCAAAAAAAAAAACAAATAAGCTTTTCATTGTGGATTGTATTAAAAAAAATTAATTAAAAAATTTTGCTTAAAAAAACCAAAAAAAAAAGAAGAAAAGAAAAGAAAAAGCTTAAAAAAGCAAAGTAAAAAAAAAGAAGAAAGAAGAAAGCTCAGCGTTTTATTGTGAATTTATACGGTAAAATGTTGAACTGTTTTATCTATTGTTATAATAATATAATTATAGTTATAATAATAATAATTTAATTGAACTTGATAGATACATCTCCTTCATATGCACGCTTCTTTCCTTCTCTATAAATTCTGAAAATCAAAATTCCAAACCCAGAAATCAAATTCTTCCAAAGACACAAACTTTACTCATTCTTTTGAGTTACAAATAAAACCCTTTAAAGAAAGCAATCAATGGAATTTGGTGAATGCTCTTCTGGTTCCAATTCCTCCTCCTCCAATGAAGTCTGGGCCAAACTTGGTATTTTCCTCATCTTTATTTCTACAGTTTTAGTGTTGTTTCATATGTTATCCTCTGTTTTTTTTCCCTATAAAATGTTTATAGAAACTGTTTTTAGTGAATTTTAGTGTTGAAGCTGACATTTTTTTGGAGTTAAATTGAATTGAGAGAAAACCAGATGGGGAAATTTAATAAAGAAAGAAACTTTCTTGGGTTTGGGTTTTTAATTCATCGCTGCATTTTTTTTTTTTGGAAGTTCAATTTAATGCTTCTGTTAATGTTTTTGTGCTTGCATGTTTGTGGAGGGATTGTTACTGTTCTTAAGTATTTTTCTTGAATGCGAGTGAATATGATCGTAGTGCGAGTACATTGGAATTAGAAAGTAGGGAGCCTTTTTTAACATAAATCATGAATGATAAAAAGAAACCCTTTTGGTTAATTCAATACTTTTTTTTATGAACATTAGCCTTTTCGTGATTAACATAGTATGAAATACTATAGAGTTCCCATTTTGAATTGGGGTTCTTTAGAAGTTTGAACTGCCAATACTGGAGCCTTAGACTTGTTCAATTATATAAATGATAGCATTTTCATCGCATCTCCAATTTGTAGACAATTCTGGTTGATAATGTGGATGCTGAGAATCATATGCGTTCTTTTCTTATTGAAAAGGCTACATTCAATCATTTGCAACACAAACTTTTAAAGCTAAGAGAATAAACTACAGGGTTTGACAACAAACTTTTCTGATTTGGGATTTTGAAAATTAATTGATTTATTCTTTGTTGCAGTACCATCTGACTCAAGATATTCTGATGTTGAGATAAGGTCAAATGAGATGGTAATCTGCTCAGAGATTACATCTTCTTCTCTTGAGAAGCATGAATGGTGCAAAATAACAAGGAATTCAGATCAAAGTTCTGCTATGATGCAAAATAAGAGGTGATTTGTATTACTAGTTAAAACTTATATTTATTTTCTGATATCATGAATAAGTTGATTTTATTTATAGAGATTGATATAATTTAGTAATAACCCACCTGAGAATCTAAAACATGAATTTCTATACTATTGACTGAATTACCAGACAATTCATTAAATCACAGGCAAAAGGTTGTCTTCTTGTAGGAGACAAAGAGCTGCTTTACTGATCCGAGCATTGTTTTTTAATTGCAGATATTCTTAAGCCAATTATAGGGTTAAGCTCATTGTCTTTGTTGAGTTATTACTAACATTCTGTCTTTAGTACCATAGTTAAGTCCATTAAGGCTGGTGATATGACTTTTGGCCCTATTGATTAGCAAATCATTTTTTCCATTATCCAAAAGACAATCAATTTATTGGAGTAACCGTGGTGATAGGAGATTTTGAATGCTAGTTTCTCAATGATGAATCATATCACTCATAACTATTGACCGATACATGCATCTTTTAGTTGATCAGGGATTCTCAAATTCTGTTGCTTTGGTTGTTGTCTGTTGTTTCTGATACAGCTCGAATACAATACTTGTTGATGAGGCCACTGTCCTAAATGAAGATGATGTAGTGATAAATTGCGGAAGTGAAATTATTCCTGGCCCTGCCAGAGGAGGTCAGAAATTTTTTACATTGTTTTAATTTTATTATTTCTTCTTTACAATAATTTACTTGAATAGATACTGCAGCCAATAAAAATTGTTTTTACTCATATTGTCAATTTATCTGGAGCTAAGTTTCAGAAAACATAGCAACTTCAATTGCTTGTCTGTACTTTTGTTTAACCTCACTTGGGTATTATTGTTTTTATTTTGATGGTAACTGGAACAGCCCTCCCAGCATTGTATTCTACTTTTGTTTAAAAAAGAATTAGAGATAAGTTTAGTTTCTTCCATATGGTCACATTATAATGTGATTTGATCTCTGTTTCCTCTAGAGACAACATTATCTTGATGTTTTTTTATGGGATGCATAAATATACTTGGTATAATTGACAATTGGATAGGTTTGAGATGCACTTCCAACTGGGATATTTAATCATCCGGGGCTGAGTTTTGTTGAGAATATGCTTCTGGAATGCAATTGTTTCCCATTTGATACTGACCATCTCTTATAAAAAGGCTTTTTTATTTCTTACATCTCTAGGATATTTGAGCTACAGATTTAAACTAATGCCTCGAGAGTCTTTCACGAGATGGTTAAAGGTGAATGATTAATCATATTTGGAATCTTTAAATTTCTTCTGGTGTGCCATTGCCAACCACAAGTGTGCTGATGTTCTTTGGTTTTGTTTTTTCTCCAACAGGTCAGTATAGATGCTGAGCATGCAAAATGCAGCATTTGCTTAAACGTATGGCATGATGTTGTTACTGTTGCTCCTTGTCTTCATAACTTCTGGTTTGTGATTTATTTTATGGCTTCTTTTTAGTAGAATAGAATTGTACTTTCAACTTGTTGATTTATAATCTACTTGTCCTATGCAACTCAGCAATGGATGCTTTTCAGAATGGCTGAGGAGATCGCAAGAAAGGCATGCAAGTGTGCTCTGTCCTCAGTGTAGAGCAGTAGTACAGTTTGTTGGTAGAAACCACTTTCTGCATAGTATAGAGGAGGTGATATACCTTAAGTTTTACTCAATTCCTTGGCGAACAATTTACATCTCTGTGCAAGCCATTTGATGTGCCTGTATGGATTGAGACATGTATTTCCCTTTGTTTGTCTATTTCCCTTTTGTTTGAAGCTGGTAGATTAACTTATTTGTTTTAGGCTGCCTTAGCATCATATTTTGCAATTACTTGAAATATAGAAAACTTTTCTTATTGATTTTCTTTCACATTTGTCAGAATATCTGCTATATACTTTGTTGTTAGTTTCATTGCCTAATGTTAGTGCTAATGCTGCATTAATTTGTTTATAATTCTGGTATTCTACTTGTCTGTGATTCTGGATGATGATTATGGTTACCTGATATAATTGCATTAACTGAAAGAATGCCAATAACATAGATAACATAAAAATTGAGTGTAAGTTGAAGCATTAGTGCTTAGAGGATTTAATTTCTTGTGCAAGTTCATGTATATATACTCTTATTTTCTTAATTTTGTACACTGATATATCATCATTTAAAATTTATTGATTGCGTCTTGCAATTTTTAGCCAATGGTGCAAACTCTTAACCCTTCATACTTGGATCTTCATTTCATGCCTGTTTTCTGATACATGTTTGAGAGTTTAAAATTTCAAGGGCATGCCCCTTTCTTTTTATAGCATGCTCAAGGTTGATGGATATTACTTTTAACTGTAATAGTAACAAAGTTGCTGATGGTTCTGTTTTTAGGATGTATTGCAAGCCGATTCTTCACTAAAGCGGTCAGATGAAGAAATAATTCTTTTGGATTCCTATGCATCAATAAAATCAAATCTTGTAAGTAATTTTATGTCTGAAGCTATGATACTTGATACAAGTATATGAAATGTTGATGTCATGTCTGGGATTGAATTATGAGAGACAAATATATGTCATATATCTCATATAGGATTGAGACATGCGATGCTTAGTTGCATGCTTGCCTCAAACTTTATCTTTCCTGAAAATGATTTCTAACCAAATATTACTGATTAATTAAGATAATGGATGCTTAGTAATATTTATTTTTGTAATACACATCACAAATAGTTTTTTCTCATATCTTCAATTGATAGATTTCCATTTCCATTGCAGCTTCTTTTGTGGTTATTTCAAATTGTTGGGACACTATTTGTTTGTCTTTGGTCTGCATATCTTCTGTATATAGAATGGTGCTTTTAACTAGTTAACTTAAGTTCTGACGGGTATCAGATCATTACAGTTTTTTAACTTCTGATGCACATTAGATCATTCAAACTGGAAAAAAGCGTCGTCGAAAGAGGCCACACTCAATTTTGGATACTGAAAATGAAGTTGCAGATTTCCCATGTCCTCAATGTGGTAATAGTTTTAATTTCTCTTACAATTACTTGTTTATAAATCACATCATTTTTCTGGAATATGATCGTTTGACAATACTGGAACCCTTGGAAGGAAAATAGTGTGTTCTATTCTTAAAGAAGAAAAATATGAGCCAATTTCTGGCGCACAACTTGTTGTGGGTTTGATATTTTATAATGGTGTTCCATACACACAACTGCTGAAGCTTGGATCTTCATGTAGATCAATCTATCAAAGATCATTCCTTATGTGTGTGATATCATGGTCATGGTCATTTTGATACCATTCTCAACTTCTTCTCCATTGTGTTCTAGATAATTTGTGCTGGGTTCCTTCCAAATGATCTATTTTACTGATCTGTTATGAGAATTTAGACAGAGTCTCCATAGGGTTCTTGAACATGGGAAGAAAAACCCGAGGTAAAACTAAAGCTCTGTTGTTTTCACGTCTGAGTTTGTTACATTCTACTGAATTGAAACCAACTGACACAAGATGGTGATGGGTGTTGATATTTATGCTAGTGTGACAATGATGCAACTGTCATGAGTAGTGGTGTAGCCACCTTGATATTCTTGTTCTTGTTCCTTTTTCATGGATGTATTAAATGTGCTCACAAACAGGAATATAATCAGCTGTGGGAGTCTAAATGAAAAAGTTAGCTTCCATGCTAAATGAATGGTGCTTGGAGCTTCTTGTACAACAAAAACTTACTTTTCTATCTTTAATTTTTGACAGAATTCTATGTTGCATATGAGATGCTAGTGCTGCTAATCAAAGAGCAGAAAAATAGTTTCAGTTAGAAATTTTATTCATCATTGTTTTTCTTTTTCTTTGTTTTCTTTGTTTAATTTGACTGTGGTGCTTTTTACATAATCTTATGCATGTTTTCAATCTTGAGAGCGGTCAATCATGTGAACTTTAAATAACTGGTTATAAGAATTTTAGCCTTGGATGTGTTTCTAATATGCAGTCCTTTTGTTTTAGATCCATTATTTATCTAATTGTTCAATAATACCAATCAGGTACTGAGTACAGTGGCTTCCACTGCAATCAGAATACAATTCACTTACAGTGCCAAGCCTGTGGAGGGATGATGCCTTCTCGAGCTGATATTGGAGTACCACAGCACTGTATGTGTCATGATTTGCCTGTGCTTCTTAATCATTCTTGGATGAAGTGTTGGGTTTACGTTTCTCTTATGTATTTTTCTAATTTAGGCCCTTTTTTCCATATTTTATGCTCATCAATCCTTTGAATAAAGTCTGTTAAAGTTGGTGTTGAAGCTACGAGAATGCTTCAAATTATTAATGAATTCTTAGGTTTACTTTTGAGTCTATAGATTTAATTTTGAGGAGAAATAATATTGGATCAGCACTATTTTATCAACTGTGAGCTTACTGAAAGTAGATATAATTCCTTTTTAATTCCTCCCTTCTTGCAGGTTTGGGATGTGATAGAGTATTTTGTGGTGCCTATTGGCATGCTCAAGGTGTTTCCAGAAGTGACACTCACTCTATTTGCAGCCATGAGAATTTTAAACCAGTATGTGCTCTCTTATTCTTAGTCTTTTCTAGTTGCAGTCCTTTCTAAACAGTTCTCACTTGCAATAGGATTGCTATCATGTGGACACCTCTCCTTGTATGTTTCTTTGAGAAGTGTCTTTTAATTTGTCAGTTTCTTATTTCTATTGGTCTAAACCCTTTCTATATAATTTTACTCCACCTGCATGGTATATTCCTAGCCCCTTAATTGTTTTTCTATCTCACAATCCCAGTTTCTCACATGTATATATATATATATATATCTTACCTTTTAACTCTTTTTTTTTTTTTTTTCTCATTTTTTAAAAACTTTGGGCATTCACTTAATGCACCTGTCTCTAAATAGTTCACTGGTGTTCCTACCTTCTGCTACAGAGGATGATGCTGTTGACTTCATCTATTACACCATATATGGAGTTTCTTGCAGATTTTTTTTTTCTTGTGTGTATATCTTCTCTTTACTATTCAACATTTCTTGCCTCTTCTTCTGGCAAACAAATGTTCTTTCTTCTAGATTATTTGAGCACTTATTTTTATTTAATCTGATTTGATTTGTGATTCGATTTCGTTTCCATGATCCTTATTTACTCTTTATTTAAATGCCTGGCCTTAGTTGTTCTATGGAAACCATGATAATTTCAAAGTTTTATTGTGATTTCTCCATAACAATAAGATGCCTTTTCTTCTGGAGGCATCAGGTTTGTGAACATTTTAGGCTTTGTATGCTTTTGTTAATATTCCATAATCTTGTGCTTTGCAGATCTCAGAGCATGCTGTCTCTAGGATTCCATTTTTGGCACATGAAAAAAACCGGCATGAACAGGAAGTATGAATTTCTCTTTTCCAAAATGTATAAACCTTACAAAGTTCGATAAGAGTGACTCACATTTTTTGTTTTATAGATCACAGAAATGTGCATCGGACAGATGGGAAAAACACTGCAGGATGTTATTTCAGATTGGATTGGGAAGTTGAACAACAGAGAAATTGGTGTGTTGGTTGATTCTTTACCCCAACTTAATAGTTAAAAAAACTGAGTTTGTAAGGTCCCACATTCAGTTACCCTTGTGTAAGGTTTTCTTTGGAAGGGGATGCAACAACATATATAAATATCTTTAGTGGTACTGTTAATTTGAAATAAAATTCTGGAGTATTTTGGAATGTATCTTGTGTTATGGTTATTTTAGGACAAAGGTTGGAAATGGGTAATGATGTGTTGTCTCTGTTGCAGAAAGAAAGGATTTCATGTGTATTTTCAAGCTAAAATGTCACTAGAATTTTAATTTTGGTTGGTTTTTTAACTCTTGCTGCAGATCGAACTAGGATGCCACTGAATCATGCTGAGATGATAACTGTTGGAACCCATGTTTGCAAGTAAGGACTCACCTTTTATTTTCTCATATGGAGGATTTGATGTGGAATTAGTTAGTACTTAAATTAATGAAAAATTAATTAAATTACTGTGTAGTGACAAAAACTCCGCTGTCTTCCAAGAGGTGGAATTAGTTAGTGCTAAAATTTCATGGTGATGAGATCATTTGACAAGTTTTGAATTGATATAATCTTTATGAACAATTTTTAACGTGGATTCCTCCCTACACCTGCTTAAACAAATGTAAGGTTAATTATCGCGGTTGTGGCTGTTATTGCTGTTCTTTACTTTAATCGTAAATGTTAAATGTTTGGTTTATTTCTGAATGCAGTGATTGTTATGACAAATTGATCTCCTTTCTGCTGTACTGGTTCCGGATTTCACTGCCTAAATATGTAAGTATACAGTATTAAGCAGTGTATAAACTTGTGGCCTGCGAATATTTTTCAATTTTCGAGTTTTAGAAACTGTGCTGTGTTTGTGTTTGCATCATCACAGCTCCTTCCGCCAGAAGCAGCTAACAGGGAAGATTGCTGGTATGGTTATGCCTGCCGGACACAGCACCATAATGAAGACCATGCGCGTAAAAGAAATCATGTTTGCCGCCCTACTAGGGGTAATCATGCATAATGAGCAGCTAGACAATCTCTTCATGAATGCTGTCATGAAATTGTATGGTATAGTGGATATAGTTTCAAAAACAAAATTATTTTGTGATCAAGAACTTTTTGCTTATGAGATATTCTAATTTTCACCAGTCCTTTACTCCTCGAAACATATTTTCAAGCAAGCCATGGCCCAGTTTCAGATCTAATCCCTCTATCAATTATGAAGAAAAGATTGAAAATTGAATTTGGATACCACGTCCAAGACTGCTTTTGATGTCCAATTGATGACAAGGGTGGTTACAACAACATGTAGGGTTTTTATTAACTTAGTTTATGAAATTAGTCGAAGTATGTGTAAACTAGCTTGAATGTTTATATTAATAATAATAAAAAAACTTGGTTTTTTATTCACACTTTATCTTTATATGCCTAAGCATGAAGCTGAAAATTTATGCCAAATGTATTTATCTTGCTTGGTTGGCTCCTTTGGATAAGATTTGGATTGGAGAGTTGGATTTAGGGAATGTTGTGTGGTTTGATAAGGTTTAGTTAAAATTATATTTTATTTTAATTATAGTTTTGAAATTTTTTGATTAATTAATGCATATTATTGAATTATATAAGTTTTACTAGAAACTTTTTATTAACAAACTTTAGTATTTTTAAATTTATAAAAGTTATCACAATATCAAACATATTTAGTGAATGTTTGATAGTGCAATAATTTTTGTTTTTTTTATATGTTTTAAAAGTGTATTTTATTTAAAAAATATCAAATTAATTCTTGTGTTTTTTTGATCTGTTAATGGTATAAAAAAATTAAAATAATTATTTTAATTTACTTTTAAATAGAAAATATTTTAAAAAACACTTGATGCATTGAAATGTTAAATGCATGTTTTACACATGTTTTGATAAAGTGTATGAAAGTTGGCTAAGGAATGTCATTAACATGTCCACATAATTATTATATTTTGGTAATCTAGGATTATTGTTATTGTAAAAGTGTTTTTTTATATGATTTTTATATTTTCTATTAAAATTATTTAAAAATATCTATAAATTTGATATTTAATGCTATCAGTATCATATTTTAAAAAAATACTTCTAAACACAATTCAAACATCTTAATAACAAAGCTCTAGATCAAAGCAAAACTACAAACCTTCATTTCATTGTAAAAAAATTGATAATAATAAACACCATGAAAAACTAAGAATTTTGACAGTCTTGTCTGTATTATTGTTATTATTATTATTTGATTAATATAGATATCTAGACTAGATTGTGCATACCTTGACTAATTCTATAGATCCTAAAGTTAACGATCATATAAATTCTAATGGTTATTACAATAAAAATCATAGGGTTTGAACATGAGACTATAAAAAAGCAAACTTTTTGATTTCAATAACTTACAACTAACCACTTGCTAAATGGTTCTACTAGTATTATTATTATTATTATTATGATTGGGTATCAGTACCAGTTGATGACCTTCCGTGGTAAATTAATCCACCTATAAACGTTTTCCATTTGTAACATGCCAACATGTTCTTATCAGCAGCTAATTAGGTTTGTTGATTAATTTGGCAATCTTCATCAGCTTTTTTTTTTTTCAATAATTTTCAAGTCAACAATGGTTGTGAAAGTTACTTATCAAGGAATGCGGAACTGCACAGGCTTCCAAATGGCTATCAGGAACCTTGTTTCCGTGAAAACTAACTAATTTTCCATAGGTAATACCGAGTCCATCAACCACCACTTCTCCTCTGATATTATACCTAATTGCTTAAGTATTATTATTTTTTCAAGAGAGAAAAAATCTCATAATTTTTCATATTAAATTATTTATTCATTTATATTTTATTTATATATTCAAGATTAAACCAGCGCATTAAAATTTTTTTCCTTCTCCGAATATCTAGAAATATCTTATTTGTTATTGCATTGCACTAATTATCTTAAACCTTGTTTAATTTTACGTTTCAAAATATTTTTGAAAATATTTGAAATTATTTTTATTTTTTTATATTTTAAATTAATATTTTTTGGTGTTTTTAAATCATTTTGATATACTGATTTTAAAAGTAATTTTTTAAAAATAAAAAAAATATTATTTTAATATATTTTTAAATCAAAGTTACTTTTAAAAATAACCGCAATGACACTTCTAAATAATCTCTTAGTATATGAATTAAATGATGGATTGTTTGACATGCGATTGTCCCTCTATTTTTAACTCTCAGTTTCTTGAACGTGTTTTGAATAATAAGAGTCGAATCATTTCCTGAACCTAAATGTTGAATCTTGAAAGACAGACAGGTTCACTTTCTATGTTGTCCATAAATAATTCATGTTCATTAAAGATTCATCACCCTTTTCTAGTGAAATGGGTCTCATGTCCGAATCACATAACCCCCCCCCCCCCCCTCCCCCCAATAATTTATTTTATTATTCAATATTTGTTTTACCAAACATAGAGGCAATTAAAACAAAGAGCAAAAACTCTGTTAAAGAGCGAAATAGCAATAACCAAAAAAATAAAAACTTTGCCTCTCATCATTGCATAGACCATCCATAGCCTCTCTCACATGGAAAGGCTGAAAAATGTGACAGAGAGAAGAAAACAAGGGAGTTAGGTAAGGGTAAGGTATGCTCTTTTCTTTCCAAACCTTCTAGAGGACAAGTCTAAATCCTCAAATTTAATTAAATAGGATAGAATTATTGTATTATCAATGCCTCTTATCATATAATAAGACTTACTAATATAATGTAAATAAACTAAGAGATGTAATTTAAGGAAGCGACAACATTAAAAGGGGACATGAAGCAGCAGAACCAAGGATTTATGAGAAGAGACAGAGGGTAGTTGTATATCTGACATAGCCCATCTACCTAACGAAAATCCCTTTTCATGTTATCATCCAACATCACACATGATTTATCAACGAGACCCACCACAATAAACATAGCTATATATACACACACGCATACACATCAATTAGCTTTAATAATATTTTTGTAAATCTTAATTATATTTTTAAAACCTGATCTGAGATTTATCTAGAACAAAGTTCAGAAAATCAATTCTATTTTTTTATAAAATAATATTATTTTAACAATTTTTTTAAAAAAATCAACGGTTTAATGATATAATTTTGATAAAATTATTGAATCAATTTGATTTTTAACTATATCAATCAATTTTAAATTGGCTAAATCTCAAGTCATCTGCCTGGTTGGTTCAAATTTAAAATAATGATCCTAACTTAATTATTGGAAAGTTAATTTATTTATCTTTTCCGCGACATCTCATCCTCTAATTAAGACCATACACTTTCAAACATGTTGATAGAAATTAATCTTATATTAAGGCCTTATTTGTTTGATTTGTTTGCAGGAAAGTAGTTTTTTTTAGAAATGATTTTCTTGGAAGGTGAATTTCGGGAAAGTAAATTATTTTTTGATGTTGGTAGTTCATGAAAAGTAAGTTGGAAAACACTTTTCAGCGTTTGGTTGTGTTATGAAAAATAAATTGAAAAATAGTTTATTGATATTTTATTTTTTATTTCAAGTTTATTAAAATAATAAGAAACAAATCTTACAAATTAAAAAGTTGAATGAGAATGGAATTGAAAAAAAATCTAATTTAATAAATTATCTCAAATAAAATAAATAATAGAGATCAATTCTAACAGATAAAAAAATTTGAAAGATGATGAAATTAAAATAATAATAATTACAATTTCATAAATTATTTTAAATAAAATAAGTAACAATAAAAAGAATGAGGATCAAATTTGATAGATAAAAAATTTCAATTTAAAAAATGATAAAAGAAAAGTAAATAACAATTATAAAAATAAGGACTAAAGTTGATATATAAATCAAATTAAATCAAAATTTAAGGGATGAATTTAAAAGAAAAAGAAGATTCAAACAAAATATATAGCAATCAAAAGTTTGAGGATCAAATTTGACATAATCAGTAAATAATATGATATTTTTTAATTTTTCACAATTTTTGTAAAGTGTTTTCCATAAAAAAAAAAATACTTTCCTGAAAATCAAGCTAAATTTTTCTCTGACAAAAGTATTTTTTGTTGACCGAAAAGTGTTTTATGTTGACCCATTTTTCTAATGGCAAAAAACACAAGAAAGTTTAAAAATTGATTTCTCGAAAATCACTTTCTAATAAACAAACGTACCTTAAGGTTGGGATTCAACTTTGATTCCATGTCCTCTCCTTCATAAATGCATGGTGGGTTACATTTCCTTTTAATTGATTGCAAGAAAATGATTGAGCATGTCTTTGTAGAGTCCATTATTATTATTCTCATTTCCTCTCATCTTTCAAAGTTTATATAGGTCTCATGACTCAAATATATATATATATATATATATATATATATATATATATATATGAAAATGAAAATGTCTTTTGTTGAATTACTTGGTATATAATATTTTTTAAAAATAATAATTAAATTATTTAAAAATCATCTAATTCAGTTGTATTTTAGTTTTGTAATTAAAAACAAATTTTTTCAAATATAATAAAATGAGAAAACCCCTAAAGTTTCAATATTTCAATCCATCATAAAACATTAAGCACTATTGGATTAATTTAGAAAATATGGCTTCAAAGTAAACAAGCTACATACCAAACCTCTAAATCTTAAAAATACACTAAAAAAATTCTAATTAATTGGATGAGTAATGAATTTCCTACTAAAACCTTATAGGAGAATATTATGGATATGTATGTAATTATGTCATTGCCTAGAATAACTTATTTGTTGCCTAGATTAGAGATGATTGTGTTATTCCTATTAGTTTATATTTTGGCAAATGTCATAGATAAACATAGGATTTATATTTACTTCTTTTTTTCCATATATACATGTACCATTTACAAGATTCATATAAGACAATATTGTTATTCTTTAATTTTCTTCATGGTGTCAGAGCATTGATTCTCCTCTCTCTGTTTGTTTTTATTGTTTGTTTCTTCCTTTCCTTGCTTTGAAAGACAACATAGAAGATTTTACAAATAGAGGCTCAAAGGTGGTCCATCTTCCAACTAATTTTTCTGATGGTGATATCAATACATCTTAAAGATTAAGTTTAATATTGCTAAATAAATTCAATTACCTTTCTTAGTCGAGGGCAATTACTACTGCTCTTGGTGGGAGATTAAAATTTGGATATATCAACGATTCCATAACCTTTTTAGATGTGGATGCTCTAGAATATGAGACATGGTTGTCCAAAGATCAATTGGTTATGTCTTGGATTCTCAACTCGATAGAGCGTAACCTTGTTGAAATTTTCAGTTATTCTGAATCCTTTTTAGATTTTTATAATGTTATTCATGACATGTATGGTAACCAAAACAACTCTGCCAAGATTTTTCAGATTCATCATGATATCACCAATCTACATCAGAATGGAAAGTTGTTTGTCTAGTTATTGGATAGTTTGAAAAACATCTGGAATGAATTAGAGATGTATCGATCACGTATTGTTGATATTGTGGTTTTGTAAAAAGAACAAAAGAGGATCAAATTTTTTAGCTTTTGGCTAGTCTTAGCCAAGATTTTAAAGATTTATATAGCCATATCTTAATGAACCCATAACCACCATCCTTGAAAACTATTTGTCAGACCATTCAATGTGAAGAAATATACAGGAAATTTATAACTCATGATGTTAATCCTAGCCTCCTAAATACTCGTGCTTATCTTACCCAAGCATGTCCATCCTTTGACTCAAGACCTTACAAAGGCAAACGTTCAAACCTGTAGTGCTAATATTGTTATAATATCAGACATCTAATGGATCATTGTTGGCTCATTTACCCAGAAATAAAGCCCAAGTTTATGAAGATTAAAGGGGATACCAAAAACGAGTTACTGATCATAAAGCTCACCTTGCCACTCATTCCACTAAACGCTTTCTTCTAATTCTGCTGCATTGCTGAATGATTTTGCAAACTATTTACAAGATGGACATGGTTAATGGAGAATACAAGATGAAGTCACCAGTCAAGAACAGAATCAGTCGGCTGCTCTTCTTAGTCATTTTGCTAGTTTTTTAGCTGATGCAGACACGAAAACTAACTAAGGTATTCTGATTGCATTTATTACTACATTAGAACTTTGTAATTTGCATGATCTTTGGGTTATTGATTTTGATGCCACAGATCATATGTCTAATAAATTAAATAACATTTATAACCTTGAATAATTTTCCATTTTTGTTTTTGTATCTTTACTAATGGGAAAGGTGCTCAAGTAAAAAGGTAAGGAAAAATCAAAATAGTTTCACATAGAGTAAAGTGAGATGTTCTATATGTTATTTCATTATCTTTCCAGTTGCTTTTTATCCACAAGTTAACATCTATTCTAAATTGTCAAGTTATATTTATTCCTTACAAAGTTGTTTTTCAAGACCTTGTAACAAAAAAGATGATTGGTGAAGGATTTTATTTACATGGTTTTTATTATTTCTCTCTTGATTCTCGGGTTTCTAGGGGATTTCAAGCTACTATCACCTCGTCACATAAGCACCTTGTTGTTCTAGGATTAAGGAAGCATAAACACATAAGAGGGGGAGTGAATTAAATATGCAAGGTAAAACTATAAATTATTTTGTTTTATCTAATAACATGCAATTCTAAACATTCAACCAAATATGAAAGCAATAAATAATATAAATATTATAATTAAAGAGTGAGAGCTTTGAGAGACTACACCAAGATTTATAAAGGTTCAACAAACCGTCTACTTTTCTCCTTGAACTTTCATTCAAGAGTTTCACTTCACACACTGGTCTTCTTAGTGAGTGAGACCAAACAGTCACACAACTTTTTTATAGGTGCAAGATCAAACCCAATCTTTTTATAGGCTTGGATCAAACTATTATCCTTAATCCTTTTACGGGTTATAGACTAGAAAACCTTTCACTAATACTTGTTGAAGGACAAGTATTAAACCACTCATAATTTTATCTCTATAAGACTTTTCCAAGTGTTTAGAGTATCACTTACAATTTCTACAATATACTCTCTTAGTAGATTTAATTAGAATAACAATTAAGTTCTTTAAGAGGATTTTGTCAATTCACACCTAACCTTATTTTTATATTATTACAAGTGAAATAAGGGTGTTATATGTTGATGCGAACCTCGTAATCACGTGGTCACGCAACCCACAATCAAGATTGAGATCTGATCCTGGAAAGCCGAAATAGGTCTGATAGGAGTGTGACACAATGAAAACCTGCATCAAGGCACCAACACTATTGGAATGAGTAGAATGACGCCACGAAGCCAGTTAATCTTCGATAAGTCAGATTCAGTTCGTTCAAGAACTAAAGAATGCAAGAATTACTCTCACACGTTAAAACTAAAAAATTCAGAATAATAATCATCAAAGCTGCCGAAATTTTGGCCTACATGAGTTTAAATAGTTCTAGAAAAGTTAACCCTAATGGACCCTTTATGTGGACTTATATGAGGTCCACTCAAAACTGGCCCAAAACCCTAAACTGAAAAGCCCATAACTTAATCCAAACAAGCCTTGGATCCTAGCTTAAAATAAAGTATTAATTAAGCCCAAACAAGCCTTGGGCTGTAGCTAACAAAATAAAATAAAACCCCTAATATTAAATCTATGTTCTGTCATGAGAAGAAGAGAATGAACTAAAATAATACAGAACTGATTGAAGCCTTATTTATAGCCTTCCATGTAGCCCCTTAATCCTAGAAACAAAAGGAAAAAGGTAACCACCATGTTGTTTCCAAGTTGTAGTAGAATTCTTTTGTTTCCTTTGCTGTCCTCATCTCATGGCCCAAATAAGGTTGTATTGAACCCCTCTTGCACATGAATAAGATGTACTAGGATCTCCTCTTGATACTCCAATGGACCTTCCAATTCTGACTTGGTGGAAACCTTCAAAACCAATGCATTCAATGCGTCTTTCAATGTCTTTGTCTTGGACCGAGTCATTGGTCCATTTGGAACATGTAATGGGTCCTTGCTGGTGTTTTTGGGCTGGTCCGCATCATATGTTTTTTTTAGAAGGAGTATGCTCGGATTTTTTCCTTAGGAGTTCCACACTTGTTTTGGGCAAGTAAAAGGCTATTTATAGGCTTAGAAAAAAAAATAGCTGTTAGACATAGTTTTATGTCTGTTAGCATAATTGATTAGATCGTTTTATAATTAGTTAGACCATTTTATAATCAGTCAGACTATTCTTAAGAACCTCAATAGTTTATAGATTTTTTTTAGAAACAGACTAGTGGTTTTGAGAAACGATCAAAATATAAAACTAGATAAATGCATGTGGCACACAATCATGTTACATGTAGCATATTGACATATTCTTTATTAAATCATTTAAGCATTATTACATAGTGTTTAAAAGTTTTATGGAATATGTCATGAGTAATAAAAAATGATATGCATATATCAAAATTGTATCAAATCAATGTTTTATTATCCAATGTTTATGTTATCATCTAAACATATAATTAAATCATTATCATATCCATAAGGCCAACACACCTCTTATGGCATCATCGTCTAGCACATGTCCTTTAAAGTTTGTTTTTTGCAAAATAAATCCGGTTCTAATTAAGAAAGCCCTTAATTATGAGATTTATCATTTTTCTAAATCATTTAGATGTCTTTTTAATTCATTGTTATCTCGAACTACTCATGCATTTGAACTTATACATTCTAATGTATGAGGAACCTTCTCTACTTCTCTTTATGGTTTTAAGTATTTTGTAACTTTTATCGATTATTTGTCTAGGGTTGGGTGTATTTGTTGAAAACTAAAAGTGAAGTATTTGGTTGTTTAAAAAATTTTCACTTGTTGATTACTAATCAATTTTTAGCTCACATTAAAATCTTTTGATCTGAAAAAGGCATAAAATATATGTCTAAAGGCATGACACAATATTTGAGTTCTAATGGCATATTGCATTAGACTAATTGTGTTGGCACACTCCAACAAACAACATATCAAAATGTAAAAATCATGACTTGCTTGAAAAAACTCGGACCATAATGCTTCAAATGAATGTTCTCAAATTTTTTTGGTCTCATAGAGTTCTTACTGCTACTTATCATGTCAATTGCTTACCCAGTTGAGTGTTAGATTTTAAATCACCCCTTGAAGTTTTGTAGTTAGATTTGTCTCATCTTAAGGTTTATAGCTGCATATGTTTTATACAATTACCAACTGCTCATCATGACAAGCTAGATTCTCGAGCCATTAAGTGCATTTTTCTAAGATATTCTCAGACATAAAAGGGGTACAAATGCTATGATTATGTTTCTAAGAGACTATATGTCTCTATAAATGTTTGTTTTGTTAAAGATACCCCTTATTGTTCTGCATTAAATCAGGGTGAGATCCTACTCAAGTTATTTTCGTTACCTAGTATTGATAGTACTCACTAGCTTGCCAACCCTATTTTTTATTATTAGCCTGCTAGCCCTATTCTTGACTCATCTATAAATCCAATCATAATAAAAGTTTTCTATGATCTATTCTTATAATGACAACACTACTATTCAACACTCTTTATATGAATTTAGTGTGTAGGAATCTTCTAGCTCACATGATGAATTGCTATATTTTAGAAGAACTTTTCATCAAACTTGTTAACCTCTAATAAAAATGCAAGATTATATCACATATATTGTCGAGTATCCTGTCACTAATTACTTATCTTATCACCAATTATCTCTTGAGTATTATGCTTTCCCTACAACTATATCAAATACTCATGAGCCAAACAATTTCCTAGAAGCTCAATCCCAAGCTATATGACAACAAGCTATAAATGAAGAGTTGACAACTCTTGGTGAAAGTCATATATGAAGTATAGTTCTTCTCCTTGCAAGAAATTAAGCAGTTGGTTGTCATTGGATATTCAAATTGAAGTTCAACTCAGATTGATCAATTGATCGACATAAAACTCGTCTTGTATCTTAAGGTTTTACTCAGAAATTTGATATTAACTACAAAGAGATATTCGCTCCAGTTTCCAAGATGACTACCATCATAGTTCTACTAGTTGTTGCTATCAATCATGAATGGTCATTGTCTCAAATGGATGTAAGAAATACGTTCTTACATAGATATCTAGAAGAAAAGATGTTTATAAAGCTCCCTACTGGATACCTTTAAAATGAACATTTTAATTTGGTTTGTCAACTTTATAAATTTATTTATGGGTTGAAGCAAAGTCCTCGTGTATGGCATGCAAAATTAAGCATTGCTTTTGAAGTTTTTGGCTTTACTAGAAGTTCAATTGATTCCTCATTATTTGTTTGACTCGATATAATGGAAAAACCAATTGTTCTTATTTATATAGATGATCTTATTATCACTAGAAATAATGGTGACTCTATAGCTAAACTAAAGAAGACTCTTTAACAACAATTTCTGATCAAAGACCTTAGTTTCTTGAAGTAATTTCTAGGCATTGAAATGGCAGCCTCTAACAAAGGTTTTCTTTCTTAATCAACGTAAGTTTATTGTTGATTTATTACAAGATGCCAATATGTTATATACTAAACTAGTTGCTACTTGTTTGGACAACAAATTGGCACTTGATTTTTCAAGTTAACTTCTTGATTCTCACAGACATTATCAGAAGCTTGTTAGTACGCTTATTTACCTGATGACAATCACATGACTTGATATTACCTTTACAGTCAATCTAGTCATCCAATATATGCATGCTCCAAATGTTTAGCATCTTAGTACAATTAAATGTATCTTCCGATATCTCAAGGGCATAATTGGTTGTGAGATTGTTATGACTCGTCATGATCACACTAATATTATGGGCTACACTTATTTGAATTGGACAAGTAATACACTTGATCATCAATCTATTACTGAATATTGTATGTTTGATGGTGGTAATTTAGTTTCTTGAAAAAGTAAAAAACAACATGTGGTAGATCACTCTATTACTGAAGAAGAATATTATGTTATGGCCTCTACTCTAATGAAACTTTTTTCTGATAATCAACCGACCATGTATATTGCTTCTAACTCGGTGTTTTATGAACGAACAAAACATATTGAAGTTGATTGTCATTACATTCATCACCAAGTTCAATCTAAGCTTATTAAGACTCGATATGTATGTACTCATGATCAACTAGCTAATGTGCTCACCAAAGTTCTTCCATTTACTCAATTTCATCGTTTATTAAGCAAACTTGGATCCATTGATCTAGTTTAAGGAGGAGTATAAAAGAATATTCTGAATATGTATGTAATTATGTTGTTGCCTAGAATAACTTATTTGTAGTCTAGATTAGAGATGATTGTGTCATTATTATTTATGTATATTTTGGCAAATATCATGGATAAAGATAGGATTCATACTGCCTTCTCTCTTCCATATATACTTTTGTTGTTAAAATATAGCTTGAATATTAGTTAGTTAAAGAGAACTTTATTCCACATTGAAAAGGTAAGAGGTTTTGTTGTACCTTATAATATAAGGGATACCAAATCAATAGATTTGGATGTTGGAGGGAAGATTTGAAGGGAGAACTAAAATTGATGGCATTTGACATTATATAACATAAATGATTTGTATTATTATTTTTAGAATTAATTAATTAATTTAAGATAATTATTTTAATTTTTAAAGTTAATTAATCTAATAATTATCCATGGCACCTCCTGCTAAGTTATTGAAATAATTTGAATCATGAAGAGTTGCCTTTTAAACTTTAGACATATTAGTCTGAAGAGGTGTATTTTTAAACTTTACAATACAATGGTTTAAAATGATGTTATTTTCTTCATAAATACCAGTTTGATGTTAATAGAAATTAATTAGAAATAATTTTCTACTCTCCCTAATTTTTCTCTATAAATTCTTTGTTTATGTTTATCATAAATAAAATAGAATTTCTTAATAAACTTATAAAAATAGTTGTTTATAAATTTAAGGTTTTGCTGTATTTTGAAGGTATATTGCTTTAATCTTATAAAAAATATAGAGAAAACAATTAATACCTTAAAGATAGTAATTTTCACACTTTAAAGTTTATTTATTATACCCACAAACATTACAATTTCTACCATTCACAAGATTCATACAAAGACAATATTGTTGTTATTTAATTTTCTTAAAACCTGAATGAAATAAGAGCAAAGACTGAAGACAAAATTAGAATATTTTTCTAGAAATTTAGAGTAACTTTACAACTTTTGAGAGTTAATGTTTGTAGAGTCTCCACACTTTACACATATATGATGATCTAGCTTCATAATCAAACTGAACTCTGATCAGCATCAAGCATCCAAAGGTCAGTAAAATCTATGAAGATTATCAGATGTTACTGTTTTTTCCATGGCATTACAACTGCTACATGCTTGACTGTTCTTGAACCCTAGTTTGTAACACAAACATGCTGCTTCATGAACAGAAACAGGAGCACTAGAAGTAGGAGTAGTAGATGTCTCAAACAATTGATGTGTGACCGCTTCTTCTTGTTCTTGTTGTTTTGCTTGCTTAAGATTGTTCATAGAAGAGACTAGAGACTCACACGGAAGGCCAATAGAGAGCTCAAGATTGACCAGTTTATGATCTGGATACACTTCCAGTTCTGTTGTCACTCCACTGCTACTATAGGAATCTTCAGTCGAGTCACTGCTGCCACCTACCTTGATAATACCGGAATTGTTTTCCTTTTTGATCATGTGGCTCATCGTAAACTCAGGCTGCACTTGAAGAAACGAATAGTTTTGTTCTCCTAGTTGAAAATCAGTACTCCTTTTGGTATCCAGTCTGCTATTTTTATCGTTGGTGCTGTTAGTGGTGGTGGTGGTGGTGGAGGAGGACGTGGTGGTGGTGGTGGATTTGAGTGGACGGTGAGTTTGAGGATCAATTCCACGGCTAAAAAGCTTTCTTTTGATATGAGTATTCCAGTAATTCTTTATCTCATTGTCAGTTCTTCCTGGCATCCTAGCAGCAATGAGAGACCACCTGAAAGATTTTCAAGAAATAAAAAAAGCTGCACTAAAAATCATCATAACCCAGTTGCGATTTTGTTCTAGTCAAAAGAGATATGACTATAAAATTAAGTTCATCAAAAGTTGAATATTGGAACCTAATACTACTTGCCCTTTCGCTAAAGGTAGCAAAGTAGTGCATAAATTAAGCAAAGGCAAAGCACTTACTTGTTACCAAGCAAGCTGTGAAGGTTGATGATGAGTTCATCTTCTTCATCACTGAAGTTTCCTCTCTTGAGATCAGGCCTTAGGTAGTTTATCCACCTTAGTCTACAACTCTTACCACATCTAAGCAAACCTGAACATAAAAAAAAAGAAAAAGAAAAGGAACCAAAATAAAAGTTACGAAGCGGACTTATCTTCTTCCTCTTCTTCTTCATGGCATAAAGAGTTGGAAGAAAAGAAAAGAGAAAGAAAAACTTACCAGCAGCCTTAGGGAGAGATCTCCAACAACCTTCACCATGAGCTTTGATATAATTAATAAGACGTTCATCTTCTTCTTTAGTCCATGCACCTTTGTTGGTGTGTTCTTTCTCACAGCAAGGAGATCTGCCCATGATTTTTTTTTTCCTTTTTGTGGGTGTTTGTGCAAATCAAGAGAGAAGAGAGAAGTGATGAAGAGACAAAAAAAAGAGGATGTGTTTGTTAGACAAAGTGGAAGAAAATTGCTGGGAGAAAAATGCAAGGCAAGGGAATATAAATGGGAGGTGGTGAAGGTGCAATGCAATTGACTCGGGACCCCTGGCTAACAATTATATAATGTTTTTTGTTTTCATGTATTGGCATGGTATTTGACTGAGTTGGTGAGCAAGATGAGTGGTTACAAATAAGTTAGTGCTGGATTTGGTAGGTAGCTCTTCTTTTTTTTGTTTTTTTTTTCAATTTTGTTGGGGTTATTTTCCTCTTCCATATCTTGCATTTGTGTACCCTTTTTCATTTATTTATTTTTCATTTCCCTTTAAGGATCACCTAATCTTATAAACCAGAGGGAATGGTGGTTATGAGGTGCTCTACCTGACCCGCTAGAGGCATAAATGCATGGTCCATAGATAATTTTTTAGAGGTGTGTATATATATATATGGTGTTCTAAATCTTGATGCTATTTAAAAATATTATAAGATATAAATATAAAATTATACTTAACCTAACCATACCCCGTCTTCATTACTTCAGTTTTTGTCCCTTTTTTTAGGCCATGGCATTTTGCAGTGAAATCCTTACAAATGGACCAGAGCAAAACGTTGATTATATTGAGCACGAGGATATTTGCAGGAATAATAGTAGTTAGTTTTTAAAATGTTTTTTATTTTAAAATATATTAAAATTATATAATTTTTATTTTAAAAAAATTATTTTTTACAAATGTTTTTAAAAAACTTTTTAATTAAGTGCTGGATACTACCTAAACAAGTTGATTTGAAACCTAATTAATATACAATCGGTTTAAATTAAAAAAGTTAATTAACTGGTTAAAAAATCTAGATTAACTCACGCACTAAAACCCAACCATTAATATATTAATGTATTTTTATTTTAAATTTGGAGTGCTCTCGAGTTTCAAAACCATGGGTACAAGAAGCAAGATACATACATACCTACCACAAGGAATAAAAGTCTTTGAGGGATTTATTTCAGAACTAAAAGGGTCACACCAAACATTTTTCATGGACACTTCCAACTCACTTTCACCCTCATCTTCTGATTCCCTTCCTTCCAATTTATCTATCATATGGTCATCCTCCTTTCGCACTCTTTTCTTTTTTACTTGAACAATTTTGTTTTATATGTTTCTTTATTATTTTATGCAAAAAAGGCTTCTAGAAGACCACCACAAACACAAACACAAACTTACTCCACTTGCTCTTGTCCATTTTAGGACCTAGGAAGATACAAGTAACTAACTTCCCCTACCTTCCATGATGTCCATCTAATTTTTTTTTGTTGTTGTCAACCACAAGTATGTCTTCATATCAAAGTATGAGTCTGTTCGGTCCTCCAATTTTATCCAGTTTATCAAAATTGTCCCCTTGGGTTACTATTAATGCTTCGCAAAAAATCAATAAAAAAACCATTCTTAAGAGTAATTTTGAACCACATTTGAAGAAATGATCATAGTTGCAAAATCATGTCTAGATCAAATCCCAAGTTATAGAAGGAGAGAGTTGACTCAATTATCAAAATGATGTTTTGAGCAATTGTTTTACAAAAATAAGTTAATGGCTGAGGGTTAAGTTTTGGCTAGGTTAATTAGGTTAGCGAGTAAGTTTGGTTTTTAATTGAATCAATCAAATTTTTATTTTCAATTCAAACCAGTTTATATAACGAATCAACTTGCTGAATCGATCTTGATTTTAAAAACATGGCATAAATAACTTAATCGTTGTGTAACCAGTAATTAAAATTCAAGTTCGAGTCCTTACAACTATAATCTCTCAATTAATTGTGTAGCATATTGAACCTGTTAATTTTATTTTATTTTCATTTTGATTTCTAAAGCACACACAACATAAAAAAGCTATGATTAACATGCATGAAGTGGATGCCAATAAACTTGGGGTTCAATTGGCATTTATATCCTCATCTCTTAAAAGGTTGTGCTCGAGTCTCGATTTTATAAAAATAAAATAAAACATTAGGGAGTGGTTAATTACACAACCACTTATCACACTTGAGAATTAACGTCGTTTTCACAATCCAACCAACCTGCCTAGCAATATAATCATCATCCGTTTTATTTCCCAGAAACTCTTGAGCATGTCACCTAGGCGGCCATGATCATTTTAACGGGGGCTAGCTAGGGCTAGGTGGGTTATACAGGCCTTCCTATCTTGAATAAAAATCTAGCTTCTAGAAAGAATAGAACGAGAGATTAATAAATAAAAATAATTTCCAGAGAAAGAAATGGGGGAGAAACTAAAGAATCTTGGAGGTTGGTGACCCACCTCCTCCATAGTTTGCTCGCCCGCTGCCAACCCCATCTTACACAAGAGAGCAAGTGGGCCTCTCTCTTGTATGCTCCTCTCATGCTAATGCCATTCTCCCATTTTCTTAATTTTTCTTTTGTATTCTTATCCAAGATTCTCTTGACGACTCGCACACACAAAAGAAAAAATATCAATCTCTGCTAATTGACCATTTTTTTTGGTTATTAACATAGGAAGATATCAATTAGGGGTCCACAGCATTTCAGATTAGGCGTACCAAGAAAAGAGAAAGGTCATGTTTTGGCATATATATCTACTGATCTTTACTTTATTTGTTAGTGCTAGACATAATAAGACTAATATATATATATATATTTATAGTTCTTCTGGGAACCTTGAACCCTAAACTCGTCACCTCCAATATGTACTTACCCTTGGATTGGCCTGGCTAGCAAGCATGTTTATTTCTTACATCATGCCTCATTCCTTCGCATCAAAATATTCAACATCAAAATAGTCAAAAGATGATTGATTGTAAACATTATGTGGAGATAAGTTTTCTAGAATTGTTTTTTTAATGGAATATATAGCAAGACTTGGTAAAGCTCCAAAATGCTTAATATTTCTTTTTTGTTCGTTGATCTGGTTAATCATTGTTATATGCTGATCAAATTACTCTACATGAGAAATAGAGTTTTCGTTAATTACTTGCTAAGTGTCGTCAAGGATAGCCTACCTCAGATCGAATTAGAGATCAACGAACTTAATTATTTGGACGATAATAAACATCTAATCAAGTATCTTTTACAGTATGCTTTTACATGTATCTTGGGTTTGAAGAAGTACAAACCCTAATCTCAATGCAAGCAACACCATGCCTTGCTTAAAATACCTGGTTTCTAGTCACATTTGGGCCTCATTCTCAGAAAAAAGGAAGAGGTGAAAGGGTCATGTTTTAGGCCTCAAAGAGATTGTAAGCCTATCCGGGGCCTATATCTGTTTTACCTTGGTCAGTCCAGCGTAGCTTTCATGTTTCCTTGATCTTTGAAAGGTTGATAAAGTCATATTAGGTACTGCTCATTATCAATCTCAGAAGTCAACCCATTTAATTTCACTGAGAAATGTTTTTTGTTGGTCATCAAATTCTCAACTCTGGTGTTTCAAATTTTGGGTTTGACTTGTTTAATCTTTCCTTTGTCATCCATACCATACCTTATTTGAAGGGGCAAGTCAGCCTAATGTTGCAACACCTTTTACAATAATGCTTTATTAAATGAGAATTGGAATACTGATTAAGTAAATGTCAAGATGACAAAGTCACCAACACAAAAGAATTGCCTCAGAAGAAGTATAGGAGAGAAGGGGATGTGGCAACTTCAAACAGTATGTCTTGTCGCTTCATTAGATCATAAAAAAAATATGTCTGCTAGCTCTTGTGATGTTCCTGCACTGTAAAAGGAAGCTTTTACTTGGCATTGAAATATCAAGTAAAAAAAGCAAATTAACTGAGCATTCAAACATTTTCCACAACATCCAATAACCATGGAGATGAATAAGGAAACTTTGCATCGACATTGTTCATCTTCCTCCAAGAACCGGAGCCAGATTTCCTGTCATTCCTAAACTATATCTCCTTCATCATGGTGGACAAGATCACGCGAAAGCAACTTAAACCATAAAACTAATGCAGGACTCATCGTTGGAAATCTAAATAGCCCTTCTTTTGCTTTTTTTTGGCCGGTAAAATGGTGTTGTCGTGTTTTCTGAAACAACACAATTCGGATTTACAGAGAGGCCACAATTAGGTAGAGGTCGTATGCTGATAATGGACCGAAAAAGCATATATCCATCCACTCAACTCAACCCAACTCATGCTCTCTAAAACAATATTTTGACATGTGGGCATATAATTGAAAATTGTTTTAACAAAAGGAATGAAATATTTTTTCTTTTCCAGGAACTACGAGTATAGAGAAATTCCATGGAACTTATTTGTAAAACTATATTGAATTTAAGGACTGAAATAACATTACCAATATTTTAAAAGCTGATATGTAAATTGGGTAGATACGGGCTAGTGTTCCGATATTTTTTGAAATTTACTTATAAATCGGATACCTAACCAATATCGCGATCCTCAATTAGGCCTCAAAGGAATTTTTAGCCTAGAGCGAGCTTGTGTCTATTCATCCTGATGAGTCTTAAGTACAATTGTGTGTTCTTCGATCCATTGAAGAGTGTTTGTTTTATGTTAGTTTTTGTATTTGTGGTGAAACAAATAAAGCAAGGTATTTGATAACAAATTAAATTATATTTTATTCCACAGAGCTTACTAAAATATTAAGTTTAAAATACAGTTTTTATGTAGCAATTTTTACATATTTTTTTAATTAAGTTTCGTAAAAATTCCTAAAACCCTATTTATTTTTGTGTTTCAAAAGCGCTTTTAAAAAAAATTAAAATTTCTTTATTTTTTTCGCTTCAAATTAATATTTTTTTGGTGTTTTTAGATCATTTCGATGCGCTAATATCAAAAATAACTTTTAAAAAATAAAAAATATATTATTTTAATGCATTTCCAAGTACAAAACACTTTGAAAAGCAATCGTAACCATATTTTCAAACACAATTATCAAACATTTGTTACATGTTTTTTTGCCACACATAAACTTCAACTATAATTTTTATTAAATACGTATCTAAATCCAACTAACCATAGTTAATCATACTTTTTTAAAACCACAAAAGCTACTTAAAAAACAAACACACTAGTAAGTCGCTAGCCTTGGTGTCCGCGTTTTGCTAGCTAGACATTTTTTTTTGTTTTACCAAAAAAATGATGTTCAATTGTCAAAATGAGGTAAAAAAATAATATAAAAAGCAGTTAGGATAAACTTTTATTTTTAATAATCAGAGTCGAATTAACCCAGTATATCTCATTAAATCCGTGACTCAAATCATGAGATTCAAAAACTTGATAAAAAAAAACAGAGAGGATTATAATGCTCTTTCTTTAAAAAAAGCTATATTAAATTTTCAAACTCGTGACTTAAGTCATTATACCCAAACCTAAGTTCAATTCTCAATAAATCAAAAGTTGATTATGAAATTGAAAAAAAAATTATACAAAAGGATTTTAAAAAATACAATTAAAAGAATGAGGATCAAAATTAAAATATAAAATAAATTTTATTTTTAATTGAAGGGTCAAATTGGGAAAAAAATTAGTAAAAGGAAAAAAAATTAAAAATAATAAGGATCAAAATTGACATAAAAAATAATTATGTAATTAAAGGGTGAAATTGAAAATAATAATAAATTTTACAAAAAGAACAAAAAAAAAAAGGAAAATCAAAACAATGACCAAATTGAAAATATAGTACCATGAATTTGAATTGAAGGATTAAAATGAAAACAACTAAAACCTTTACAAAAAGGTCAAGTAAGAAAATTAAAAATCCAAATAATGGAGATGACATTGAAGAATATAATATTTGGTGAACTGAGATTGAAGGATAAAATTGAAAACAAATAAAATTTTTACAAAAAAACCAAGACCAAAAATTTCTTTTTTTAAAAAAAGCACTAAAGTTGAAATATCAATAACCAATAGGATCAAGCTATAATTTTTTGGTATGAGAGAGGAAGAAGGAAAAAATAGGCTCACTAACATCAAACTAGACCACCATTAAAGACACGCTCTACACCAACAGGAAGATGGCATAACAACGCTTCCAACTACATAATGAAGATGTATTTTTGGATGTAGGGAGGTGTTGCCTGAAAAGCACAGGCACTTTAAAAAATCCTTGAGTAGCCATGCATGCACTTCCACCTTTTTTGTTTTATTTAGCCAAATATAAAATTATCTTTGAGCTAACTTTGTAATTATATATATAAAAAAAAGAACATTGTGAAAAAGCCAAAAAGTCCCTTTAACCTTAGGCTTGAAATTTTTATTTTTATAGTTTTATTGTGTATTTTAATTATTATTTTTTTACATTTATGCAAATACCAAAGTGTCACTCAATGTAAATTATAATAGCCTACAAACCATTATGAAAATATTAAAATACCCTTTGATGCCATTTTTTTTTCTTCTAATATGATTTGAGTTTTTTCACTATGCAATCAACATTGAAAAATACTTATTTGTCCCTACTCTATTTAGTAATGACAAATAGGCCATGTGAAAAGACTTTGATGCTACTGAAAACATGTGTTAAGTTTTTTAGGTAAAGAAGAAAAAACACAATCATACTGCTCCAGTGAATAGAATTTTAAAGTGTGTATCTGCAATGATTTCTCAATGTATTTTAAGTTCTTTTAATAGGTACCAATGCTTCTTTTTTCCTTAAGCTTTTTATAGTTACACTTCTTTAAAGCTAAATTGATGGCCAATTTCAATAAATTTGTTAAGAAAGAGCAAGATAGAAAGTCAGAGTCAGAAGACCAAGGTGAAAGAGATAGAGAAAACAAATGTCAATTCAAAATTGGTGTAAAATGTTCACTTTGGTCCAACTTTTTAAAGATAAATTTTGGTCCCTCAATATTTTGAAAAATCAAATTTGGTATGAAACTTTAATTTTCATTTTCTAGTTTTAGAGAGGAGAGAGAGTAGTCGAATTTATATAGTAGTGAGTTGTGGTTGATATTGATTCTAGACATGAAAAAAATTGATTTTGGTGCCAATGGTTTCTTTTCAATTAGAAGTAGAGGTGAGAAAAAAAACTAAAAAACCAATTAAACCAAGAAAACTGGAAAAAAAAATAACAAAAAAAACCAAACTATGAAAAAAAATTGATTGAATTTTTTAAAAATCAACCGATTAATTTTGGTTTCGGATTTATAAGCCTGAAACCAAAAAAACTGAACCAAACCTGAACAAAAAAAAACAAGCCAAACTGAAAAAAAACCAAGCTAAACTGGAAAACCGAGCAAAACAAAAAAAAAATCTAGCAAAACCAAAAACATCGGTTTTTGTTCTAAAATAATATAACTGAAACCGGTCAATTTTAACCAGTTTTGGTTTAAAAAACAGTTTGGTTATTTTTTGATAAAAACCGAATCGAACCGAAAATGATCACCCTTAAATAGAAAAGTTCTACCTAGATATGCTTTGTCCTTCCCACCGCCTTGTGGTAGAACTAAACATGGAAAGAATTTTTTTTATTATTATTTTGGATTGATTTTGGGTTTTAGGCTCTTTTTGGTGTTATTTCAAGCGATGAATGATTTTATTAAGGTGTATAATGTTTTTCTAGGAATTTTGGATAAAAAATAGGTTGAAAATGACATTTCTTAACAAAATAATTCATGGCCTAATTTTCCTAACAACCATTATAAACTAGCTTAGTAGATGACACATCATTTACTGACACATATAACACATTGCTTGCGTTATTTTATTTTACAATAAAGACATTCACCCTTTATTATAAAAAAAATATTAACGAGACTTGGCACTTATACGAAGCCTCTTGGCAATTATGTAAGTCAACTTGCATGCACCTATTTTATTTTTATATGTTCTTTATTTTACGCTTTATTGCATTAACAAAAGAAAAGGTAAATTGTTTTTTTTTTTATTCCATTGAAATTCCTTTTTTTTTTCTTTATAAAATCATAGATTTCCACAACAGTTTTGGCTAAAAATAAAAGAAAACAAATTGCTTCCACTGGAAAAAAATTCGATGCTATAAAAAAATATATTAAAGATAATTAAAAATAATTAGGAGGCTTAACTTTTGGTTTAACTAATCCTTTTTTTATTTATATGTGTAGAGCAATATACAATAGTTAAGGTAGAACGTACAACACTAGAGTAGTGCTTATAATATTTCCTATATAGTATATATTCTATAATATGTCTTCTTAACATGAGGGTGGAGGATCGACCCAAAACTTGAAACGAAAAGCAGTAAACTAAGCATTAGAAAGTGGTTTAAGGAAGACATTTGCAAGTTGATCTTGAGAGGAAATAAAAAGAATCTGAATCTCTTTCTTCGGAACTCTATCTTGAAAAAAATGATAATCAACCTCAACATGTTTTGTGTGAGTATGAAAAATAGGATTCAGAGATAAATTAGTGACACCAAGATTATCACACCAAATGATATGAGTAAAAATAGACAAAATTTGAAGATCTGTTAATAAATATTGAAGCTAGATAACCTCAACAGTGCCATCTACTAAGGCTTTGTACTTAGCTTCAACAGAGAAGCGAGCAACTGTACATTGCTTACCTGATTTTCTATGACATCGGTGTCTGATAAAAAAACACAAGATAACCACTCGTAAATTTTCGGCGTCTCACATGGCCTGCATCTGTAAAGCCATGTAATGTAAAGGAAGAATTGTGAGTAATATGTAGGCCATGTGTTGTCGTACCCTTAAGATAACATAAAATGCATTTAACGGCAACCTAATGAGAATTTGTAAGAGCATGCATAAACTGACAAACTTTGATAACAGCAAAGCAAATATTTGGTCTCATAAAAGTAATGAAAATGTGTAGCATCAGAAAACAAAGGATCTAGCAGTATGATAACTTTGGAGGTAGAGATAAGAGTTTCAATAAGTTTGCAAGATATCATATCAGCCCGAGTAATGATGTCAAGTTTATATTTATGTTGTCGTAGCATAAGACCCATACCAGTAAACTGAACCTCAATACCCAAAAACTAATAAACAATTGTATGAGGCGTTTAAGCATAAGAGAGTTGATACCCATAAGTAGAATATCATCAACATAAAACAAGAGATAATAAATATTAGTACCAACGAAAAAGATAAATAATGAGGTATCAACCTTGGATGCACGAAAACCAATTGATGGCAGAAAGTCATTCAAACAAGTGTACCAAGCCTGCGAGCCTGTTTTAAACCATATAGAAACTTATGCAATCTACACATATGAGAGGGGGGAGCAAAATCAATAAAACCTGGAGGTTATTTCATGTAAATCTCTTCGTCAAAAACTCCATTGAGAAATGCATTATAGATATCAAGCTGATAAATTTTTCAATCATACGAAACCGCAATGGAGAAGACTAATTTGACAATCGCATACTTAATAACAGGATTAAAGGTTTCAGAGTAATCAATACCTTCTTACTAAGTGAAACCTCTAGCAACAAGGCGTGTCTTATACCTCTCAATGCTACCATTAACTCTACATTTAATTGTGTACACCCACCGACTACCAACAATATTTATTGAATGATGAAAAGGCACTAAGGTCTAAGTTTTGTTAGTGCGTAAGGCTCATTTCCTCGTGAATAGCATTATGCCAAGCCTCATACCTATTAGCATCAGTAAAAGCAATTTTTTCATGATTAGGAAGAGATACTACCCAACTGATGGGAGCAGTGGTGGTGGTGGTGGTTGATATTGACAGTGTTGTCTTTGGCTAGCTAAGACCATATGATGTTGAAGAGTAGCTGGTTAAGGAGGAGAAAAGCATGTACTTTAAGTTACTGAAGAGGATACAAGGAGAGATCTATGCAGAGTTATAGACCGAATGGAAAATCTACGTAGGGATGGTCGGCACAGCAGACCCCAACTAACCTGCTACAAAACTAGTCTGTTTTACAGCAGCAGACTTGAAAGCATAAACATCTATTATTGGAGAACCTATTTTTACATAATGATCATTGGAAAAACAAGCAAATGGTGACAGTATGACAGGGCTGGGATGGTTAGTTTTGCTTACTAAGAGTAAGGAATCCTTAATAAAATTTGAATTAGAACAACGATGCCGACAAACTGAGTATTAGGGTGGCTAGATTTATAATGAAAGGTTGGTTTGTGATAAAAGGGGGTTTATAATATTTGTTGCAGAGAAAAATACAGGAAGAAGAAGAAGAAATGAGGGAAGGAGAGAAGAGGGTTGCTCATCAAGTTATAAATTAAATATTACAGATGGAATTAATTGACGGATTTAAATCCGTCAGTATTTATTTTTGTAAAAATAACATATCATCGTACTTTTTGATTTTTTTTTTCCATTTCTTCTTTTCCCACCATAGTACCCTTGTATATATACCAAGGGAAAATTGTTGTCGATGTTTAATGATGGCTACTATGAAGGCATATTCAATTGGAAAATTCACCGTAATTTACTAACGAAATATTTATGTTAATGTGTTTGTTTATATTTGTCAATTCTCTAGTAATGGCTTAACCATTTTGATAGCCATACTCTCTCTATATAAAGTATGATTACATATAGTATTAAGGATATAACACACTACATAGGATCAAGATTATAAAGTTATACAAGGTAACTACAATTTCCATATTATAAATCCTGCAAACACCTTCTATAATAGTTAGATAATTTTGAAAAAAAATATATTCAAGCTTTCAAATGTGTTTTTTTAATTCTAATTATAAATAATAAAAAAAAGTATATGCATGCATTTAATTAATTACATCGAGAACTATTCGTGCTCATAAATACAAAAAACAAATTATTAATGTGTCTCTTTAACTCGCCTCGTTGCAGGTCGAATAATATTATTTCTAATGAAAAAAATTAATATGTAGGTGTTATTAACGTGTTTTTTGATATCGAGTAAAAAATATAATCGTTAATCAAAAAGTCGATGCTTATATATAATAAAATATAGTAAATATTATATGTATTAATAAAAACATGTAAGATCTCAAGGTAATTTTGGAACAATGTTAAAATTGCTACAGTGAAACACCATTATTTTTGTAATCTTTGTATAATAATTTTTGAAAAAAAAAGGTATAACAAAGAAAAAAAATTAAAAACAAATGACAAAAGAATAAAAATGAGAACAAAAGGAACGATATAAATAAATCAAGTGTAGACTAATAAATATTCAAAGTATGGAAAATAAAAAATAATATTTTCCCAAATAAAGATAAAAAAAAAATTGATGATAAATAGATCAAGCATAAAATGAAAAAAAATGCCAAGTATAAGGAGAAAACAAATAAGAAAAACTTGTTTTCTAAAAAACAATACTAAAAATTATAATTTTGCTACACCTAGAGTCAAAAACTGGCAAAATTTATAATTATAATATTTCTGCAAGAAAACACCATTTCTTTTTAGTATATGTATAATTATATTATTAAAGAATTTTTTTCTTAATTAGACTATTTTGTCGAATACTATGTGCTCCCTCACCTAAACCGTTTTAGAAGAGGAAATTCGAAGTTCTCTTTTAGTACAATATAAAAGAAAAATACGCGAGTGAACAATAATTAGAACTATTTTTTGAAAATTTTGAAATTTTGAAATTTTATATTTTGATAGTAGCAGGAGAATGTAACCTTTTTGCAATTGGAGAAGTATTTCTAGAAATCACGTGAGGGACGACACACAGACACCCGATGATTATGTTAAATATAATTAAAGAACAATGAGAAATTAGCATAATATAGGGATAAAAAAGCTTTTATGTGTTCCCTTTTTATTGATAAAAACGAGAAAATTGTTAAATTAAGGAGCCGCCCTGAAGCTTAAGATTTTTTTAAAAAAAAAACTTAAGTAGTATTTTATATTGAATATCAGTTATTTTTTAAAATATTTTTATTTTATAATATATAAAAATATATTTATTTTATTTTTTAAAATTAATTTTTGATATATAAAAAAATATGAAAAAAACATGGTTGGACCACGTAGAAAAATGATCTCTAATCTTGTAGTTAATCGAAGCAAAACAATTGATCAACGTATACTTTTGTTTGAATCGATCTCTTTGTTCCAAGGTGGTCTGTTTCAACTAGTATATCTTCTATATAGTTAATTTTTTTTTCATTAGTTTATTGTTTGTGATTCTTAAGGAACAAGGTATTTAAGCTCTTGTTAATTTGGTTGGTAATTGATAAAAAAAAAATTAATAAGAACATAACAAGATTATAATTACCTCTCTTATTAATTATTTCATTCATTTATTTTAACAACGAGTCAAATTACGTATCCATAATTTAAGATTTTTTTATAAAAATAAAAAATTTGATCTAGCTTTTGCAACAAATAAAACCCAACCAGTTGGCCTGTTTAAGAATGTTGTTTCGGTTATTTTTTAAAGTATTTTTTATTTGAAAATATATCAAAATAATATATATTTTTTATTTTTAAAAATTATTTTTGATATCAGCACATCAAAATAATTTGAAAATACTAAAAAAATATTAATTTAAAGAGAAATATAAAAATATTTTAAATTTTTTCAAAAACTCTTTTAAAATATAAATGCAATTTATAATTATACTAGGTAACACAGTATCACACCTATCCTTCGATTGATTTTAATGATCATATTTTTTTAATATATAGAGAGAGAAAAAAAACCCAGAATGGTGCAAGAAGATAGAGTTCATTTATTCATTGTTTCCAAAAGCAGATCATAAACCAACATTGAAACAAACCACAGCTAACATCATCAGCTGCCGGAGCTAGCTTGCTAGATTTCAAAGAGCCTAGCAGCATCTACATATAATAAATATTAGTTGCTGCCATATTTTGTGGGGGTTGCATTGACTAGCAACGCTTAGCGCAAAAACAGCGGCTGCGGAACCCTTTGCATTCACCACCGGCGAAACCTTCAGTCTTACACACCATAGCGCAGTTGTGGCCTCTTAGACATGGTCCTTTATAGTGATGGCTCTGCGACAAACAAACCCTAGCCTCAGTCGGTACCACCATTTCCTCTGAAATGCCACAGTGCATAAATTATGAAAAAATAATTAGTCAATCAATCTCCTTCAGAACACATAGACAGAATAAAACAGCCGTGATTTAAGTGAAAGAAAAAATCAATGGTGGATGTTAAACACTTATAATTGACTTACGAGAAGCCAAGACAAGGAGCAGCAGAAAGAAAAGACCGTAGCATTTCTTCTCCATATCTCTGTTTGAGTATTAGAACCTGCTAGCAAGCTTTCACTGCTACTGCTAGTTTCCTCAGCTTCAAATTGAATTGTTCTTGCATGGGGTCTTTTCTTGAGTATTTATACTACTCAAGATGCATGTCACGTGATCGCCTTTATTTTTTAATCCATGCTGTTCATTGGTGGAAGCCACTGACCTTTGTTATTTAGTTTGCATCAAAAGTATCACAAAAGTAGAAAACATATTTAATTAGTACGATATATTTTTGCTATGGAACTTGGAGTGAATTACAAAATTCATATATGCAGCAAGTTAATTTTGAGATCTTTTAACTTGATTTTTTATTTATTATTATTAATTTAAATTAAATAAATTTAAATTAAAAAAATAATAGATAATTAATTTGGTATGGATTAATTATAAACTATTGGATTAATTTAATTGATATTTTGATGGATCACTATATTTTTGTAAAACAATAATAATAATTGGTTATTAGATTGTGAATTAATTTTTAATTACCAAAGTTAAATAATTTTGAATTGATTGTTAGTTTATATACTAAGAAATATTATCATCATTATTTTATATAAGTTTTCTAAGTAATGAATGGTAATATATTTATTTGATGTATCAAGATTCACCTAGGAGTTGTATATGAAATATTATTGTAAAGGGATTGAGGATTTTATTAATTTCATACTTTTAGATTTGAGGACTATTAGTAAAAGTATAATTAGATATCTATGTGTAAAGTGCAAAAACAAAGAGTCTCACCCATCAAATTTTATAATGATGCATCTTCTAAGAGTATAATTCATTGAAAAATACTTGCATTGATTTGTACATAAAGAATCATACATTCCTTACAAGACAATATTAGAAAGGATTGTTATCTCAATACTAATTCTAGCAATATACATCAAATTATAAATAATAATAATAATAATTGTTGTAGGAGTATGGATTAATTATCACGTGATCACCATTATTTGTTTCTAGCAATATACACTAGTTCTAGCATGTCACGTGATCACCTTTATTTTTTTCTCCATGCTGTTCATTGGTGGAAGCCACTGCCCTTTGTTATTTAATTTCCATCAAAAGTATCACAAAAGTAGAAAACATATTTAATTAGTGCGATTTTTGCTAGGAACTTCGAGTGAATTAGAAAATTCATCTACGCAACAACCTATGTTGCCGTGCTGCGGGTATTATCAAAATGTTAGAAATATATTTAATATTGCTACTAAATATTATCTAGCAATTTAATTTTAAAACCTTATAACTTGACTTTTTACTTATTAATATTAATTTAAATTGAATAAGTAGTGAATTAAAAAAAAAAATAGAAAATTAGTTGGGTATGGATTAATTGTAAACTATTGGATTTATTTAATTAATATTTTGACGCATCACTACATTTTTGTAAAATAATAATAATTGGTTATTAGATTCTGAATTAATTTTTTATTACCAAAGTTAAATTTTGAATTGATTGTTACATTATTAAGAAATGTTGTCATCATTATTATATATAAGTTTTTTAAGTAATGAATGTTTTTTTTTTAATGTATCAAGATTCACCCTAATAGTTGTATAGGAAAGATTATTGTAAAGGAATTGAGGGCTTTATTGATTACACACTTTCAGATCCGAGCAATATTAGTGGAGATGAAATTAGATATCTATGTGCAAAGTATAAAAATAAAAAGTCTCACCAATTAAATGTTATGGTGATGCATCTTCTAAAAAAAAGATTCGTTGAGAAATACTTGTATTGGTTTGCATATGGAGAACCATATGTTCCTTATGAGACAATATTAGAAAGGATTGTTGGCTCAACATCTAGTTCTAGCAATATACATCAAATTATAGATGATAATAGTAATCGTTATAGGGGTATAGTGATGGATATATTGGGAATAAATCATGGTTATTCAAGTAAAAGTTCACGTTTAGATGAAGAACCAAATGTAGATGGAATTAGGTTTTTTGAACTTCTAAAATATTTCAATGAATCATTATGGGATGGGTGCACAAATTACTACTATTTGTTAGTCACTGCACGAGTGTTTATCATCAAGTCTAATTAAAGTACGGGTGATGCCAATTATGATAGCATAATCAAATGGGAAAAAAGTATTTTATTGGAAGGAAATAGGTTGAAAGAGAACTTTTATGTTGTAAAATCCATGATGAAATCCTTTGGTCCAAGATACCAAAAAATTGATTTGTGCCTAATTTTCAATTAAACTCCATAAGTTAATATTTATTAAATCAAATTAAATCTTCACTCAAAATTCAGAATTCAGGGGGTTGAATTCACCAATAGATATACATATATGAGAATTCATTGATGAATTTGGAGGTGTTTAAAAAAGTTCATAAACTTTTTAAAATGACCGATGGATTCACTAACTATTTCAAAAATTTATGTCGGTGAGTCTGTCAATAATGAGCTGGCATGGTTTATAATTGACAAACTCAATAATATAAAATTCTATCGGTGAATATAAACTCAAATTTGTTAAGAAAATCCTTAGTTTTCCCTCTATTTCCCTTCTAATTAATATCCCCATCTCTCTCTTTCTCTCTCCTCTATCTCTTTGTCTCTCTTTTAGGTCTTGGCTTCTATTGTATACATGCTATACATATGTCCTTTATTTTTCTCACTTTTTTCCTTTTATGTGTAGCATATCATTTTTTATTTTTTTTTCAATTAGTATTGTGTTTTTTCATTTATTTGTATTTGAAATTGAATAATTTCCCATTTAAGGAAAGTTAGGGTTTATGCCAATTTTGGATTTTATGTGAATCATGATCTGAATAGACTATTAAAACAATTCTATTTAATATTTACTACTATCAGTTATTCCTCTTCAAATTGATTTATCTTTGGATTTTGATTTTTTTTTTTGAATAAGACAATGTGTCATCTAATGATGATTTTGCATTTAGGTTTCTGATATAAATTTAGTCTATGTATTGGCTAACAATAGAATTAGGGATGCTTTATCATTGATTATGGATTTGTATTTAGGTTTCTAAAATGAATTTAAATTAAACAGATATGCAATATTTTTTTTTAAAATATGATTTTTATTTTTAAGTAATTTAGTTAGTTAGTTGAATAAAATAATTTGGTGAGTGATTTGTAAGCTGATCTTGATGGAAATTTGTCATCAAAGGAAGATTCTTGTGATTTTAGATCACTAGTGAAAATAGTATTGAGAGTAACTTGCCTTTGAACTTTTGTTTTCTTTAATTAGTGATCTCATTGTTTAGCATTTGAGATTCGAAGAAGTTAAAGTAGCACAACCACAATACTATAGGTTTTTTCTTAATAGCATAACCACTTTTTAATACAACATTTTCTTCTTTTAAATACCAAAGTTTTCATCCCAAGTTTTCTATAGTATCATAGTTTTTAGTTGCAATTCTTAATAGCTTATAACCTTATAATCAACCAAATAACGGTATAATAAAATTTGACTAAAAAAATTAGAAATAAAAACCAAAGAAAGTTCTTACAAACATGTATAAAGGAGTGTTTGAGTCCCTTTTATCCTCTCTTCGATCGAATAGAAGCATTGTAGTAATAAATATGGTAGCCTTTCAAATGTTGTCATTTCTTTTGTAATTTGCTTAAGTATTGTAGTTTTTAATAGCTTATAACCTTTAAACCTTGTCCTGAAAAAGAATACATAGTGAGTGTGTGTTTGGCTTGTGGGTGATGATTTGGTTTGTCATATTTGGTTATTTATATTATTATTATTATTTCAAATTTTAGGTAGGGTCCTGTATAGAAAAAATATTGTCAAAATTTGTTTTAAGTGAATAGATACACTAAAATAGAAAAACATAAGCTATAGATTGAGAATTTAATTAAATATTCTTAATTTTTTAGTTATTTGTTTAGATATCGAGAAAAAGTTTAGGGATAAAACAAAAAAGTTGTGCATATTCAAGCAATATCGTTACAAATTAAGCTTGTGGTGCATTCAGGTGCCAAACACAAAAATAACCTTTTAACCCAATCAAAAAATGATTTGGAGTTGTGGTTGGTCGCTGGAGTAACCGGTAAACTCGATAGGAATCTAGTTTATGTTATCTCTATAACTATGGCTCGAGATATGAGATCGGGTTATAGTCTCGACTTTAAATACCCTATAATCCAGCATGATTCATCCATCACCACTTATTAAAGAGTTGGTTAAACAACAAATTAATACTCTAAGGTAGAGGCAAAGTAACAAAAAAAAAATAGCAATGGGAGGAGATGATTGCATACATGTCTAGTCATTATCCTCCTCTTATAGGACCTCCATGAGATTTTCCTTTATCTACCCTTCCACCTCTATCTACAACCTCTTCTTAATGTTTATAAATACTTTTAATTGATTTTTACAGTTAAATTAGTAATATGAAATTTGTTCTTCAAGCTAATGTTTTTGTTTAATGTCAATTTATTTTGATAACATTAAAAAAAAAAAAAGACAAATTAGTACACCACCGATGAAATCATCAATGCACATAGAAACTTTATCAATACAGCATGTTAATTTTACTTATAGAATTACTGAGAGTTGTTAATTATTTTGATATAGACTAATAGAATCACCAACGGAACATAATTATCGGTGATTCTATCACTTTATTTGTTGATTAGACGTGAAATATTACCGAAGGTTTATCTATCAGTGATCTCTTTAATTTTTACCAACCTATAGTCTATCACTGTGGTTCTCATCATGGTTCAAACTCTTTAATGAAGTTTGAGAGAGAGAGAGAGAGAATTTTCACTACTATTTTTATTGTTTATCTATTTATGTATGCCTAAACATGTGTTAGTATCACAAGGTGATACATGGCCTGCATACAGCAGGGAGTTTCTGTCTCGAAAATTAGAATATATAGTTTGGTTAGAATAGTGACCACAGAAGATGGATATTTACCCTCCGTCCGTCTATCTTTCAAATAGAGAAGATAGAAAAAAAATTATTGAGAAAAGAGTAATAAATATTGATCGATTCTCTGATTTATTGATTCACTCTCTCAATCTGTGTGTGTGCATGACACTGGAAATGGTAACAAATGCTAAAAACATGAGCTTAGAAAAGTATCGGTACCCTGCAGGCACACATAAGCTTAGAAATCTTCACTTACCTTCCTCGATTAGTTTGAGGAAATGCGATGTACAGAGGGCGGAAGGAATCTTGCGAGAAGCCAAGACAACGAGAAGCAATAAAAATAGCCCAAAGGTTCTCTTCTCCATGACTGTTGTCTGCATCTCTCAACCCAAAACCACCGACTAATAATATAAAAACATATATACCTTGGAACTGAATACCTTGTGTCCCTCAAAATGAATATATTTAGAAGTCTCGTACGTACTCTCTGAGCTGCTGCCCTAGCTAGAAGATAGTGCATTGTTGTTGAGAAGGACAGGTAAAGTTGAGGATCTAGGCTATTCACGTGAAATGACAAGAGCAAGCTTGTCTAGACACTTGTCTTTGCTGCCACGATAACAGTGCACTTGTTCGTCATGGGATTCAAGTCATGACCATGTAAAGGAAATACCAGCTGGTAGCTAGATAACTAGATTGAATTGGATTTCTGTGTTCGACAAAATGTATGAATGTTCTTATTGTATGTGGTGAGTTTTTGGCATGAGGCAAGATTTGGTGGCATAAATTCCTGCTCCCATGAGCCCAAGTCTCTTGTCAGCTCCTTAAAGATTCAACATTTGTGTAAAATGTCATGGTGTCATTCATTTCAATTTGTTCTTCATCCAAATTAGCTAATCTAACTAGATTTGAATTGAGAAGCAACTATATTAATGTATGAATACATGAATGATGCCGACCAAGATTACTAGGTGACAACACTGGCTGACTAGATATACATCACTCGCAAACAAGGAGTCTAAAGTTTGTAAATATATTAAACTAGTAATAACTAATAAATAATGATGTTTAGAATATCATAATAAAATATACTGAACATAAGAATATTTTTAAGAAAAAACCTAGATTTTATATAAATTTAAATTTATAAGCATGCAAAATAATAAATGATGACAAACATACTTTTAACACAGTAAAAATTGATTTGATTTTTGCCACTATTAATATTTTTATAGCGGATTTTGGAAGTTAGAAGTTTCAAGAGTTAATAAAAATAATTATCAATATTATCAACTTTTAATTGTCTATCATAAATCAAGAATTAAATCTATAAAAATTAAAGGTTTTTTAAATAGAAAAATCAAGAATTATTTGAGATTAATTTCAAATTCACTTATAATTTATTTAAATAATATTAATTAAAACAAATTTTCAATGCAAGTTAATTCAAAATTATTGGGGTTAATTTGAATAATGTTTTTTTTATAAAATTTAATCTAGGTTAGGTATAAACTAGATGATTTACCTGCGCTACATTGCGAGTTAAGTCATTTTTTTCTTGAACGTAAAAAAATATATTTAAATGTTGCTAATGTTTTTTTCCAAGCGGGAAAAAAAATAATTTGTGTGAGGATTTATCCGATATAACCTGGTTGACTTTACTAGTCCAAAAACAACTCATACAACTCGTGAAAACAATATTTAACTAAACAAAATTTGAAAATCATATCTTTTTTTAATATTAAAATAATAAAATATTGGGTTGACATGCGACAGCCTAGGTTAACGAGTCAAATTCATGACCCGGGTTATGAGACTTTGATAATCCTTTAGAATTAAATAAAAACAAATTATAAAATCTAATTCCTAATCAACCCAATATTAAAGGATGCAATTAAAAATCTGAGTTAACATGTCAAAATTACAACCTGGGTCATAATATCGACATAACCCCATGAAAAGCATATCGAAACAAATTACGAATTACAATCCCTAGTCAGCCCAATATTGAAGGATATGATTAAAAAAAATTAATTAAAAAAATAAAAAACAAACTGAGTTAATCCACTAAACCAATGACCCGGTTCATTAGATCGAGATAACCTTACAGAAAAAAATAAAAAAAAACCTGATTTAACCCAGCTTAACCTGTCAAATCCGTTATTTTGGTCTTAAGACTAAGATAATCCCATAGAGAGAAATTCAAAATAAATTATAAAGCTCGATTCTCAATTGCCCCTATCAGACCTAATGTTGAACAATAAAATTTATAAAAAAAATGACATAAAACATAAATCAAGTTAACCCGAGTTAACTGTTAAGCACTTTTCTCGGGTCATGAAATCAGGATAGCTAGCCTAATGAAAAATAAATAGAAATAAATCATGAAGCCTAATTCTCAATGAGATGCAATATTAATTGATGAAATTAAAAAAAAATCAATTAAAAAGAGAGAGGAAAAAATAAGTCCATTATATTAACTCATCAAACCCGCGATTAGGGTCATGAAACGGGAACAACCCAATAAAAAACAAGTTCAATGTTGAAGAACCCATGGCCCGTGTCATGAGATCGATATTACCTCTTAGAAAGAAAAAAAAAACAACAATATGATTTAACCAGAGTTAAAATACCAAAACTTATAACTTTGATCGTGAGACTATGATATTTTTATAAAAAGCAAATCAAAAAAAAATTATGAAGTTCAATTCCCAAGAGATCCAATAATGAATGATAAAATTAAAAAATATATATATTATTTAATTTACCGGATTAGGGGTAAACCTATGAAAGTTTAATAAGAGGAATAAAATTGAGAGGATAGAGTTGTCATGGAAGGAGATGGAGGTACCTTTTCGAGTGGGCTGAGATATAATGCATCATGGGGACTTGGGGCTGAGTGATCTTTCTCGTGGACTTAGGCCTTTTGTGGCCTGCCTTGCTTCACTTCAAGAAATATCTTCTTAAAATCTTCATCGTTGCTCTTAATACATGCAGCAGTAGTTTTAAGATTGTATTGCAATCCATGAGTTCGTGGCTCGTTAAAATTATACTCAACATGATTGAAGATGTTAATGTTTTCCGAAATGGATTTGGTCAGAGGGGTGGAAGGTAGCCGTTGTTTAGATTTCAACTACTAGTTTATGTCTTTTCATTCGTCATCTCTGCTTTGAAGTAATTTGATATTATATGTTTTCTTTGCTAGATCCATTCAATAAATCATCTCGATATATATTAACAACACTCTAAAATATATGGTTGGGATTTTTACAGTAGAGTAAATTATTATGAATTGTGAGTGTTTTTCGTGTGGATTATATTTTTTAGTACAAAAACTAAAAGACATCAGCAGAGGGAGCAATAAATATACATTGAGTGATTTTAATGTGGATTTCACTATATATTTATTATGGATACAGACATGTTGCATTGTGAACAACAATAAAGCAATACTGTCTTTGTAACGTGGACAATATTATAGCACCCTGAAGGGCATTTCCTGCTATGTTTTTGGTTAAAAATTGCGGCTAGGGGTGTTGCCTTCTCTACCAAGAGTTGCTTAGTCTGGCTTGATAACCGGATCCAAATCACTTTCAAAAGATGTTGGGTCTCGCTACACAACCATACCTAAAAATATTGGGTATTGTTGCGTAGCTAGACCCAGCAGTCATACCCAATTAAATTTTTTGTGCGTTGTCTTCTCTAATATAAATTTATTTTTCAAAATAAATTGATGAAATTTTTTTATATTGTACAAAAATTAGGTGATGATAATTTTTTTTTGTTTCAGGTTGTTTTAAATTTTCTAATTAAATCATATTTGATCTTGCGTTTCAAAAATTATTTGAAATTTTTTTTACAATTTTTAAGTTTTTTTCTTTATTTCAAATTAATATTTTTTTATGTTTTTGTATTAGTTTTTATAAAATAAAAAATTTTGAGATTGTGCCCAAGAAATTTTAAATTGTTTTTTCTTTACTTTAAAATAATATTTTTTTTGATGTTTTTGTGTGTGTATATATATATATATATATATATTGAGATTGTGTCTGGCTGAGAGGGGAGACTCGAGAAATTTAAAATTTTTTAACTTTTTACTTTACTTCAAATTAATATTCTTTTGATCCTTTTGTATTATTATTTTAAAATATCATTTTAACAAAATATATATATTGAGATTGGATCTGGCTGCGTAACTAGACTGATGACGACGTTTGGCTTTGCCTACAGCAGGACCCACAGTTGATGGGTCTTTCTGACAAGCATGACTCAATGATGCTAGGCCCTACTGCCCAGCAATAGAGGGCCCAGAAGGGTACCTAGCTGGGGGTCCTTCTGCAAAAACTTAAGTTTATTGGGTGTGGCTCTGCTACCAGACTCAATGATGGTGGGTCTCAGTGCCCAACAGCGATGGATCTAGTTGAAGCATGACCCACTAAATATGGGTCTTACTTCCACTAAGACCTAGCAGTAGTAGGTCCAGACATAATAGAACCCATCAATGGTGGGCCCACAGCTGCAAGAAGGACCCATTAAAGTTGGGTCCGCTGCCATTAGGACCCCGCAGCAGTGGGCCTTGCAACTAGCCCCAACTGCCAGCAAGACCCATTGTTGCTGGGTATTGTTGTAATCAGGACCCATTAGCGATGGGTCTAGAGCTACAACTAAAGTTGGGCCCTAATGCCACTTGGATTCAATAGCGGTGGGTCCTGCTACCACCAAAATCCAGTAGCGGTGGGCGGGTTTGTTTCATTTGAAATTCAGGCCAGAATTGGGCCAAGGGAAACCAGTTGACTTGTCGGGTCAACCCGGAATTTAGGCGACCTGGCAAAAATCTAATGGAGTCTTCTTTTTTTGGAATTTGTTTTTCTCCTACCTAGAAACCCTTTTTTTTTTTCATATTTTTCAATTGATTACTAACTCATTTCAAAGTTCACTATATAAATATCAGAAGATTGTTTTATTTTTTCAATATAAGATTTGAAACCTTTTAGTATATATACTTAATGTTCACAAGAAAAAAAATATATGTTTTTTTCAATGTGAAATAAAAAAAAATTGGTTTAAATACTTCAACTTAGAAGAATAAGATAGCTTCTTTTCAATGTGAGATAAAAAACCTTTTGAGGTAATCTTTCAAACTTATTTTTTTACATGTATAGTTTATATCCACATGAATTATTTCTTTATTTTTTTTCATATATGCGATAAAAAAAACTTTTTTTGTTTAGATACTTCAACTTAGAAAAATAAGATAGCATATTTTTAATGTGGGATAAAAAACATTTTGAGGTAATCTTTCAAACTTAATTTTTTACATGTATAGTCTATATCCACATGAATTATTTCTTAATTTTTTCATATAAAATATTAAAATCTCAAATATTTTTTTTCAATCTTTTTAAAATCTCAAATATTTTTTTTCAATCTTTCCGGTTGGACATGAGTCAGCCCGTGTAACTCAGGACAAAACCCGTTAACCAGGCCAACTTCTAAATCGAGTTTGATAACTATGGCTGTCATGAAAATATATATTTTGATTTGTTATATTTTTTTAATTATCAAAATACATTGAAAAAATATATATAAATATTTTTTTATAAAAATTAAAAATATTTTACCAACGACAAAATGCTGAGTCATATAGCTAAGTGTGTGTGTGTAGAGAGAGAAAGAGAGAGATGCAATTACCATATCAAATCACGTTACTAATCGCATTTTGACAATGATCTCAAAAGTTCTACATAACTTTATATATTTTATATGTGATATATAAAATGGATACTCAAAGTTATAATCTTAACCTACAGAGAAATAGATAGAAAAAAACTTTTATATTTTCTTAAAGGTAAATACGAAGCTCTTTCAAGTTTCAGTTGATTACAAATTTAAATTCGATTTAACAGTCAAAATTGAAAAATATAAATGTTTCTATCTAATTATATATTTGATGTGTATACTTTTATCCTGTTTTCCACAGGACATTCCATCGATAACATCATAAATATATCAATTTAAGTTTTTAAATATGTAATTCCAATCTCATGTTCTCGTGGGACTCATTTAAAATTGATAAATTTGAATGCTGAAAGACAGGGGAGGGGAGGGGGGGGGGGGCATGACTATACATGTTGATCATGAAAAACATCTTTTGAAAATCTTGCATGGGTCAGCTAGAGCCTAGATATGTAGCAGATTGGAGTCGCTGTCTTTGGTGTGATCTATGAAGCACAAACTTGTGTTTCTCTTGAGAAACATATATTGAACAGCAGGGTGATAAATAGATAAGATTTGCTTAGCCTGCAGCTGGCATGGCATGGCTAGCTACTTTCTACATTGTTGAAAACGATGCCGTGTGGCTCCCTACACTCATCGCTATCCATGTATAAGGGCGGACAAAAAATTGAAGCAGGAGAACCTAGAAAGCACATGGGCTGCTCACAATTTGCACTTTGCTGGACCCTCCTGATCAGGCAAAATAATGACACCTGAAAATATGCATCTTCATTGCCTTTGTCCCTTCATTTTTTTTTTGCCATTTCTAAGCCCGACCACATTGATTTTCAATACCTGCTTTAGCCTCTTGCTTTCACTTTGCCACGACAGGGTATGATCTTTTGCCATTTCTTTTTTTTAACCAAGCAACAGCAGCAAAACTAAACAGTTCCTGACGTAAAACCCGCCCGTGTTACGGGTTTCGAGTGGGTGCTAGTTAACATGTGTAAATTAAAATGTTACTTTAAAACAAATAAATAAAGAAAAGTCGAACTAAATTCTCACCAGATTTCATATCAATTTATTGGGTTATTTATGTTTTAAGTTAATTCACTTAACCAGACTATTTGGAAACGTGGCTTGTGCAAATTGTGTTTTCTAAAAATTTAAAATTTATTTGTTTTTACTAAAAAAATATTTTTTTACGTGTTTTGAATCATTTTAACGAGTTTTTAAAATATTTTTTAAAAAATAAAAATATATTATTTTGATACATTTCAGCACAAAAAATATTTTAAAAAATAATTACACTTACAAACAACTCACAAACAGGCCTATCTAATTTTTTTTTAGATTTTTTTTAAAAAAATAATTAAAAAAATTTAATTAGTAATGTTTTGTTTATCACAGAAATAGGTTTTACAGGTATTGCATTGTTTCTCCCCACTCGTTGGCATGATGACATGAAATTTCCATATGTACCAAAAGTACGCATGATTGTTGATGTTAATGATGATCCACCTCCAAAGATTAATTATTTCCTAATTTTCTTTGTGCCTAGAAAGAGGCAAAAGCAGATTAACACGTGGAAATTGATGCATAAAGCAGAAATTGGAATCAAAATCAAAGGGTTTCCGGTTGGCTGACATAATTGAGAATTAGTGCCAACAACGAAGAAAGATCATTGCATGGGTCCCTTTTCTTTTCTTTTAGAAGTGAAATTATAGTTGTTTTCTATATTATTTTTTATATTAAAATAATATTTTTTATTATTATTTTAACATAGTTCGCGTTCCCAAAAGCTTTATTAGTTGTCTCCAACCATCATATTATCTTAAATCAAGACAAGTATGATCATCCTGCTATTTCATTCAAACGTGATAGAAAGTAAACATGGAAAAAAGGTCATTGAAGTGCTGGAAGAACTAATAAACCAATCAGAAACTCTTGGAATATAAGATTTTTTTTTCTTAATAATTATTAGATTCTCAACTGTCCATGAGAGATGAGACCAAGACAGATACATGAACAAGGAAGTTACAGTCAACTTATTTTATTTTATTTTTTTATCATAAGGATATTGGAGGCCTAATCTCAAAAAGGAACCCTCAATTACGCTGATAGATAGTCTCAATCTTTCCTTCATATTTGAAAATATAGTTATTGTTATTTTTTAAAATATTTTTTATTTAAAAATATATATCAATAATATTTTTTTATTTTTTAAAAATTATTTTTGAGATCAACATATTAAAATAAATAAAAAATATAAAAAACATATTAATTCAAAGTAAAAAAAATAAAAATTCAAAATTTTTCAAAAATACTTTTAGAGCACTCTGCCAAACATGCACTTAGAGATTCTTGATTAAGCATTTTCATTAAAAAAAAAAAAAAAGAGCTCAGTTGTTTTTTTGTAGCATGCGAAGAGATTTATTGTGGCTTTAACAATATGATGATAATTTTGCTCTTTATTGCTATTAACAATTGCTTTGAAATGAAAGGTTAAATCATCTTTACAAGGGAATTCAAATGTCAATTATAGATTGAACAGGGTGAATTTATCATTTAATTTTGAAATTGCACAGTAAAAGTATATTTTCCCTTGAAATTTAGGGGAAAAAATGGTATTTTGTTAAGGGTTTGTTTCATTTTTTTCTTTTTATTTGCATAATAAAATAACCCATATATTCTGAGCTACTTAGATAAATGACCCTGCAGGGAGGGGTTTATTTGTCTTTGTAATTTTTTTGTATAGTAAAATTACATAATTAACCTTTGACTTTTCACATTTTAAGAATTATTTCGGAGGATATTTTTATCTTTGCACCATGGTTGTTTTTTAATAATGGTATGCCCTTGGAATTTAATTTTTTGTAATTTTTCTTATTAAAATATTAATAAATTGGTATAATAAGTAGACGCGTGTTGTCTGCACCTTAGAGTCATCCATGCTATTCTGGAGGTGTATGAGGGTCATTATGATGGCCAAAAAAAACTCGACCATCATCTTATCTGATATGCAAGGTTATGGCGCAAGTGTTTGGGTGGCACATTTGGCAAATTGAGGGGCAATTTGGCGGCGATGAGTATTTTTCTCCTGCCTTCCATTTCTCTCTCTTGTGCCTTGGATTTTGTGCTAGGCCTTTAAAAACTTAGTTATGTCCTCCATTTTATATTTGTTTTGAGTTTGGTCTTCATTTTTTTTTTATTTCTATTTACTTTGATATTAATGCTTCTATAAGTTTTTTTTTTTAATTTTATCCCTCTCCGCATGTTATTAAATTTATTTTTGGTATCAAATATAATCCTCAGTTTTTTTATTGATATTTTTTATCCTTTGCATTTATTGTAAATTTTTTATTTTTCCTTTTAGAATTTTAATTCATTTTTTTTTAAATTTCGGTCATTATTTTTTTCATTACTCTTTTTTATCCTTTTCTTCATTTATTTTGTTTTCAATTTGATCCCTAATTAGTTTCCTTCAATTATTTTTGGTGCAAGATTTAGTCATTATTGTTTTTTTTTTTTTTTTTAGTTTTTTGTAATTGAGAATTTTGCTTTGTGATTATTTATTCCTTTTACAATGTTGTCTCACCCTTATGACCTGATCCAATAATTTCAATGATTTGCCTAGTTTGAATTCAATATTTTTTTTAATCCTTTTCAGAATTTTTTTTCTTTTATTTTTATCATTTAACATTTATTTATTGGGCTTTAAGCTTTGTGATTTGTTCAACTTTTTTTTATGAGGTTATCCCTATCTTATATCTCGGTTTCCAAGTTAGTCGAGTTAACATAGGTTGACTTGGTTTTTTTAAAATTGATTTTTTATTTGGTTTTATCATTTGTCATTAAATTATTAGTCCAGCGTTGTCATTTTTTTCACTTCTCTTTACACGGGGTTATCTCGGGTGCAGGATAGTCAAACATCTCAATGTCTCCTTTATGAATAAACAGTTCGTCTAGCTTGAAGGTGGTTGGAGTGGCACATGTAGCTTTTTATTTTATTTTCTTTTTCCTCTCTCATATTTAATTATCATGTCGGTCTTAAAAAAAATTATCAAACCAACCATTAAAGTTTGTTATACTTAAGATTTCATATTTATTCTCTTCAATATAATTTTTAAAATTCAAAGTAATTTATGGAATTAAAAGGTTTTTTTTAATTTCATCGCTGTTCTCTTTATTGTAATTTTTTTTTTAGGAATAACTTATTAAATTAAGATTTTTTATTTTATTTTCACCCCCAATAGATATTTTCACCTATCAGATTTAAGGTTTGTTAGACTTAAGATTTCATATTTATTCTCTTCATTATAATTTTTTAAATTTAAAGTAATTTATGGAATTAAAGGGTTTTTTATAATTTCATCGTTGTTCTCTTTATTGTAATTTTTTTAGAAATAACTTATTAAATTAAGATTTTTTTTATTTTCACCCCTAATAGATATTTTCACCTATCAGATTTAGTTCCTATTATTTTTATCCCTATTTGTTTAAATGGTTTTTGCAATTGTTTTTTTAGCAATTTCACCATTCTTTTATTTTTCTTGTCAAATCTAATCTTTTTTATTATTATATTTGTTTTACCTTCCAAGATTTTTTTTATATTGATTTGTTTTATTATTTCATCCCTGAACATTTAATTAGACGAGTGCTTAGTTTATTAGTTGAGTCTGGGTCTAGAATTTAATGCTTCACAGGTTTAAGAGATCGACTTCAGTTTATGAAGCAGACACAAACATGGGTTTCCATAGTTTTTTTGGTTTTTTAATTTTTTTTCATCCATTACAATTTTATTATTTTATATTCATTTTTTATGATTTTTTTTAGTCAATTTTAAAATAACAAAAGTCGCATTGCTTTTAGTTTTTTTTCCTTTGTTAAATTTAGACTGAAGGAATTTTATTTTATTTTTGAATTGAATTAATTGATTTCATCCTCCATCATTTAATTCTTTAGGTGTAGAGCTTATTGGTTGAATCCGGGTAAAAAATTTAATGGATTACATATTTGAGTGTTTAATCTATGTTTACAAGATTTGCATAGTTTTGATATCTTTTCTCCAATGAGAAAAATAATTGGCCCAATTTTAGTTTTTTATTAAATTAAATTTATTAATTGGATCTCTGACATTTAATTTGAGATAATATTTAAAGGAATTTTTTTTGAAAAATTAGTATTTTTTATTTGTTTATTTTTTTCTATTAAGTTATTATAATATCATATCTCAAGTCATAAATTTCAGCTTCACATTCATAAGCTAGTTCATTAAATTTGACTTGATAGTTTTTATTATTTTTTAATATTTTTCATCTCATGATAATTATTATAATATTAAGGTTTAAAAAAAAAAATACATTTCATCTCATTATCGTTTTTGCAATGAAAAGAAATAATAAACACACAACATAGCGCGGTATAACTATCTAAGTCCATAACATGAATCCCATCCAAATTGTATATTTTATTAAGAAATTACATCGTTTGAGATTCTAGTAGAAGATCCCAACTGAAGAGTTTATAGGAAAGATACTGTCTTCATTAATATCATAATATGTCCAAAAGATACTTACAGGGAAAGAGAAAGAAAGCCATAAAGAATTTACAAAGAAAACTCTTGGCACTAGTAATGGAGCTTCTTCCCTATCCCCACACATGCTTCTAGCCTTCAATTGCACAACATCCTTAATCCATTCCACACCAAAACAAAATTCAATTATAAATAAACATATAAATAAACATCTTCAAGATTTCTTTATCTTCTCCATGATCAAGACCCTCAGAACACCTTCAAGCTGTGATATGATCATGTTGATAAAATTGGCAGCAGCAGCAGCAGCAGCAAGAATGCAAGCAAAATCTTCTATTATTGTTTCACTATATATAGTCCCTTAATTAATCAGAAGAAGCGGGCTTGGTTTTCAAGCGATAGAGGAGCTTCTTCTTCTTCTTGGATGTGGAATTGTCAATGGTGAGAACAACTTTACCAGGTTCACCAATTTTGAAACTGTTGCAAACCACTGGTTCTTCAGTTGCAGCAACCTTTCTAGCCTTTTGGATGATCACTGTGTAGCTATCTTCAGCACTTGGTACAAATTCTGCACCATAGCTCACATCCCATCCCGCAACTCTCACTTCCCATGTTAAAAGGCATGTCTGCAAATCAATTAGATTAACATTAATCAAGGGTTAAAATGACAATGCTAGTGTTCATCAGCCTTAAGACCCTGGATTATATCACTGTATAGTTTAGACTTCAGAGTATCCAAGGAAAGACAATGCTAGTGTTCATCAATGTTAAAACCCTAGATTATATCACTGTATAGTTCAGACTGCAGGTATCCAAGGAAAGATTCCCTGGTCAAGGAAACACCATTCTAGGTGCTGCATGTTAGACAAAGTCACATGTTCTTTTTCTTGGATTCTTCAAAAGGGAAAAGAGACTGACTGTGTACATGTTACTTCCAGTCAAAAGACAAAAGGCAAAACCCACCTCAGTAACTGGGAATTCTACGGTGTGTTTTGCTGCTGGCTTCACGGTAATCTCAGTAACAGCATCAGCTGAGCCAAATTCACCATCTTTGCTTAGTCCTCCGTACTTCACTGGTATTTGCTCAGCGGCTATGTACCTGCTTGGTGGTAAAAAGAAATTTTTTAACTCACAGCCCAAATGGTACAAAAATGCATGTCAGAAAGCGACGACATTTTCTGCAGCAAATTTGAAATCTTTTAGTACAAACCTGATAAGGGTTTCGGCAGATTTGGAAGGACCAACAAAGACAAACTTACTTCTGGTCCTCTGGGTTAAAAATGGACTTATCATTCTATTTACTGTTAGGTACCACCAGGGAACATTGATGAAGATCTGCAGAGTAGACACCAAGGAATCAAACATTATGAATTTAGTTATTATCAAACAAAGAACAAACATGAATTGAAACAAACGAAGATACCTGTTTGGCCACAAATTCTGGATAGTTGTCTTGAAGCAATTGAAGTGCCTGTCTAGTAGCTTGTCTAAGCTCTCTCTTAGCTGGTCCAGGAGAATTTTTCAAGTCATTAACCTGAACAATTGTGGAAATTCCACCGGGACTGAAATCCAATGCCCTGATACTTTTTTCCAGGAATTGAATCCTCCACCTTAAGAATCTCTGCCTCTTCTCCTCATCAGAAAATGAATTCTTGTAAAGTTCCTTGTTTTGGAATTCTCCATAGACATTATAGCACACTGGGTGTCCCTCTTTATCAAGACCATGCATAAATACCACCTTCCCCAAATCATCAAAGCCTAAATCTTGCTCAAGCAATTCATCAATGCCAAACTCCTTTCTCCAGCGAATTGTGCTCTTGAGCATGGTGAATGCATCTTTCACCTTGAAATCTCTGGCTCTGAGAAATTTCAAGAGAATCACATCACTTCTGTCATCAGCAAGAAGTGGTATTCCCCAGATTGATACTTCTTCTGGTGTCACTTCCACGGTCTCAGATTTAACTTCTTTAGCTTCCTCATCCAATGATGAGGCAGCCTTTGTCTCTCCCTCGGGCTCTTTTGTAGCCTGAGCTGGAGTCTCCTCTTGTGAAGCCACTGAAGAGGAGACAGCTACGATGGTCTCTTCAATGGCTTCCACCGTCTTAGCACCATCATCATCCACAGAAGTACCAGCAGTAGTATCACTAGCAACAGCAGTAGCCACCTTTCCTTGATCATCAAGAACCTCACTTTCCACCACTTCATTCTTCTCTTCTTTTTCTGCAGCAGCTTCAGTCTCTACTTTTTCCTTGTCTTCTGTTACTGCTGATGTTTCCTCTTCTTGGGCTGGCTTTTTCTCCTCCTCGGCTAGCACCACCACATCTTCTTTCTTCTCCTCTTTTTTAGCTGATGCTGGTGGTGTAGTCAAAGCACTAAATTCATGCTTGTTAAGTGCTTCTTGAACAAGCTGCTTAAATTCTTGAAGTGCTTTCTTCTCAGAATCAAGAAGATCAGCAACTTTAGTACTTTCCTCCTTAAAAGAAACCAACTGAGGCATCTTTTCATCGTCACCTCCACTAGGTTTCAACACCTGAGTCTCTACAGCACCCTCCTCAACCTGCTTTGGCTTCATTGGCTCCTCTTCAGTCTCAGGGACTGGCACTGGTGGCTCTTTCTCCTCCACCACTGGCATTGTTGGTGGCACTGGAGCTGTTTTCTCAGCTTGTGGAACATCAGTTACCACCACAACATCTTGTTCTTGACTCATTTTCTGCACCACCTCTGCCATTCTTGATGACAAAACTAGAAATTTTAGAGATATACAAGGAGAGGGAGAGGGCTATGGCACTTGAATTCTTGAAAAGTTCGTGCCTTGAGGGTGTTTGTGAGGGGTTAGGGGGGAGAGGTGGGGAGTTATAAAGAGTGGAGTGTGGAGGAGGGGGCTGGGTAAAAGGGCCAAGCTGTGCAAACTACAAAGCCAGCTTGAAGTCTATGATTCTCTGTGTGTGTGTGTGTGGGGACCCATAACAATCCATTTGTTCTTAATTTTCTTGGATCTTAGACCCCTTCTTCTCTGCCCCAATTGTAACGGGCGTTTCTTTCTTTGTAGGGTAAACAACATTTTAGTCCCTATAAGTTTACAAATGTTTCATCTCCATGCCCATAGTTTAATGGTTTTCAATCTAGTTCTATATAAGTTTTGATGTTGCTCCTAACCGTTTAAATAATTTGAAAAGCTCTCCATTATTCGTATCAGATTTGCACACAAGGATAATATCTCATTTTCATCGCCATGGCTTACCACTAAAAAGATATGAAACAAGGGAAAAATGAAGGTTCGTTTATTTGCTGAAAAATAGTTTTTTTTTTTAAAAGTGAATTTTAAAAAAGTGAATTCTGAGAAAGTATTTTTTAATATTTGATAATGTAATGAAAAATAAGCTGTAAAATACTTTCTAGTGTTTGGTTATGTCATGGAAAATGAGTTGGAAAATAACTTATTAACATTTTATTTTTCTCAAGTTTATTAAAATAATAAGAAACAAATCTTACAAATTAAAAAGTTGAATGAGAATGAAATTGAAAAAAAATATATAATTTCATAAATTATCTCAAATAAAATAAATAATAATCAAAATAATAGAAATCAAATCTAAAAAATTAAAAAAATAAAAGATGAAGAAATTAAAATAATAATAATTAATATTTCATAAATTATTTCAAATAAAATAAGTAACAATCGAAAGAATGAGAACCAAATCTGATAGATAAAATTTTTTAGTAAAAAAATGATAAGAAAAAAGCAAATAACAATTATAAAAATAAGGACCAAAATTAATATAAAAATAAAATTTTAAGAGATGAAATTGAAAATAAATATTAAAAACAAAATATATATAGCGATCAAAAGTTTGAGGATCAAATTTGATATAATCAACAAATAATGACATTTCTAAATTTTTCACAACTTCCGGAAAGTGTTTTCCCCCAAATTTTTTAGGAAAACACTTTCCTGAAAACCAAGCCAAATTTTCCTTTTACTAGAAAGTGTTTTCCATTGACCAACTTTTCTAATGCAAACAAACACAAGAAAGTTTGGAAAGTGATTTCCCGAAAACCACTTTCCGGAAAATAAACACAGCTAAAGAAAAAACACTTTTCTGAAAACCAAATCAAAATTTTCATTGACTAAAATTGACTGGGAAGTATTTTTCGTTGACCAGGAAGTATTTTTCGTTGACCGAAAAGTGTTTTTTATTAACTAGAAAATATTTTTTGTTGATTGAAAAGTATTTTTCGTTGATCAACTTTTTTAATAACAAACAAATATATAAAAATTTAAAAACTAATTTCTGAAAATCAGTTTTTAAAGAAACAAACGAGGCAGAAGAAGTGAAGTCAAATCATTCTCTTACTAAAAGGGCATCGTGCTTATCACCCTCCTTTGTTTTCTTCAAAACATGTAAATGACTTAAAAACACTCTATTCTTTCCTTATCTGGAAGTGAGTGAATCGTTGAATTTCATTAACTACTTCATATTTGGGGATAAAAATGAAATTTTTTAAAAAATAAATAGAATTCTAAAGAAAATTACGGCTATATTTTAAAAAAAAAATTAATTTTTTTTATATTTTTTTTGTATTGTTTTGATAAGTTAATTTTAAAAATAAATTTTTAAAATTAAAAAAAATATTATTTTAATTTATTTTCAGATAAAAATTATTCTGAAAAGCTATCTATAAACCATGCTAACCGCAATCATCGCCGGACAGTTCGAAATCATCGCCGGATGTGCAGGCATTTTGTATTCTTTTTTATGCGTTGTGGGAGTGTCTGTGACCCCACAACTGTCTGCAGAGAAAGAAGAGAAAGGTGATGAAAAAGTGACCGTTGGATGATGCTGCGTTGGACCCACCTAAGATCCTCATGTCACTGTCTCGTGGCCAGTTGGATTATCCCAACCGTGGAAAAAGAAGTGGGACCAGCTCATCTAGTGGGCCCAGATGCTTGACATTCTTCATTGCTTTAGGTCAGGCAGGCCAGCTCAATCGATGTGCCTGCCAACCCTCGAAGAATTTTGGTGTTTTAGAAATAATTAACTTTGGCAATCAATGTTAATAATACATTTATGTAATGTAATGAGTGTTAATTATGCGAAACCGTTGAGGTTATGTGGTAGAATAACGGATTAAAATTAGCCTTTTTTCACACTTTGTGAAAAAACATGAGGAGATCAACAATTCAGTAATAGACAGATGACTCGTAACTGAAAATGATTTTTTTATTTTTTATTTTTTATTTGATGTTAACATAGCTGAGTCAATTAATTTTTATTGGGTTAATATCCTATTTAATTTAACTAAAAACTTTATCCTAGTTAAAATTCAAGTGCTAGGATTTTTTACTTAACTGAGCTGAGTTAAGTAACTATAATTTCAAAGATAAATAGGGTGTTCTTAAACTACCTTTTATATATCAAAACTAAATTCCTTTGTAATAATAAGATCTTATGTGCAAGACTCATATCTATAGTTTTAGGATTTGAGCTTTGGATGATAACTAGTTAAGTGTTTCATGCTATGTCACGAGCTTGATTAAATTTTTTTTAATATAAAAAAAATATTTCGGTGTCCTCAATGTTTTTAAAAAAACAATAAAATTTTAAGACCTCAGTCATTGACTTGACTATGTTCAATAAACTAGTTTAATTTAATAATATAATTAAGAAAAGATAACGAAAATAAATAAAATGAACAAAAAACATGGCAATAATTACATATAAAAAATGAGATATCAATATTATATTTAGAATCAGAAGAAAGAATAGCTCATTTGAGACTCATTGTCACTCTATTATTAAAACCACCCACCACTAGAAATAGCTCACCAAAATAATTTTAACATTACTGTAAAAGGTTGCATGACGACATGGAAAGAGGTCGCACACGTTGTCAGAATAACAACTTAGAAAACAAGCCAAATAAAATACCATAAAGGTAACTATGAAAGGTAGGACCTCAACTTCATTCCTGGAAAATGAAAAGATTCACTATTTCTCTATGTTTTGATGGGGAAGTGTGGTAACAACCTTGTCCGATAAGGTAAGGTGCATCTCATGCTTATATTTAATTAATTAAAATCTAATTTAACACAATTTATTTTTTAAAAGCTAAATTTAAAAAAGAAAGACAAATAAAAAAAAAACTCAAGATAAATTTGATTTTTTTTTTAATTAGTGAAAAATTCTATAAAAACCAAATAAAAAAGATGGAGCCCAATCTATAATTGAATAAATGTTAAAGGATAAAATTAAAAAAAAATTAAACCTAAAAAAAAAGAAGAAAAAAAAAACTCGGGCGAACCTCCTAAACCTAAGCTAATCTCTTTAAACTTGCAACCTAATAATTTTAGACTCGGGTTGGATTAAGAAGTTTAATTCCTAGCCAATTTATTGTTGAAAGATACAATAAAAAAAAACTTAAATTTAAACAATCAACAAAAGAAAATTCAATGAAGAATGACAAATATAAAAATAGGGATAACCTAGGTCATTTTTTCACAATTAGTGAAAAAAACTCATAATTTTTAAGCCTAACCTAAAGGTCGATTAGGCAAGTCTTGGGTCAAGTGAGTTGACTCGAATTAACCCCAGTAAACCAAAAATCTTTTTTATTTTACATTTTAAAAAATTAAAAATGGCTTCATTTTGAGAAAAAAAAAATTAAAAAGAAAAAAAAGTCAATGGGCTTTAATTGGGTCATAAGACAACTCAACTTTTTGACTAGTTAGCACTGGTTAATCCTTCCTTTTTTTTTTTTTTTGTAGAAAATCTGCCCCAATCTATGTTTCGAATCACCTAGGTCATGGATCAACTTATACACTCGGGTCAAGTTATAAAACAGTGAAAGAATATACAAAAAACAAATAAATAAAAATAACATAGTTCAATCTTCAATTGAATGAATGCTAATGGATAAAGGTGAAAAAAACATGAGTTTAAAAAAAGAAAGAAAAAAAAAAACCAACTCGAGACGAACCTCTTAAATCTAGGTTAATCTTTAAAACTAGTAACCCGTGAAATCTTATACTCGGCTAACCAATTTAATGTTAAATAATTGAAATTGAAAAACAAAAATATTAATTTAAAAAATTTGCTGAAAAAAAAAACAGTAATAAAAAGGATGAAGATTATGTGATAAGAAAAAAAAAAACTTGAGGAGGATGAGATTTTAAGAAAATCAATTTAAAAAATTACTCAAATAAAATAAATAACAATCAAAATAATATGAACCAAATTTGGAAGACAAAAAAAATTAAAAAGGGATGAAATTAAAAAAAAGGGATCTAATTTTATAAAATTTTCTAAATAAAATAAATGATAATTTAAAGAATAATGATTAAATTTGAATGAAAAGCAAATTGAAGGGTTGCTTTGAAATTCTGAAGGGTCAGATGCAGAAATCAAGGAAAAGAGATAAAAGAAGAAGAAGAAAAAAGTCATAAGCACCAAACTAGAGGCTTGTTGGCCACACGATTTGCTGCATAACAAAGAGGTAGCCAAAACGATTCAAACATTGATGTAAAAGATAGCTTATTATTACCAAACAGTACTGCATGCGCCACTTAAGGGGTGAGGGGGGTCACCCAGTTGCTAACAACATATTTTTAAAAATATTTATTAAAATACATAAATTCCTCTGAATCAACTTGATGATAATAAAAAAAATAAAATGAAAGGACAAAAAAAACCCCTAAAAAATAGTTTAGTGGATTTTGCCTTTAAAAGGTAATTAAATTATTTTATCGTGTAAAAACAAATTAAGAGATTAAAAGGCGTGTAGATGCAAGTTTAATATTTTTTTTAATTCCAAATGTACTGAAGCCATTTTGTTTTTGTAGAAAAGAAAAGAAAAAGACTAATTTGTTCCTATACAATTTGAAAATAACACTTGTATCATATTAAAAGGGCTGAATTACTTTCGAAGTTTAGCTAAAAGGTTTTATCATTGAAGGGAAAATTTATCATTATCGCAATGGATAATAATAGGGTGAAGTTAGCTTCAGATGTTGTTTCAGTCCAATACCAACTTTTTGAAATTGAGCTAAGTGGATCCAGTCAAACATTCCCAACTCCTCTTTAGATCTTCTCTTCTCTTATTTCCTTCAGTTAGTCTAAAATTATCTTGGATTTTTAGCTTATAAGTTTGGGCCAAGCATATATCCTATATAGTTTATGTTATTGGGTCAGATTGGTTCAATTTTATTGGGCCTTGAAGCCCATTTTAGCTTGGCAAAGTACATCTCCATATTCTCCAAAGTCCTGACCCGAATTGAGCCCAAAATTCATGTATTATTTATTGGATGTAGCTAGAAATCAGATAAGGCTTCACATAAAGACCCAAATTTAATCAAGCTTCAAAGACCAAAAGAAAGAATATGCACAAAATCTATGACCCAAATCTGACTTGTTCTATGCAGCGTCCAAGCAAATCTCTGCATGCTCCCAGCTGTGCAGCTCGACCCCAGAAAAGAAGGGGAAAACAAGAAATCCCAGTAAAAGAGATTTATATCAGTAAAGATGTTTGGAAAGAAAATCCAGTCTCCACTGGTATGAAAGTTATCTCCAAAATATCTTCCCGGAGTATAAAGAATTAAATATTAAAAGCTGACAGGCAGTGGAGGTGACTGCGATGTTTGGTTGTGGCTTAGGAAGACTTCTGAGCTTCAATATATATATATATATTCAGACAGGGCCAACCTAACTTTGAAAATAAAGCATGTAAATATCTAAGCGTGTCCATATCCCATATTTTTGATACTGAATTTGAAGTCCACACCCATTATAAAGATTTGGGGAGATTTGAGAGTTACTTGTCGAATGATTTTTAAAATGTTTTTTAATTTTAAAAAATTATTTTTGATATTAGTATATAAAAACAATTATAAAAATAATAACAAATTTTAATTTAAAATAAAAAATAATAATAATATTTATTTTTTTATAAATACGTTTTTTTGAACTAGTTCTAAATTAGCGTCCTATATTAAAAATTTTTTTAAAAAAATATCATGGCATTCATTATCTCTTCTGTGGGGAGAAAGATGGGACCAATCCAGCTGAAAAAAATACCCAAAAACTAATGGTGTGATAAACGGCCATGGACACTTGCACATGTACCTCTCGCATGCTATATTACGCATCGCAACGCCAATCAAGATGTAAAAAAAAACATAATATTTCAGGTTTCATGATTGAATTCAAATGGAGTGATCCTTTTTATTTTTTATTATTTTTTTTATTATTAACATGAATAATTGAATCAGTTTATGCATTATTCAACTAATCTTACAGATTCTAAAGTTAATAATTATATAAGTCTTCAATACTATCATATTAATAACTATAAAGCTCAAACTTAAGACTATAAGTGAGATAAATTTTTTGATTTCAAATACTTATTAATAGATAATTAAAATTATTTTCGTTATTGAATTGAGAAGTGTTGATATATTGAATCATTTTAAAGAGATTTTGGTCATTTATGAAGCCTTATGATAAAAATATAATTTTTTTGGATTATATTGGTTTTTTTTGCTAGGAAATTCTAAATACTATATTCCTTATCCATTTAAGATCGATAAAATCTACAAATCAGATACATGACTCACTATTCCAGATTTGTTATTTTTTTTGTTGATTTTTTTTTATTTAGCTTAGAATACTTCTATTATTTTTCTAGTATTGTTAGAATCTTTTTGAAATTTAATATTAATTTTTATTAGAGAAATTATTGAATAATAAAAATCTGAATTAAGGTTAATATAATTAAATCATTTTTAACAAAATTATATTCTTCTTTGTACCTGTTGTCTTCTTTCACGTGTTGTTTCTTTTAAAAAACAGGTCTAGGAAAGAAGGGAAGTCGGGGTGATACTTCATCAAGATTTAACGAGTAAAGAGAAATAAAAGTTTATATATTTTTAATTAAATTGAAAAGAATAAACTTAATTTTGACATGAGAAAACGAATTAACACGATAATATACTTTCAAATTAATCTAGAAAACAAAAAGATTATCAAGAAGAACTTTATATAGATTAGTTATGCAGAAGCAAAAAAGAATAATTAATTAAGAGATTTGTTGAAAATAAAAAAAAATAGGAAGAACAAGTGTGAAAGTAGCTTGGAAGTCAAGTGTGTTTGATCCAAGTGGAGTGACGGAGATCCCATTGCATGCAAAAAGTCAAAGATGGCCGTGCACAGCGGCGTTTTTAGAGATCCAGCACCACAAAAACTAAAAATAAACAAATAGAAAGTGGAAGAACTGGTGAAGAATGAAGGGGCAGTGATTGGATTCAAGGAAAAGCTGGAGATGATGGACGGCTTCCCAAACTCTTCTTTCTTTTCTTTTTCTTCTTCAAAATATCAATAATTTAACATCCTCTACACGTGCCACTCACTCTCTTCTTGCTTTCTTGGGTTGGCCGTTTGAGAGTGCGGGTAAAATATTATTAGTTTAAAATTATAAAAATTTAAAATTAATTTTTAACATTTTTCAATTATTTTAATGTGTTTATACTAAATATAATTTTTAATTATTATATTCGATTATAAGTGAGGTGAGATAAGGTAATTTAGACATCATGTTATTTTATTAGTTTTTTATATTAAAATTTAATTTATTTATTGATATTTTTATAATTAAATTATTAAATTCAGACTTGATTTATAAATTAAATAAATTAATCATGATTAATCCAAAATAATGTAATGTTACACAAACTTATTTAGAAGACTTCTTGGGGCTTAAATATAACACTTGTCTTATATTTTAGATTTTGCTTGGCTAGTAATCCGGTTTTATATATATATATATATATATATATATATTTCATGTTTGAATTAAAGAAAAGACCATGAAAAAATAAATCGTAAATGTATAAATTTGAGTATGAATAATTTATTAAGACTCGGTGGAAAAGATTCTCTTATCATGTAGAAAAGTTCAAAAACTTCCTATTATTTTTCTTAGGGAAAAATGAATGTCCTTGTCCTAGAAAAATAATATATGGTGGCTAGACAACTGACATGATGTTATCACAAATGGTTGAGATTAAAAAAATATATTTGTACAAACATTTCAGCATTTTGATACAGGTTTATAGAAAATCACACATGCTTGTCTGATACCAAGAAATGAGCAGGCTATAAAAAGAGAGAAGGGATTTTGCATGTAATATGATCTGGACGTGCATATAGCAGAGAGTAGCATAAAATTTGTATAGCTAAAACAAGAAGGCATATTGCATAGTGAGTGAGAAAGAAAGGAGATGGAGAAATATGAGCTGGTGAAAGAATTAGGAGCTGGGAATTTTGGGGTGGCAAGGCTTTTGAGGCACAAAGAAACCAAAGAACTTGTTGCCATGAAATACATAGATAGAGGTCACAAGGTAATTTGTCGTTTTGTCCTTTCTGTTTGGTTTCTGAGAAAATTAGTTTTTCCAGAGAAAGTTCTGTGTTTTGTCACATGGGGCATCCTTAAAAGGTTTGATGATGTTCATAATATACCAAAGTTGTTGGTTCTTTGATTGTCTTGTGAAAAACCAAGAAGGAAGATTGAGGATTTTTTGGGTTTTTGTTTTTGGTTCTTGATGTTACAGATAGACGAGAATGTTGCAAGGGAGATTATAAATCACAGATCATTAAGGCACCCTAATATAATTCGTTTCAAGGAGGCAAGTATTAGAAATAGGGTTTAATTTTACAACTTCAATAAACACAGTTGTTAATTATGTTTGATATTAAGTAAGTGAATTGAAATTTTTTGCAGGTGGTTTTGACCCCAACTCATTTGGTAATTGTGATGGAGTATGCAGCTGGTGGAGAACTCTTTGAAAGAATCTGCAATGCTGGTAGATTCAGTGAAGATGAGGTTAAATTCCTCTCTGATTTATTTTGATTTAATTGATTGATTGCAGTTACTTGGTAGTAATCAGGTGTGGTTTTTGTCTTCTTTTTTTCTTTTTTTTTTCCAGGCTAGATATTTCTTTCAGCAGCTGATCTCTGGGGTTAATTTTTGTCACAACATGGTATAATCAAAACTCAGAGTTATCTATAGTTATCATAAATCTCACCTTCTCTGTCTATTTACTAGAAATTGCTACAATTTCTGAATGTGTTTGTTTCTATTTCTTTGTAGCAAATCTGCCATAGAGACTTGAAACTGGAAAATACTCTGTTAGATGGAAGTCCTGCGCCTCGATTGAAAATCTGTGATTTTGGTTACTCTAAGGTTTGTAACTTCCTAAATCACACTTGATTTGTTGATTTGGTAACAAGTTTCATCATTTTTACTTAATGTTCTTAACCTTTTTGGTTTCATACTGTTTTAGTCCTCTTTGCTGCATTCAAGGCCGAAATCAACTGTAGGAACTCCGGCATACATAGCACCGGAAGTCCTCTCTCGGAGAGAGTATGACGGAAAGGTAAGTTTCTTTCTCTTGTCCAATCTTTTAGTCTGTCAAACTGAATATCTAGTCAACATAGAACATAAGTTCCAAGAGGAATTGGTCTCATTCTAGCTTTAACAAAACCCACTATCTAGTCCACATCTGCACTTTTGCTGGACATCACTAGTGAGGCCAGCACTATCTTGAATGATCTAATCTTGTTTCCAACATACAACCATAAAAAAAGAGGTGGGTGCTCACTGGGACAAGTGGGAATCCATATCTTTTATGTGCAAGAGAGTGGACTTTTGTCCCTGTGGTAGGGCTTTTGTCATTTTCAAGCATTGAGCACATGGTTTTCTAATTTGCGTTAGGAGGTGTGATGCATTTTGGTTTATTTCCTAGTGGACATTTTTTATTTTCCTGAATACATTATGAAAGGATAAGCTTAATTGCACGTGCAAGGCAGATAAAAGATTTTATCATATCCTATTGATTGTTCTATATGACTTTTTTATCTTTTGCATAGACAAGCTTCCAATTGGCTTCATAGACACTTCAGATGCATGTGTCATGTGGTTTTTAATTTTGGTTTTGGCAGATCTCGAAGGGTTGCTTAGTGTTTGGATTTGTTCAAGTGTTGACAATATGGCACTAATTAGTATGATTGAGACCAGCTTATGCACACCCGAGTGATTTGTCACTTCAGCTTGCATTAGCAATTGTTTTCACCAGACTGAAATCCAAAACCATGATCTGTAAATTAACAAAGCTCAAATTTGAGACAAAATATATGAATAAATGATATCAGAAAATGATGGACCTTGAATTACATTAACCAGTTGCTGTATTAGTTTCAGATTTCGGCAAGTTATTTTATCTGTAAAGATCTTGAGTAACAGAAATGATTTGGTTGGTTAATATTCATGAGTAGTTGTCTGTGTGTTTAACCAAGAAGGTGTAGGATGCAGAAGTGCAGCGGGCTTTGCAAGTGAATTTTGTTTTGGACGTAAGGAGGTCAATTCCCCGAATTAGTTTATGTATACCAAAGACATTGTGTTAAAGACTTGATTCTAGAGATAACCTAATAATAATTAAATGATTAGACTATGAACTAGTGGTAGCTCATGATCCACAACCTTATCAGTCTTCAACATTGACAAAAACTCTCCATGTTTTGGAAGTGAAACGCAAAATGCTGCACATTCATTTCTTTCATAATTCTTTCAAGACAACATTGATTTTATTCACTGTTTTTTCTTTTCTGCATTACGTTTCTTTAATCTCTGGTTCTTGGGGCCACCTTCAATTTTGTTAATCAAGCCTTAAAAATTACTTTGTTTTTTCCTTTTTTCTGGTTCAGATGGCAGATGTTTGGTCATGTGGAGTTACTCTTTATGTGATGCTGGTGGGGGCATACCCATTTGAAGACCAAGATGACCCCAAAAATTTTAGGAAAACAATTCAGGTGAAACATCTCTATCATCCTTGATCTTAGAAGAATCCATGAGTTATCATTACTCATTTTTTCCTTGTGTTTCTTCTGCAGAAAATTATGGCTGTCCAATACAAAATTCCTGACTATGTTCATGTATCTCAAGCTTGCAGACACCTGCTATCTCGCATATTCGTTGCAAACCCTTCCAGGGTATAATTCTCTAAATGGCTTGATTTTGCAGTGCTAAGTTACCATAAACCTGTATATGAACATCGACTGATTTTGTTGCAGAGAATTTCACTCTCAGAAATCAAAAGCCACTCATGGTTCTTAAAGAACTTGCCAAAGGAACTGAGCGAGTCATCACAAGCCATTTATTACCAGAGAGATAATCCAAGCTTTTCTGTTCAAAGTGTGGAGGAGATCATGAAAATTGTGGCCGAGGCAAGACAGCCACCTCCATCATCCAAGCCTGTCAAAAGTTTTGGTTGGGAAGTAGAAGAAGATGAAGATGATGAAGACATCGACGCAGAGGTAGAAGAGGACGACGGAGAAGATGAATATGATAAGAGGGTCAAGGAGGTTCATGCAAGTGGAGAGTTTCATATCAGTTAAGCAGAATGGTCTTTGTTAAATTATTACATGAATTCAGTAGTAATGTGAACCATAGTGGATTGCTATTCACGTATAATATAACAGGTAATAACTGCTTCATAAACCTATAAATTTGTGAACTTGAAACTCGGCATGTTCTAACTTGTATCACTGTTCATGTTGGATGGCTTGTTTAATTGTATGGATCATAACATAGAATATATCATAAGCTTGTTTAATTTTCATGAACAATGCAATTATCTTGTATGGGAGTTCAAATGGGGAAGACAATTGTTTCAAGCACCAACAAAACCAGAAGTTCTTGTTCGTTTGAATTAAGGAATGTCGATTTCAGTAACAAAAATTTACACTTGGCATAGTTCGTTTGATAGAGGCGGGGAAGGTCTTGTTCACTGTTCAATGAAAAGACGGCAATATACCCCATTGGTGCAAAAACCCCTGCCCAGTGGTGACTTCTAGAACCAATAGAACAAGAACTGCCAGCATAGCTGCTCGTCCGTTCCAGGTTTCTGCACTTCTTGTCCAACCCCATTCCCATACCATCACAGGCGATTGTAGCTCCCTTCGTTTTGAATCATACACTGCCAGTAGCTCCTCTACACTGCCGAGTGGAACTATAGACTGCGAAGATCCCAAACTAATAATCAGACAAAAGTCAGGTGAGAATATATATGCAGCTCATCAGCACACAGACTGAGTAGAAGATAACAGCCATCCTAGCATGCTCTCATTTAGATATTGAAGGAGAAAATTTACATTTTGAGATGCCCATGTTCTTCTCAGAGCTGGTTTCCAAATTCAATGAGAAAAGGATTGACATGTGAACGTTCAATGGTGCTTATATATGCCATTCTGCTTTATTTAATGGGTCAGTAGAGGAGAAAAGATTTGGAATTCAGAAAAGGCCTCACCCTGTCACGACTCAGCTAATTTGGAAATGCAGGAACAAAATGGGCAAAATTTAAAGGGGCAAGGACCGGGGAGGGGAAGACCAAACTGTTACATGGCAACAAGAACAATTTTGGTGAAACATATTTAGAAAACAAAACTGAATACCACAGGTTCATGTTTAACTTGGGACAGGCAACCATGTTACTATGATGGAGGATCTCTGAAATTCATTTCATCTAAATAACACAAATGTGTACACACATACACGGATGAGAGAGAGGGAGCGACAGACAGGAGAGCACATGCACACAGACAAGATAACATGGCACTAACACACAAACAGGCAGAAGTACAGCAAAACAACCTTGTAGATAAAAAGTTCCATTGGCATTGAGCAGTCTCATGCTGGCATCTACAAACAGCAAACTTCTAGCATCTTATTTTGCTTCTAAGTTGTTGAGAAAATAAGGGTACCTGTCGAGCTTCAATATTTGAGACTGCCATAGCTCCTACATATGGAAGACTCTCAATCACTGCATCTGCCAAATCTGAAATGAACGTTGGTTCACATCCTAGTGCAGGAACACGTCCCCATTTTTCTATACCAGACTTAAGAGCCAACTCTCTGTACTCAACATCAATTTCTTCCAAAGTTTCAATATGCTCACTGACAAAGCTGCGAACAGAGTTCAAAATTTCGAGAACTTAAATGCATAAATTAAAACATCAAGTCAGCAATGAACCGACAACTTGGAGTAAAAAAATCCAGTTAAATCAGTGTCTTAGCCTGATGATGGCAAAATTAAATTACCTAATTGGAACAGCCAAAAGACATTTCACCCCTCTCTTCCCAAGCTCAATGATTGTCTCATCAGTATAAGGTTTCAACCATTCGACAGGTCCAACTCTGCTCTGTTAGAATATCCAGATCATCAAGTGACTTGCTGTGAAAGTTTCATGCAAACAGAAGTAAAGTAAAACATGGACAAAATATAAGGAAAAAAAAAAAAACTAAGTGCTATGTATTTGCATACTTGCATCAAAACTCATCATGTCATTAGAGACCTTTCTAAAAAAATAAAAATAAAAATAAAACATTGCTTAGCAGTTATAGCATATCTTATTTCGAACAAAACTATCAATCTCACTAGTGGACATAGAAATCATAAGCAAACCAAATATGACCCACACAATAATTACTTATGCTTCTTCCACTTTTTTTTCTTTTCATTTTCTTTAGATAATTCTTCCCACATTTTTTTTTTTTTACCTAATATGACATTAAGTTAATGCACTCAATAGTATTTTTTTTTTTAGTTAAAGAGAAGGAAAATACTCAGATAATAATTATTAAAATTTCTTTGAGTTTAGTCCTTTTCAAACACGGATACCAAAACCCTACAGCAGATACCTTAAGGCCATCCAAATCTCTTCTTTAGTAAACAAACCCAATTAAACTTGAGGAACCCTGCTATTTTTTCTTTTATTTGCAATCCTTAACAAGCCCTAGCTTCGTGCATTAAAACTTCCGGTAACAGGAACTCATTAGATAACCATCTTGTTTTCTTTCTTTCTTCTAATCTCATCAAAACTTTATTCTTTTTTTTGTTGTGTGGATTTCTTAGCCATCTGCTTTGATAACCCACACAAGACTATAACATGAAAGGGCTAAAAGGGTTGGGGACAACCGGACAAGGATAATCTTTCTAATGATATGAACGCTGACATACCTTTAAGACTTCCCTCAAAGTCACTCTGCAGATTCAGGTGCATATCAAAACAATGGAGCAATTTGATGCTTGACACCAAGCGTTTGGGAACGCGGTGCAAACCGCGTTCCCACCAAATTTTAATTTTTTTTTTTTTTGCTAAAATTTAATACGGTTTGTACTTTTTGGATTGTTTTGATGTGCTGATCTCAAAAATGGTTTTTAAAAAATGAAAAAAAATCATTGGCATGCATTTCGGCACGAAAAGTTATTTGAAAAGCAACCGCTACCACATTGCCAAACACGCACTGTGAAACCGTATCATGACAAGTACTGGAAAGAGAACCTTCCTCTTTTGATATACCATATACCATAATCTATCTCCTTGAGAAAGTCCAAGTATTTGCATGAACCTTGACGAGGAATGGTTTCCCGAGAGAAGGTCTATTGTGAAAGGAACTCATTGTTTAATTATGATGGATGCTAACAGTAGGGTTTGTGACAAGTTTGAGTTGTCTTTGGAAGGTTATGGTGATTTCATTGTAATTCCTCCAGGTCACAAATTGGTTTGTCTTAAAAGAGGGAAGGGGGGGTTTTTTTTGTGTAACCTTAACACCCATGAACTAGTCGAGTTGCCTAAGCCGTGTGGTAATAGTTGCCTAAGCCGTGTGGTAATAGTATCAGGACCGAATACTTTGCTCTAATGTATATACCTTCTGCCAGTAAGTCCAAGTTACTTCACTTGATCCATATTCACTGTGAAGAAAATGATTTGGTTTTGCGTACTTCATGCTGGATATATGATATTAGGAATGATGGCAAATCTGGTTCCCATTCCTGGAGGTTGGTCCCTGAACATTTTCCTCATTCAAATCCATGGTTAATGCATGTTGTAGAAAATGTTGATGGAACAGTTTATTGGTGGATGAAACCTGACTACTATGGCCAGGTAAGGAAGAAGGAAAAGATGATCTCAATAGATATTATGAAAGAAGATTTCTTGATAATTGATGAACCATTAGAATATTCATATCCTTCTGGTAATTATGTTTCTCTGGTAGGTTTAAAGGGTCAATTGAGTCTAACATGTACAGGATGGTACGACTTTAATTATTGATGTTTGGATGTTGAAGGTCCCTGAGAATTCTCAGTGGGAAAAGGAAAACAGAAAGAAGTTTTACATGTTGGTGAAAGAGAGATGTTTGAAAGGTCAATGAAGTCTTCAGTATTAAGCCATTGTAATATGCAAGAAAACATCGCAGAATGCTACAGAAGTTTGTATAGACACACAAAAAGGGCCCTTATATCTACTATGGCGGCTTATTTCCACTTGGGAGGTCACATCTATGTGAATATCACCACTGATATCTCCCTACAGATTATTACCATATTTTATTTGGTTTTGTGTGTGTTTAATGCATTGTTTTGATTTCTACTCTGTATTTTATGCATTATTTTGATTTCTACTCTGTATTTTTAATTTCTATTCGTCCCGCCCAGAATTACAAAACAGATGCTACCATAAGATGATGCCTTTGCCAATTTATTTATTTATTATTCTATATGCTGTTCAATAGAAAAATTCATCAACTTCCATACTCAAACACTAGGCCAGAACTTGACTCAGTTAAAAACTTCATTTGACACCTCCTTTCTCGTTCTTATTTCCAATTGTGCCAACCATATCTTTATTTAAAAGCTGGTATGCTATATGCTTTCTCCCGCACCGTACCTTGGGTCTAACTTACAAAAAAGGAACAACTATGTCGCCATTTATAGATTTTAATGAATATCAGCAAATATGAACTTGCTTTTAGAAAGTCAGCTTTTTCATCAAATCAGAACAATTTTAGTGTTCCTGCCAGATATTCAGTTCTCTCAACCTAGGATTCTTTTTTGGGCCAACAATCTTTGGAAGCTTTCACAAACAAAGTAAAGTTAACTAGGCAACACATTGTTACTGATAATTTGTGAATCTAAATACACTAATTACGACCCAGATGACATCAAGAAGAAACACAGAAGTACCTGATAAGCAAGAGTGTATGCATTCATAATCTTTCTCTTTTCTAATTCCTCCATTATCAAGTCTATGCATTCCTCCATTTCTGCTTTATACGGATCACCAGCCTCTTCCACATATGCAAGTGGCACACCATGTGCACTAAAAAATATCACAACCTATAATGCACATTTTCAAATTGAGCTTACATTTTAAATGCAAAGGTACCGCAAAAAGCATTTAAAGCAACATGAGGGATTAAAAAGTTGTGATATACACCAACATAAACATGCACACAACCACATGTACTTGGCTAGCTCCAAGCTTTACTTTACGCTAAGAGAGATCAATGCAGGAACCATGAAATTAAATTTGAAGAACACAATACTGCAAAAGCATTCAACAAGGTATTACCTGCTCAGGATGGTCAAATGTTTCTAATTCCTTTTCAATTAAATTTGCCATAGCTTTGATGTATCCTTCACGCTGGTACCAAGAAGGTATCACTGTATGCTGCATGCTTACTAGATATTCATCTTCCCTGGTTGACCATCAGAAAGTATAAAAATTAGATTACGTTACTATTTTTTTTAGCATCACAAAGGGACAGAGTATGCAATTTTTAATCACCGGAATATACTCTCCAAGAGTCGAAGGCTTGAACCACTAGTTGATATTGAAAACTGTGGATAAAGTGGAAGGACAACAAGCTTTGTGATTCCATCTCTTTTTATCTACAAAGCAAACAAAAAGAAATTAGAACCACAACATCTTCATCATTCATAACCCATATATCAGATAATGAAGCTTACAGGAAGCAATTATTAAAAGCTTTTATTGTCAAGATACAAACGCAAACTAGTATAATATCATCATGTAAAGCCATAATTTTCAGTGGTCAAAAGCAGGCAAAGAGATTGACTGACTGGAGAAATTACTTCAAATATAAAAAGACTCAGAACCATTTAACAGTTCAATGTTAGAAGCTTACATACTAGCATAGTGTGTTAATAGTTCATTGAACATAACCAAGAAAGAAATTAGTAACTGAACTGATAAGAGTACCTGTTCAATGGCTTCTTCAGTGAACGGGTGCCAGTAGCGCATACCAACATACACCTTAGCTGGGACTTGTTTTTCCCACAGAGATTTCCTCAGTTCTTCAGCCTGAAAGAAGACAATAGACAAGAAATAACAATTAAAACAAAAGACACTTGCCTGGCAAAATAAAGAGACCAATTCCAAGCAAAATGCTCATAGGTTGTGTATGTGCCTCGTAGCATAGGATTGGCTTCCCATCAGCAACTGTATTCTGATTCTATTCAATTATTTTAATGCTCCAGATATTGAAGAAACAAATATAAGCTACTAAGAAAACACGCACTTATTTGAAAAGGAAAAACAACGTCATGCCTGTGCATCAGTTAAATGCCGCAAAGGAGAGCCACCACCAATTGAAGCATAGCCTTCTTTGCTCTTTGGTGCCCTCGTAACAGATATAAATTGGGCCAAGGGCTTTTGAAGAAACCGAAACAACCTTGGCAATCGTATAATGTCCTGTTATGTTATAAGGTAAGGTGGCTAGAATAACATCTGGTAGATAATCATTGATGAAAATGACAACACAACAAAACTCCATGATAATCTCATTTGTTTGGCACTCGTACAATATGCACTCTGTATCAATATAATGAAGAGAGCTAGCAGCTTCTCTTACTTAACATGCATAGCGTAACAAACAGTCCAAAGTTCAAGTGCCTTAAGATATATCCATTTGTCCTAAAAAGCAACTACATCCTTTCCAGTCCTTTAATCAAAATATTTATGTACAGTCGTGCTCTAAGATCAAATGCAAAGGCAAGAATCTCTTACCGGGTCAGCAAAAAGATTAAAAAGGAAAGGCTGCACGTCTTCAAGAGTCTCAGGACCACCAAGATTAAGCAACAAAACTCCTACCTTTTCTCGACCAATAAGAGATGCAATGGGAACATCTTGAGATGTAGAAGTCACTAATGCTCTCAAAGGCAACAAAAATTTGTTGATTGGCTGCTTAGAATATAAAGATGGTGATGTTCCAGACCAAACCATTGAGTCTTTAGCAGTTCTTGAGACATTAGTACTAACACAAGCATCCACGTGAACACCAAAGCCACAACACATTCTTTGTGTGCTACAAATTGCCCTAGGCAACAACCTATGAGAACAACAAACAATAAAAACATATCAAACCATCAACTTTCACATCAAATACTACTACCCCACTCGATAAAATCCAGAATTCTACACAACCCACAATTCAAAATTCTCACAGAAACTCTGAGCCGGAGAAAAAGAGAGGTAGCGAATTGTCCTTACATGGGAATTTTGGAGCTCTGAGAAGCAGACCAAGAAGTAGAAGAAGGGGTAGTAGCATTCATCGCTCCAAAATTCATCATCATTTTATTATGTTTAATACAAAAACACAACAAAGAACCAAACTTGTTTCTGTTTTATCCAATTCAAAGATGTCTAACGCCTAAACCAGATTTAGGGTCCTCTTTCTTTAGCCATATAAGAACAACCGAGAAGCACAAAATGTAAAACTTTTCAAGCACAAAGAAGCTTTCAGAGTATGACTATTGTGTGCATGAATTTATTACTGCCTACCATTTTGTGTTTAAGTTTTGTTTTATTTTGGGGACAATTCAATATAGCTCCTGAACTATGAACTGAGTTTCATTCTAGTCCCAAAACTAAAATATTTTCGTGTGAATCCTCAGAGGATCGTAAATTCTTTAACTGGTCCCCATCTAAAATATTTCCAATTTTTCATAGAAAATGTTAAATCTTCCTCACAGTTGCATAATTTATTGTACAATAAGACTTTAAAGACCGGTAGACAAGAAGTAACTCAATTAAGAAATGTTTAATATTTTGAAGATCCAATTGAAGAAACTCTAAGCTTCTATGCATGTTTGAGAATTTATGAATTGTTGAGGGATTAATTTGAGATTTGCCTTTATTTTTTATATTCTTCACTTCTATTTTTGAGGGATTAATTTGAGATTTGCCTTTATTTTTTATATTCTTCACTTCTATTTTTTTTCCCTTCTTATTTACATATTTATATAAGAAATTATCTTACTTGCATAATGTTTTGGTGATGACAACATATCTATAGTTAGATTAATTATTTTTATGAAAATAACATAAATTTTGATTATATAATTACTTTATTTATAAATATTGATAGTTTTTTTATTATTATCTCGAGATTAAAGGAATAGAGATATTGTTAATACAGCGAGAGTCTCTTCATAGACCATATTTTCCCTTTTCCTTCGTTTCTCTTCACGCACTTCTTCCTTCTTTTTCTTTTTACTCTATTAAATAACTTAATTTCTCTGTGGACTTGCATGCAACATGTATCATGACTACCTCTTTTCACATCTACTGCCAAAATTAACTCTTACCTTTACTCTAAATTTTTAGCTTTACCATCTAATTTGGTAGATATTATAAACTTTTTAAATTATATTATCATGAATGGAAGAATTTGTATAATGACAAAATTGTTTCACATATATTGTTTTAAAAAATATAATAAACCTGAATTAATTCATCAAACTCGAGTTAATTCATCAAACTCGTGTAAATTACGACTTGTAATAAGGCAAAATTTACTATTATTGTTTCACTTTCACAAGGGGAGGGTAGAGAGTTACTATCATAAATGACATGGACCTTCGATTGAAGATGGACAAATACAAATTTTTGGTCGCTATCTGATGAAAAGTAATCTTTTGGAGTTGGCTTGAAGAATTTATTATTGCAATTTTGGATAGGCACTCTTTTGATGCTAGAAGAGAATAATTCATGCACTTGGTAACATTTATCTCCATCCAAATTGATATTTTAACATGTATGGATGCAATTTTTTTGGCATGAAAAAAACTAATCCATTTCCTAAAATTTATAGGATAATAACTCCAGGTCAGTTTTTGTGATTTTATCTTATTTTAGACAAATTATTTGTACCCGACTAGATAGATACAATATCAACTAGAGGTATAGAATATCGACGAGCACTCTTTGTTTTACATTCAAGCCTGATTTTTTCAAGATGAGTTATAGCTATAACTAGTTATAGTTAGGTGTCCGCGCTGCATACTCATCTTCTATTTTAATACAAAAAATCATTATTAAAATTTAAAACAAAAATACATTGGGTTTGACTATAATATTAAATTCAAAAACATTGAATATAGCTGCAACACCAAACCCAATAATAATATTTAACTTGTTTGTTAAAATTTTTATTTTTTTTAATCTTTCTAAAAAATTTATGGTTTTTTTTTTCTATAATAATAATACTTTTTTATTTTATACTTCAAATTAAATCTATGGTTGTTTTCAATATTGATAATAATGTTTTTTAAATTTATTAATTATTTTATCAATAATATTAATAATAATAATAATATTTATAATACAAATAATACTATTTTTAATATGAATACTTTTAATTATAATAAAAATAATTATATTAATAATACAAATAATTATATTTAGAAATTTAAGATTCAAGAACCATAGGTTTTGACGCATGACCCATTAGCCTTCGGTCTTTAACACCGGACTTAAGAGAAATGACACCTGACATAGGACTTAGAGGAATTGGGTCCAGATGCAGGATCCATTAGCCTTGAGTCCTGACATTATCCAAGGAAATTGGATTCTGATGTAGGACCGAAGAGCATTGGGTCCTGGCGAAGAACCCATTAGCCTTGAATCCTGACGTAGAACCCAAGAGATTGGGTCCTGATGAAGGATCAATAATCTTAGGTTAGGTAGGGCTATAAGATCTAGTGGATTTAAGTCTGTACTCAAGCCACACCCAAGCTCTTTGGGTGAGGGACCCCTTTCCTACACCAAGATTTTTAGGTCTAAAAGGAGACGCTTGACCCAAGTTAATAATAATAATAATAATAATAATAATTTATTTTACCATTCAAATAAATTCTATATATTTTTTTATAGTAATAATATTTTTTATAAATTTAATAATATTAATGAATACAATAATATTTATAATAATATTAATCTCACTTTACCTAAGTTCTTATAATATTCATAACATAAATAATAATGTTTTTGATATTAATGCTTTTAATTATTATAAAAATAATAATATTTATAACACAAATAATATTATTTTTAATATTAATACTTTGAATTATAAAAAAATAACTATATTTATAAGACAAATAATTATATTTTTAATATTAATACTTTTAATTATAATAAAAATATTAATATTTATAACACAAAAAACATAAGACTTAATAACCTTGAGTCATGATGCTAGACCCAAGAGAAATATAATAATAATAATAATAATAATAATACAAATAATAATATTCTTAATATCAATAACATTAATTATAATAAAAATAATAATATTTATAATACAAATAATAATATTTTTATATTAATACTTTTACTTATAATAAAAGTCTTGGGTGCTGACGCAGGACCCAAGAGAATTGGTCCTGACATCGGATCCAAGTGAGTTAGGTTTTGACGCAGGATCCATTAGCGTTAGGCTCCGATGCAAGACCAAAGATAATTGGATTTGGACCTAAGGTTTTTGGGTCCCCAAACTTATTAGGTCCCGTTGTGTAGCCGGACCAAAAGCTATTTTGGGTTCTACCCCTACTAGGACCCAACTCTAATAGATCCTACTGGGGTAGGACTTAACTCATAATGTTTTTATGTATTTAATAATACATATAATTCAAAACTACTGAATAAAAAATATAAAGACAATAAAACATTAATAAAACTTTTAATCTCATACAATAATATTATAAAATCAAAATATCTTTTATTACCCAAAATAATGTTATATTATAATATTTATAAATTATTTTTTAATGGATTTTATTATTAAAAAATTCTCTTATATAATACAAATATATAAAGTATATGTTGTGAATAAAAAAATTATTGAGAACTCAATCCACTTTAATATGATAATATTAGAGAAAAAATTAAAGATTTTCAATTTTTTTTCAAAGAATTTTTGAAATGCAAAAACAAATATGTCTTAATAAGGAACTTCATTACAACCTCAAATGAAAAAATTATGATCATCCAACTTTTAAAAAATATAAAAAAAACTCCCATCAATTAATTTTTTTCTTTACTGTATGGAAAAAAATTGAAAAAGAATTACTAATCGGTCTTGCTAGGGGTAGGACCTAATGCTGATGGGACTTGCTTACAACTGGAGCCAAGGTTGATGGGTCCAGCGGCGACCGGACCCAAAGCTTTTATGGGTCTTTCAGGGGGCAAAACCCAACTCGATTAATATATTCTCCTCGAGTGTGGCTGCGCAATCAGACTCAATCTCAATAAATTTTTTTAAAAATACAAAAACATCAAAAATAGTAATTTAAAGTAAAGAAAACAATAAAAATATTTCAAATTTTTTTCAAAGCATTTTTGAAACGCAAAACCAAACATGTTTTAATAAAAAAATTCAACTCAACCTGAAATGAAAAAAAATATAATCACCCAACTTTTGTATAATATATATAAAAAAAGTCACATTAATTTCTTTCCTCTTTACAGTATGAAAAAAAATCAATAAGAGAACAGAAAAAAAATATCTAGAAGGAAAAAAAATAAAATTGGAAATATCTTAAAATTAAAAAATATATTGAGATAATATTTTTTAAAGGAAAAAAAATATTATTTTGAAGTAAAGAAAAAAATAAAAAATTGTAAAATTTATTTCAAAGCATTTTTGAAAGGCAAAACCAAACATGCTTAAATAGAGAAATTCAACCCAACTTGAAATGAAAAAACAATTATCATCACCTATATATATATATATATATATATATATATATAAAGTCACATTAATTTATTTTTTCTTTACAGTATGAAAACAAATCAATAAGAGAAAAGAAAAAAAATTTCAAGAGAGAAAAAAATAAAATTGGAAATATATTAAAATAGTTTTTAAAAAATATATCTAGATAATAATTACATCAAAATAATACAAAAACATCTTAATATGAATTAAGAAAAAAAATATTAATTTGAAGTATAATTTTTTTTATTTAGTTATTAAACTTTCATAACACGGATTCCGGGTTTGACGGGATAACCTGGTTTGACGAGTGAACCCGAAATTTTATTTTTGCTTTTTTCTTTTTAATTAATTTTTTTTGTTTATTTTAGTTTGTTAATGTTAAATTTTTTTATATTTAATTATTAGACTTTCATGACACGTATCCCTGGCTTGACGGGTTAACCTAGTTAATTGTTGGTTAACCCGTCAATTTTTTTTTCTATTTAGTTATCAAACTTTCATGACATGAATCCCAGATTTTTTTTAATTAATCTATTTAATTATCACATTTTTATGACACGACCTTATAGCCAAACCCGCATCCAAGGCTCTTAGGTCCGGTATTGCAGCCAGACTCACTTAAATTTGAGTAATGTAAGTTTAATATTATTATTAATATTATAAATATTACTCTTAGGTCAATCGTTGCAGCTAGACCCAAGGCTCTTGGGTATATCTTTGCATAAGGATCTAATACTCTAAAATCTTAGCCTTTTTTGATATTTTTTATGAAAGAAAAAAATTAACCCGTGACGTATATTTTTTTTTTCTTTTTCTTTTTAAGCTTTTTACTGTGGATTGCATAATGCAGTCCACAATTAAAAACCTGATGTATTTAGTTTTTTTTTTGTCTTCTTTCATTGTTTTTTTTTTAATTTTTTTTATTTTAGTTTGTTGGTTTTAACTTTTTTCTATTTAGTTATCAGACTTTCATGACATGAATCCCAGGTTTGACGGGTTAACCCAGTTGATTCAATTTTTTTTCTTTTTCTTCATTAGTTTTTTTTCTTCCCGTGGGTTTTTTTCTCTTTGCTTTTTCCTTTTTAATATTAAATATTTTTTTAATCTTTTTTTAAAATTGAGTTCATTAATATTAAATCTTTTTTCTATTTAATTATCACACTTTCATGACATAAATCCCAGGTTTGACGAGTTAACCTAGTTGATTCAGATTTTTTTTTTCATTATTAGTTTTTTTCTTCCGATTTCATCTTTTAATATTGTATGCAGTCCACAATAAAAAGGCCGATGCCTTTAGTTTTTTTTTTTGCTTTTTTTTTTCTTTTTATGTCTTTCACGATGGACTGCACAGTGCAGTCCACGGTGAAAAGGCTGATGCCTTTTTTTTAATTATTTTTTTTTTAATTTGTTGATTTTTTTTCTATTTAATTATCAGACTTTCATGACACGGATCTCAGGTTTGACTGGTTAACCCAGTTAATTTAGATTTTTTTTCCTTTTCTTTATTAGTTTCTTTCTTCTTATAAGGATTTTTTTTGTTTTTTGTTTTTAATATTTTTTTATTTAATTTCATTCATCAATATTAATTTTTGTATTTAATTATTGGCTGATACCTTTAGTTTTTTTTATTTTTGCTTTTTTGTTGTTTTTATATAAACTGATGCCTTTTGTATGTTTTTTTTTTAAATTAATTTTAGGTTAACCCGTCAATTTTTAGTTTGTTAATGTTCAATTTTTTTCTATTTACTTATCAAACTTTCATGACATGGATCCCGGGTTTGACGGGCTAGCCTAGTTAATTCTAGGTAACCCGTCAATTTTTTTTTTCTATTTAGTTATCAAACTTTCACGACACGAATCTAAGGTTTGACGAGTTAACCTGGTTTGAAGGGTAACCCAGTTAGTTCAGATTTTTTTCTTTTTCTTCATTAGTTTTTTTTTTTCTTCCTGTCACACTTTTATAACACGACCTTACAGTTAGACTCACATCCAAGACAATTGATTCTGGTATTGCAGCCAGATCCACTTAAACTTGGGTCATGTAAGTTTAATGTTATTATTAATATAATAAATTTTACTTTTGGGTCAGGCATTGTAGCCACACCTAAGACTCTTGGGTATAGATTCGCAAATAGACTTAACACTTTTAAATCTTACTTTTTCATATATTTTTTATACGAAAAAAATAACCCGCGGCATTGCGCAGATAATTTAACTAGTAATATATTAAAAGAGATCATACTGTACTGTTTACTTTTTTATTATTCACAAACACAAATTATTGTGGGCCAAAGATACATATATAAAATTTATTTTTGTAATAATTTTAGAATAACTTTTTATTATTTTTTTTAAAATAATGTAATATGTCTACACCGTCTTTATTATTCCAATCTCAAATGACTAGCCAATTATTATTACTTAACAAATTAAGGCTATGTTAGGGAATGCGCGGTTGTGATTGCATCCATGTTTCTAAACAATAACATCAAACAAGCACTAAAAGAATTGAATTATATTATTTAGAAATAATCTTTATAATTTGTTTTACTGTTTTTTTAGAAAATTATCACATACTCGAACAAATATTTGATATTTAATTTGTGCTCAAACAAATATGTTGATATTTGGTTTATACTCAATTTTGTAAGCATTTATTTATTTTATCACACAATTAAGTGGAAATAATTTTTAAAAATAAAGTTATTAAACCTACTAGAGTCCATGACTTGAGTTGTAGGTTTGACAGGTTAAGCCGCGAAACCCTGGCCGATCCAATGGTACTTGTCTTTGAACCTATCAAATTATCCGAGTCACATACAAACAACTCTTATATAATTTAATTTTAATATCGAACTAAATAAGAGTTATCTCAAGTAATTTTATATGACCTATATATTTTTTCATGTTAAAAAAATAATAAATTAACCTACAATGTACCGCATACCTTGAACTAACAATAGGTCAATAACATATACCAGCTTATTGGCCCGCGCTTTGACGCATGTCGAAACTTTTTTTTAAAATGTAAAAACAATGTTAAGAGTGTGAAGAATTTTTTAACCGTGTTATTGAACCTGGCTTAATGAATCAATTTTAAAATCTTGTAAGCTAGTTCTTTGCCTAACTCGAGTTTTAAACTAAATCATGTGAGAGTTAGTGTGAATTAAATTGATTGATTTCATGAATAAAAATGCAATCATGATACCTGGTATAAACATAATTTAACTTTTAACAAAACTTCAAGATGATAACTTTTTTTGACAGAAACTATTAAGATAATGACATATTAGATCGATTTCAGTTCCCAAACAAACCGCATCATAAATTTCATTGAGTTTAATAATTTATTTTTATAAAATATTTTTTTAAAATTATGTGATAAGAATATATAGTCATAAAATTGAGCACCAACCTAAGAGTACAAACTTATTTGAAACAATGATAACCCTAAAAAAAGCAAAAATAAATCATGCAATTTATTTTCCAACCAATTCAGTATTAAAGGATAAAATCAAGAAAAAACTATTAAAAACAATTAACAGATCGGAAACCAAAAATTATATTCAACTAGTGGGTGAACTTGTCAAACCTATGAATCAGGCAATCTAGACTAGCACGCCAAACTTGTGAATTGGGTTATGGACTATATGATAAAAAAAACTATTTTTATTTAACTATTTTTTAATTAGTTAAATAAAAATATTTAACTATTTTTATGATAAAAAATATGAACTCCAGTAGGATTATAATTATTTTAAAAATATATTTTTATTTAACTACATGATAAAAAAAAAATACGATTGCAAAATAAAACATCAATTTAGTACTGAGATGCTGTAAAACATTTAGTGACAAATGAAGATCAAAATATTTAACGTCGCAATACGGGTAATTTACCATATTCTGTTTAATAAATTTCTCTATTAAAATAAGTTTGTAACAAACCAACATGCATAAAATTTATTGAATATAAACAAAAAACAATGCAAGGTTGCATATATGAAAAATCTTATAAAAAATCAATATAAAACAATTAATCTATATAAAATAAAAAAAAATCACAAATGAATAATTTTTACCTTTTAAAAAACTAAGCACACCTAATATCATAAAACAATCATCACAAAATCAAAACATAAACCCAAAATTTATTTGAAAAAATATCAACTAATGCATTATTTGTTTTTTAAAAAATAAGAATAAAAAAAACCCAATCAAGCAACGGATGTGTGCCAACTTATATTTTTTTAAAAGTTTAATGGGGCAAATAATGCGTTATCAATCTCATGCATCAAGAAAAAAAAAATAGTGTGTCATCTATTCATCCCTAGAATCCGGTCATTGTGGTAGTTAGAAAAACTAGGTCCTTTTGTTTTTTTAATCCAAAAACCCATTTTCAACCTATTTTTTGTCCAAAACATCTAAGAAACACTTTAAAGACCTTGTTAAACCAATCTATGACCACGAAAAACATAAAGAAAAAAAAACACATTAAAACCTGAAACCCACTCGAAACAAAAAAACTTCCCAAGCTCATATATGATTTTTTAGGTGTTTTTAAAGTTTTTTTAAAAAAACACATAATCTTAACTTCCATTATCATATGGAACTATTTGACACAAAATAATTGTTTCGGTGACTGGATTCCTCACCAACAAAGATCTTTTTTCTAAGCAGGAATCTAACGATCTCCTCTTTCTTCTAATAAAAAACAAGAACTGAAAAATAAGTAAAATAAAGTTTGCTACTAAAATTGAGTTTTGTAAAAGTCTAGGGATACTTAAATGAATTTTTGATAGAAATTTTCAATCCTCCACCTATGCTACCCACCTTTTCACTTCAGTCCCCTTTCTTTCAATTCAACCGTCCTTTACAAAAAAGAAAAACAATTGGATTTTAATTTGGTCTAAAAAAAGCTTAATTGTGCCAAAAAAAAAAGAAGTTTGAGGATCAAATTGAGAATTTTAAAAAATTACACTATTATAATCTACAAAAAATATGAGAGGGTGAATAGTATTTTTATGAACAGTAAAAACACCACATATTCTAGCTTTATGTACTAGTTAGGTGGCCCACGCTACGCCACTGGTCACTTTTTTGACATAAAAAATATCAAAAATAGCTAAAATTCAAGAGATTTGGGTCTATCCGCAAAGCTACACTCAAAAGTTTGGGGTCTAGCTACAACGCCTAATCTAAGAGTAATATCTATAATATTAATTATAATACCAATAGTAATATTTATAATAAAAATAATAATATGAAACTTGCATGATCCAAGTTTAAGTGGATTTGCTTGCAACGCTAGACCTAAAAGCCTTGAGTCTGACTGCAACACTAGACTTAAGAGCCTTGGATGTGAGTTTGACTGTAAGGTCGTGTCATGAAAGTGTGATAACTAAATAAAAAAAAATTTAATATTACATAATGAAATTAATCAAAAAAAATAATTAATTAAAAAGGAAAAAACAAAGAAAAAAAACAATAAAGCAAAGCACTATTCTAATGAATAGTGCTTTGCGAGGGGGGTACAGTAAAATCATCTTATGAGATCACAATAATCTAATGAAAGGAAATAAAACAAATCATAAAGTTTAATTCTCAATCAAATCGATATTAAAAGTTAAAATTGAAAGAAAAAAACTACTTAAGAAAAAAAAATCTGAATCAATTGGGTTAACCCGTCAAACCTGGGATCCTTGTTTTGATAGTGTGATAGCTAAATAGAAAAAAATTTAATATTAATGAAATCAATTAAAAAAATTAATTAAAAAGTAAAAAAGAAAAAAAAAACTATAACTAATAATATTTTTTCAAATTTATTGATTATTATATTAGCAATATTCATTATAATATAAATAATAATATTTTTAATATTAATTATAATATTAAACTTGCATGACCCAAGTTTAAGTGGGTTTGCCTGCAACATCAGGTACAAGAGCGTTGGGTTTAGCTGTAACACTAGATCCAATAGCCTTGGATGTGGATCTGGCTGCAAGGTCATGTCATGAAAGTGTGATAACTAAATAGAAAAAAATTTAATATTGAAAAATAAAATTAAAAAAAAAAAAGAGATTAATTGCAAAGGAAAAAAATAAACCTATAACTGAAAGGCTTCTGTCTTTCACTATAGATTTGCACAGTGCAATCCACAGTGAAAAATTGACCCCTTTTAATTATTGTTATGATATTAAAAGATGAAATTGAAATAAAAAAACTAATGAAGAAAAAAAAAATCTAAATCAACCAGGATAACCCGTCAAACCTGAGATCCGTGTCATGAGAGTGATAACTAAATAGAAAAAAAATAATATTAACAAAGTAAATTAAACAAAAAAAGATTAATTAAAAAGAAAAAAAACAACGAAAAAACTATTGGATGAAAAAAACTAATTAAGAAAAAGAAAAAGAAATCTGAATCAAAGTGTTAACTTGCCAAACTAGTTAACCTGTCAAACATGATATCTTTGTCATAAAAGTTTGATAATTAAATAAAAAAAATTAATATTAACGAATTAAATTAAACAAAAAAAAATTAATTAAAAAAAGCCTAAAATTAAAAGGCATTTGCTTTTCATTGTGAATTTCACTGTATGTAATTCACATTGAAAGGATGCTCCTGCAAGTTGTTGGATCAGGCAGTCTTGTACATGCAAAGGGAAAGTGACATTAGCTTTGTGCAAGCAAAAAAAAAGCTGAAGATGCAGATGTAGTACGTAGTAGTTAAGGACAATGGAATGTCAACACGCACCGATATACCATGGGACAAATTAGAAGAATGAAATATCGTAGTGTTTAAGAATTTGCAAGCACCTCAAAAATGCATGAAAATTTATGCAAGTTCCCAGCAAAGCAGAGTTGGATTTGGAAAACTTGAAGAATAAGTTGAAAAATTTGCATAATGATAAATAAAGTGGCTAATGAAATCATAGCCAATGAACAAAACAACAACAGTGGTGAAAAAAACACTGGTGAATTGAAGAACAAAGGAAAATAATAGTCATGTGGGATGGCCAGTTCTAAGACGGTGAATGCAAAGGGGAGCCAAAAAGTGCTGAAAAAAAGCAGTGAGAAAAGTTTTCTTGCTGATATTGAAGGGGAATTGCTACAATATATATAGAATGCGAAAGTGAAGGTACCTCCGCAGAGGATGATGTTGGGGAGCTTCGTTTCCTTGCTGGCAGCTAGCCTTGATTCGTTGAGGGTTGGAGGCAAATTAAGGCTTGTCTGCAGTTATCATGGGCTGATGAGAAGAGCTCCATGTTTGTGACAGGGTGTTTGAACACAGAAGAAAGTAGTTAGACAGATGATTTTTTTCAACAAACGAAGATAAAAAAACAATGCTTTGAATCTGCATGTACATCATCTCGAAGAACCATCCAAGACGCATTGTTTGAATAGGAAACTCAAGCAATCTTGATCATGATTGTTGAAAAAAATCTTGATCATGATTCTAGGTGAAGAAACTCAAGCATTAACAATATTGTTTTTAATGAGAAAGTCGTGAATAACCTTAGAAAACAACCAAGCTAGAGAATATAAAGAGTATACAGAATGTTTTAAGGGACATGGGACAAGCAGTCATACCAGACCCGAGAGCTTTGGATCTAACAATCATCCAAGTAAATTGAATCATCCAAGTAAATTAACAAGAAACATGTTAATTTTAATGAAAAAGTCTTAAATAAAGCTTTTAATAAAATAAAAGACAAAACAATTATAAAACTATTGAAATCCACTACAATGAGTTTGTATACAGTGCATTCTACAGCAAAAAAAAACCATGGATTTTAGTTTATACTAGTGATGTAACCTGCGCTTTATTGGGGGTTAGATATTTTTATTTCATAAAAAAAATTATATATGCATGTTTTTTCAATGCATTTCTGTAGTTTAAAACATCTAAATTCACATAATGTTTTTATGCTTACATGTAATCAAATAAATCGAGAACTATATGTATGAATAAATAAATAAAAAATCATTAACAATACCTAAATATAAAATTTAAAAAATCGAGAGACAAATATAGATCAAGATATTTAATCTTAAAAGACGAGACATTTACCTAGTTGTGTTTGCTAAATTTGTTTGTTAATAATTTTTATTTATTTAAGCAAACAATAATAGAAATAGAGAAATTAAATTGATCGAATAAAATAAAAGGGGAAAAATCATACAAGGCTACACATATTACAAATATTATTTGAAAATAATTTTTTTCTCTTTTAAAAAATAATGTTCATCCATAAAAAAGATTAAAAAAAAATTACAGATGAATCATAAAAAACTCTTCAAACTTAAATGCATAACTAAAAAAATAATCGTCTTTTAAAAGAGGCTCTCCAAACAAAATGAAAGAGAGAAAGGGTACTAATTTAAATATAAATTTTAAAAAAAAATTAGAGAAAAAACTATAAAAAAGGAATCATTAATTTTAAAAAATAATTAGAAAAACAATTATATATAAAAAATAAAGGCAAAGCATTGCTAGGCCTGGCCAATTTTATCTAGGCTTGCATGATTAAGCCCTTAATTTTTTTATTTTTTTTTGCAATTTTGTTGTTTACCCCAATTTGTTTTTTTTAAAAAATCAGTTGACGCGTCGCTTGCTAAGGCAAACGACACGTCGTCTAATTTTTCTAGTTTCCACCCATTATGGTGGCTGGAAAATAGGGCTTTAGTTTTTTTTTTTTTTACCCAAAAACCCATTTTCAACCTATTTTTATCAAAAAAACCTATAAAAATCATAGAAATCATGATAAACCTATCTATAGCTTAAAAAAACCTTGAAACAACCTAAAAAACCAAAATCAACCCAAATTCAAAAATCAACACAAGCTCAGATCTTTTTTTCACAAACTTTAAAAGTAAAAAAAAAAAAACCTTAATATGTACTTCCCTCATCAAATAAAACCATTTGATACAAATATCGTTCATTTTAGTGGCCTCAATCAATGTCACGACACTTTTCTCTTTTTACCGTCGGAATTAGATGACCTCTTTCTCTCCTCTCTCAATTAAGGACAAAAAAATAACAAAAAATAAACTTCTATACCAAAATTGAATTGGGAAAATATTAAGGTACTGAAATTGTATAATTTATGTGATTTTTAAAGTTCAAGGACCAAAGTGCATCTTTTATGACTTATGGCATGCCACCTATGTTTGGTGTCTTTTTCATTTTAGTCCATCTTCTTTCAATCCTAACTTTTCATAAGAAATCAAAATTAATTGGTCTTCAATTAAAACTAAATCACGGGAAAAAAAAAAGTTTGAGGACCACATTGAAAAAAACATAAATTTTTGCACAACCCATCCACAATAATGTATGAGAGGATGAACAATTGAGCCTTGCACAATGAAAAAACCCACACCTTTTAGAGCAATAGTTAATATCCACAGCGAGTTAGATATCCTGTTTTTTCAACTCATTTCTATAGTTTTTTAAAAAATCTAAATTCAAATAAAAAATTTATGAATACATGTAATCAAATAAGTCAAGAACTATGTTTGTGAATAAATAAATAAATAAAAAGTCATTTATGATATCTAAAAAAACTTGAAAAATTAAGAAACATATGTAAATCAAAATATTTAATTTTGAAAGATGAGATATTTATCCTATTGTGTTAGCTAATTATTTTATTAAAATAATTTTTCTATTGAAGCAATCGATAATAGAAATAAAGATACAAATTAAATTGATAAAATAAAATAAAATAAAATAAAAAATTATGCAAGATTGCATATATTAGAAATATTATTTGAAAATAAATTTTTTTATTTTCAAAAATAAACTTCATCCATACAAAAGATAAAAAAAAATAAATTATAGATGAATTAGAAAAACTTTTCAAATTTAAATGCATAACTAAAAAATTCAAAATTTAAAAGAGTCTCTCTAAACAAAATGAAAGAGAGAAAGTGTAATAATTTAAATATAAATTAGAAAAAATAGAAAAGCCATTAATTTTAAAAAAGAATTAGAAAAAAAAAAGGTTGTTTAGCCCACCTGCCTGAACCATTTTGTTAGGGCCCACGTGCAAGCTTGCCTTGGCAGGCTGGCATGATTGGGCTTTTAATTATTTTGCAACTAAGGCGTTTGCCCCATTTTTTTTGAAAAAAATAAAGAACACGTAGTCTGATTTGCCCAGATTTCAGCCACTGTAGTAGTCTAGAAATCGAGGTTTAATTTTTTTTTTGTACCAAAAAACCTACTTTTGAACCTATTTTTTTGACCCAAAACACCTATAAAACACTGTACGAACCATTATAAACCGATTTATGACCTAAAAAAACCACCCAAAAAATTGAAGACCTCTCCTCATTAAACGGAACTATCTGATACAAAAATCATCTGTTTTGGTTGTCTAAATCAGTGTCAACGATACTTTTCTCTCTCTATCGTTGAAATCAGATAACCTCTCTCATTTCTCAACTAGGGACTAAAAAATAATAAAAATAAGTTTTTATACCAAAATTAATTAGAAAAATATCGAGATACTGAAATTGTATAATTTTTGTGAATTTTAAAGTTCATGGACCAAAATGTATCTTTTGCGTAACTTATAGCATGTAATCCATGTTTGGTGTCTTTTTCATTTTAGTTTTTTTTCTTTCAATTTTTTTTTATAAGAAATCAAAATTAATTAGTCTTCATGATTAAATCACAAAAAAGAAATATATTTGAAAACCAAATTGAAAAAATAAAAAGTCTTACGTAACCTTAAATAGCTTATCCACGATAACGTGTGGGGATAAACTGTTAGCCTTTTACGGGGAAAAAAAAAAAATCATGCCTTTTTCAGAGTTATACTTAATTATTTGTTAATGTTAATTAATATATAGACCTCTCCAGGCCATTAGCAATCTCTTTTAGTTGAGGTACAGAGAAAGCACTATTCATATCATGTCGAAAGTGTTCCATATCATCCCCCTTCAAATTGGGAGTGTAGTGCCGAGACTAGGGAATTCATAGTAGGCAGGATGGTCGCGATCAAGTAGGGGTTCGGGCAAGTGAGAGGTCTTTGTTGGGTGGCAGTCCAGGAAAGTGCAAACGAGAATCGGTTGGAAGGTCGGAAGCTCTTGGTAGTTTGGTTATGGATGGTGAGCAAGTAGAGATGTTGGCAAAACCAGAAGCACCAGCAGTGAAGTATAAGTAAGCTGGGATGGATGTGTCATAAGTGATACTGATGGTGGAAGTTGTGAAATCAAGAACAGAGGGGGTAAGACATGGTTTTTGTTAAATAATATTTATGTAATCTTATTTATTAAGGGTAGAATAATATTTTCAGTTTAACCTATATATATTTTATTTGTATTTAGGTTAAAACTATGCATTCATAATATACAGATTATTCAGAATTCTAGCATCATTTTTGTGTTTGATCTCAATTATTTTAACATGGTATCAGAGCTAGTTTTATGGAACGAGACTTAATCCCGAATACAACTTCGCAGATTCAACAATTATTTTTTTTGGAGTGATATTTTATCTTCCGCTTCTGTAAAATTTGGTATTTCGACAGTTTCTGCAATTATTTTGGTATTTCGACAGTTTCTGCAATTATTTTGGTATTTCATCTTCCCTTCAGCTTCTGCAATTTAGTATTTGCGTTCAGTTTTTGTAAATTTGTTTTGTGTTTTGGAGTAATCGTATAATTTCGAGAAGATATTTGTTTAGTTTTCTGCAATCTCTATTCAGTTTCTGTAAATTGGTATTTAGTTTTCCGCTGCTTTTGCATTCTGGTTCTTTGTAATTGTTCATTATGGCTACTGAAAGAGATGATTCGCTTCAGTCTGTGAGTGTGAGATTGGATCAGAAGAACTATTCGTATTGGAGTTATGTAATGCGAAATTTCCTTAAGGGTAAGAAGATGTGGGGGTATGTTAGTGGAACTTATATGATACCAAAGAATATTGAGGAGGGGGATGCTGTTTTGATAGATACATGGAAAACAAATAATGCAAAGATTATTACTTGAATCAACAATTCTGTTGAGCATTCGAAAGGTATGTAGTTGGCGAAGTATGAGACAGCAAAAGAGGTTTGGGATCATTTGCAAAGGTTATTCACACAATCAAATTTTGCAAAATAGTATCAATTAGAGAATGACATACGAGCTCTTCATCAAAAAAATATGAGTATTCAAGAGTTTTATTCTGCTATGACAGATCTTTGGGATCAATTAGCTCTTACAGAATTGGCAGAATTAAAGGCATGTGGTGCCTATATTGAGCGTAGAGAGTAACAACGATTGGTACAGTTTTTAACAGCACTTTGCATTGATTTTGAAGGACTTAGAGGTTCAATTCTGCATCGTTCTCCACTGCCTTCTGTTGACTCTGTTGTTAGTGAGTTATTGGCTGAAGAAATACGTCTTTAGTCTTATTCTGAAAAGGAAATTCTTTCTACTTCCAATCCTTCAGTGTTAGCAGTGCCTTTTAAACCATTCTCTAATCATCAGAATAAGCCTTACACAAGGGTTGGGTTCGATGAGTGCAGTTTCTGTAAGCAGAAATGTCATTGGAAGGCTCAGTGTTCTAAGTTGAGACAGCAGAATCAAGCTTGGAAGTTTGGCAATCAGTCACAATATAATGCTTGTAGACCACCTTAGGGTTATAAACCACCACGCCACAATACTGCAGCAGTAGCTTCCTCAAGCTCTATTACTGATCCTAATATTTTGGTTGAGCAATTTCAGAAGTTTCTCTCCTTACAGCCACAAGCAATGTCCGCTTCTTCTTCCATAAGTCAGTTGCCTTATAGTTCCTCAGGTATGTCACACTCTAAATGGGTCCTAGATTCTGGTGCTTCTCATCATATGTCTCCAGATTCCTCATCTTTTACCTATGTGTCCCCTTTGTCCTCCATTCCTGTTATGACTGCTGATGGCACTCCTATGCCCTTAGCAGGTGTTAGTTCTGTTGTCACACCTCACTTGTATCTCCCTAATGTTTATCTTATTTCGAAACTCAAATTGAATCTTGCATCTGTTGGTCAAATATGTGATTCTGGTGATTATTTAGTCATGTTTTCTGGTTCGTTTTGTTGTATACAGGATCTGCAGTCTCAGAAGCTGATTGGGACAGGCCGTATAGAGAATGGACTATATATCTTGGATGAGTTAAAAGTGTCAGTTGCTGCTGCTACTACCGTTGATTTGTCTTCCTTTCGTTTGAGTCTTTCGTCTTCCAGTTTTTATTTATGGCATTCCCGTCTAGGTCATGTTTCATCTTTTCATTTGAGATTTT
>CM031975.1:12767209-13066709 GCA_018804465.1 Populus tomentosa
AAGTTTAATTAAACCCCAAAAACTTTCAATTATGTTGCCCTTAACCCAAATTTTAATTCATTCTTTATTTATTTTATTTTACTTGTTTTTTCATAATTATTATCATCTTTTATCCTTTTCAGTAAATAAAATAATAATAATAATAATAATTAAAATAAAAATGGTCAAAAATTGGGTTATGACAATCTACAGCCCCTCAAGCTTCATCTGAGATTGTGGATCCACCTCCACGTCAGTCCATCCGTATTCGTAAGTCTATAAAACTACCAGATTTTGCTTATTCTTGTTATTCTTCATCATTTACTTTCTTTTTAGCTTCTATTCATTGTCTCTTTGAGCCCTCTTTCTATAAAGAGGCAATTCTTGATCCGCATTGGCAGCAAGCTATGGATGAGAAACTTTCTGCTTTGCATAAGACAGATACTTGTGATCTGGTTCCTCTACCTCCTGGTAAGAGTGTTGTTGGTTGTCTTTGGGTGTATAAGATCAAGACTAATTCTGATGGGTCTATTGAGCGATACAAAGCTAGGCTGGTTGCAAAAGGATACTCTCAACAGTATGGTATGGACTATGAGGAGACATTTGCCCCGGTTGCAAAAATGACTACTATTCATACTCTTATTATCGTAGCTTCGATTCGTCAATGGTATATTTCTCAACTTGATGTTAAAAATGCCTTCTTGAATGGAGATCTTCAAGAAGAAGTTTATATGGCACCCCCTCCTGGTATTTCACATGACTCTGGATATGTTTGTAAGCTTAAGAAAACATTATATGGTCTTAAACAAGCACCCCGTGCTTGGTTTGAGAAATTCTCTATTGTGATCTCGTCTCTTGGCTTTGTTTCTAGCAGTCATAATTCTGCTCTTTTTATCAAATGCATTGATGCAGGTTGTATCATTCTGTCTTTATATGTTGATGACATGATTATTACTGGTGATGACATTGATAGTATTTCAGTTTTGAAGACAGAGTTGGCTGGATGATTTGAAATGAAGGATTTGGGTTATCTTCGATATTTCCTGGGTATTGAGGTAGCATACTTACCTAGAGGTTACCTTCTTTCTCAGTCGAAATATGTTGCAGATATTCTTGAGTGGGCTAGACTTACTGATAACAAGACTGTAGATACTCCTATTGAAGTTAATGCAAGGTACTCTTCTTCTGATGGTTTACCTTTGATAGATCCTACTTTATACCGCACTATTGTTGGGAGTTTGGTATATCTCACCATTACTCGTCCAGATATTGCATATGTTGTTCATGTTGTTAGTCAGTTTGTTGCTTCTCCTACTACTGTTCACTGGGCAGCTGTTCTTCGTATTTTGCGATATCTTCCGGGTATAGTTTTTCAGAGTCTTTTACTTTCATCCACCTCTTTCTTAGAGTTGCGTGCATACTCTGATGCTGATCATGGTAGTGATCCCACAGATCGCAAGTCTGTTACCGGGTTTTGTATCTTTTTAGGTGATTCTCTTATTTCTTAGAAGAGCAAGAAACAATCTATTGTTTCTCAATCATCCACCGAAGCAGAATATCGTGCCATAGCATCTACCACCAAAGAGATTGTTTGGTTACATTGGTTACTTGTTGATATGAGAGTTTTCTTTTCTCATCCTACTCTTATGTATTGTGACAACCAGAGTTCTATTCAGATTGTTCACAACTCAGTTTTTCATGAGCGAACTAAGTACATTGAGATCGATTGTCATCTTACTCGTCATCATCTCAAGCATGACACAATTACTTTGCCTTTTGTTCCTTTTTCCTTGCAGATTATAGATTTCTTTACCAAGGCACATTCCATCTCTCGTTTTCGTTTTCTGGTTGGCAAACTCTCGATGCTTATAGCTGCTGCATCATGAGTTTGAGGGGAGATGTTAAATAATATTTATGTAGTCTTATTTATTAAGGGTAGAATAATATTTTCAGTTTAATCTATATATATTTTATTTGTATTTAGGTTAAAACTATGCATTTATAATATACAAATTATTCAGAATTCTAACCTCCTTTTTATATTTTATCTTAATTATTTTAACAGTTTTTAGGCCATCGAGTACTTTAGGGATGTATAGCCGTATATAGTCAAATGCAGCTTTACCCAAGGTGGCTGCCGCCGCTGAGATAAGAAGATTAGTTTGGGAGATGGAACTGATATACGAGGAAGTGTCAAAAGGCATGATCGCTACTAAGATCGTTATGGAGATGTTGGGAGCTAGCGGCTGGTTACAAGACAGTTCATTGTCTAGCCCTCACAAGTCAGATGAGCTCCTGAAAATTTGATGGAATGACTTCCAAAGGGTTTCAGATTCGGTCAATCTGCAAAAATGACTTTTCAGAAGACAGAAGAGTCTCCAGACACTTCACAGGGATGGTTATTCAAACATGCACCATGGGAACTAGTTATTGCCTATGAGCTATATCTCATAAAATGATAATAACCAATAAGGAATAACATATGGAAAAACCTCCTGTATACAAACCCCTCCCAAGACAGAAACAGTGTTCCAGCTTGCTTAAAAGTGCAAACTTTGGTAGCACTCTTCAGGAACAGAAGTAAAACTTCAATAAATGTGCAGTCAAATGAGAAAGAGTTTGACAAGTTCTGCATCTGTAACCTTCCTATACCCACTAGTACCTGACTAACAATAAAAACCATCCTCATAAACAGTGCATGAGAAACCACCTTTACATAATCACTAAATACAATGATGAAAAAACATGATTTGAAGTGAACATCGCTCTAGTGCATAGTCACACCAAAATCTATGCTTCCACCATGGGAACTGCTGGCATTGCGACTGTGTAATGAAAGACCCCTCATGTGGCTATCCACATCAGAACCATCAACCTTCTTTTCCTGAAAGAATTTCTCCCTTTCAATGTGTTTTGCAGGTGGCGGTGGAATTACAACAGGTGCAGGATGTGCACTGGGTTCTTGTGGCTGCTCTGAAGGAAGTGGCCGTATAAGTGGACGGTTCAGCCTTTCTCCTGGAATGGTCGATCCAATTATGCCCAAAGGGAGATGCTCTTCTGAGTTGCCTTCATCTTCAGGTCTTGCACAGGCCTTTCCTTTTCTTAACCTACCAAGTTTTGCATGGATATGGCAATATGAACCAGGAATAAATGCATGTAGTTCTGGAAGTTAAATATAATGTAACATGCTTAAAGATGCATACAGCATTAACTCCTTGCAAAAGTGGATTGGATATTGACTTGATTTGCAATTCTTAAGTTTCTTCTCGGAAGAGAAAATATGCATGCTCATTTTCACCAAATACAAGCCTAGCCCTAATGAAGATGACATGAACATACCTTCGGAAAAGCTGTTCAGGCTCCTCCTCTTCCTCTGATTCTTCATGATTAAAATGATTTGGGGCTGTGGTAGTTCTATTGAAAAAGGTATTCCTATCTGAAACTGTAGATCTCCCAGAAAGAAGGGCGTCATGTCTTGCCAGAACTTTCTGTAGCTGCTCATTCAATTCAATAGATCGAGAGACCAACTTTTCATCCCTGACCCCAAAGAGAAAAAGAGAATCAATTCAAGAGCAATTACAAGTCTGGCTAATAATAAAGTCTGCCATAATGACCACAAAGCAGCCCTACCTAGAAGTCATCACAAGATGCATTACTCTCTGCTTTTGGAATGAACATTGTTCCACGAGATCAAGAGTAAACTCATTCTTTGCTCCCTGAAAGAAGAACGTCATAAGAGTAGAATAAGAAATGCTAACTCATAATTCACTAATGCAGTTCACGACAAAAAAGAAAAGAAGAAAAAGGAATCAAGCAACAAGCAATTTATAAATGTTAACCATCCAAAACAGTACATGTGCCATTTACTTCTGTATTATAAGCTACAGCCTTGTAATCAACAGGAAACATTATGACACAGCAAAATTTGGCATTGAAGCAAAACAGATGATGTTAACATGCCAGCATTTTTACCATTAACAACCACACCTTAATCCCAAACTAGTTGGGGTCACCATATTAAATTGCCTGCTCGCATCAAATTATACGTTCACATGAAGTATATTTTTATGCACAAACAAGAAAAACACAACGCACTTTAATGTCAAGCCCTAGAAAAAAGAAAGGATCTTTTACATCATGTAATAGAGGATGTTGTTGAGAATTGAAACAATCAAGCAGAATGCTTGGAAATACCACAGTATAATAATCACATAATGCAGAAAATTAGTAGTTTTGTGTTTAAAAGGTTCAAGCCCAAAAAGGAAATCAAATATGGAAGTTGATCCAATATGAATTTAAGTAGGACCATGAGAGACATGGAAATGTGATTGATACAAATAAGCAGAAAAGCATTCCAAGACCAAACTCAAAATTGCAGGAAAGAAAAGTACATTTTGAGAATCAACAGCATCAAGGACTTCTTTCAAAACCTCCAGAGCATTACTAGCCTTCTGAATAATACTGCGTACAATAATGCAAGATTAAAAATGGTTATTCTTTTGCAGGCAAACAATTAAACCTCCTCTTCAGTGCGTGAATGATAGAAACTAGCACCTAGCCTACCTTAAGATCCGTGCATGATGCAACATGCCTCAATACAAACAAAGGATTGAATTAGCAAAATATACCTGGATTCCGGAACAACTTGAGGCTCCACTGGTGCTGGCTGAGCAACCATTTCATGTCTAGAGGCAGCAAGTTCCCCATTGAGTGTAATTTTCTTATTTCCTTGGGCAGTCTGATTATTTGACGGTCTTTCACTTGATGGTCTTTCACGAGGTCTCTGAGGAAATTGCATTCCGGCACTCTGGAAAACAATTTAAAACAAGCTTACTTTCAAGAGTGTAAAAAATCCTGCACAGCAAAAGAACAATTCAAACTTTTTTCCTATTATACTGTGCAATTGTCACTGCTGCTGGTAAAACACCCAAGCTGATAAACCCACATTACAATAGAAAGTTTCACGATGGCAAACAGTAAGAAGGGGAACTAGGGCTGGGACCATTGGCAAACAATTTCTAAAGCTCCAATTCATAGATATTTGGGGTACGCAAATTTCAGAACCTCACTAAGGGAAAAGAAAACTCCTAAATGACAAATTTGCACATAGAATTTTGTTGTTCTTATTTTTTGGACTTCCAATGAGCTTTTAAGTAGAAGCCTGTTGAGCTGGTAAGTTGTTCAAGTGACAAATTTTCTTCTAAATATGCAGACATGATGGCACAACAAGCTTGTTGGTTTTCTGTAAGGCCTGTCAACAGTTGAAATCATGTGGACAAAGAAACAGAGACCCCTCAAACTATCAAATGTCAATGAATCTGCAGAAGTTGTAACCTAGCAGAGGTTAATTGGCATAAAAAGTAATTCTGACAAGCCACATGTTCCATACATTACCTACCACCAAATCATAATATGCAGTATAGTACTGCGGGAACTTTCCAGAAGCACCACCAAGAGATGTCTGTGTGGCATCTAGAAGAAGAAATACCCTTTCTCGTATAGGCAACTCTGTCTGTAATACAAGGAGAACAGGTAAATTTTAGCTACAACTCTGTAAAATGAGCCAAGAATCAACTAACTTTGTAAAAGTGAATGGTCTACCTTTTTCTTCACTATCTTGACAAGAATGGGCAGAATCCCTGTATCAATCACCTGTCTATGAACTTGCTCCCCAATATTGTTCATCAGCATCTCCAACAACTGCAAAAACAAGAGGTAATACGTGTTTTAACCTATTTGTATTGTACCAAGCATATCTGCCATACAAAGCATGAGCATCAACCCACCATTACTGCATATAATTGAGTATTGGCATTCTTGCTTCCCAAACGCTTTTTAATAGCTTTAACAACATCTCTAGCTTGCCTGTGGAATAGAATCAACAGAACTGTTCCATGAATTCATCAATGATGACAAGCAAACAAATGAAGAACCAGTGTTCAAACTAACAGCTTGCTTTACCTACGCAGTATTTAGCAGAACCTTAAATACCGAAATTCTAAAAACATCATCTCGCAAAATCCAGTCTTTGAACAAGAGCATATTTAATACTAGTGGTCATTCCCTAAACATGATTTACCATGAACAACACATTTGCAATAACTAAAACAATGCAGACAATATGTTATACCTTTCATCATGTGCAACTAATTCACAGATTTCAATATTTTTGGTCCAATCTACTTCAGCCAGCTTATCATTGGTTGCAGAATTGACGAGCTCAGCTGCCATCTGCCTATTCAGGAATTCATAATGTAAAGAAAAATTAAAGATTGGAAACACTCTTATGGCTTGTGGTATATAAGACAGGAGAAAGCTAAATAAAACAAATGAAAAGTGGAATAAGAATTTGCAATAAAAATTACAAATAACCTCATATTGGCAATCACAGCTCAATTTCACATATAATCCCTACTCATTACAATTTTACTAGTAGTTCATCAGTAACTCACTTCATGTCTGTGACTGTATGCATACAGCCAGATTATTGATTACACTCACAACACCCCTGACCTCCACACAATAAACAATTCACAAAACCAAAAGACAATAATGGAGTTTCAGGATGGCGACAGAAGTCCAACAATGTTAAATGGCCAAACAAAAGATAAGATCAGTACAGAGGGAAGATCAGGGAAGACATCAACCATAAATCTAAAATAATTTGGATGGAAAAGGAGGGAAACATCCAGTCCTTTTTGAGATTGTAAAATGCAAGTCCAAATAAAGGGAAAACAATTAAATGGTGCCAGGCCAGCTATAACATTAGGTGATAAAGAAATAACATGTTCATAAAATGAGTGTGGTCAAAATAAGAACGCTAACGTGGAAACTTTGGCGGTGGAAAACAACTGATGGAACAAGAATTAATGCACTGATAAAGGCAGGGGAGGCAACAATTAAGAAAATTTTGATGGAAAGCCTTTTAAGATGGTCCGATCATATGAAACTAAAACCTTTAGACAAGAACAACATAATGAGAGGTAGTCCAAAAAATAACGCATGTTGAGATTCGAATTTTGCAGAAATGCCAAAAAGAACTTAGACTTACTTTCCCTCACAAAAAGCAAGAAACAAATCAAATGCGTGTCTTTAATATCCAGCAAACACCTTGAAAACGATTTAGCATCATTCGCTATTCTGCAGACAACAAAAATAAAGCATAAATTAATTACAAACCTACTCGAAGACAAAATGTTCGACACAGTCACTAAGCATTATAAAACTAGTAATGAAGTTTGCTTCATAGCTATCTTGGTTTCAAACTAATCATAAAAACATAATACATTATCACTTTCAATTTAATAAACTCATAACCACAGAAATTCTTCTGATCGGAATTCTGTTCAAAATGGACACCAAGTAAAATATCAGATTACAAGAAATATTGTATATACGGCCAGAGCACAAACTTTATCACACTAGAGGCGACAGAACAAATTAAAACTAGACCAATGAGCTCCAAGATTCAAGCTTTCAGTTACTATTTAGATTCCTACATTCTCACAGCAACCAAACAGAAACTTTAATGCTAAATCACCTCTAGATCCCAATCAAACTTCCATAAAAGGAAAAGACAAACACGACCCAATTAATAAAACAATATATACAAACAACCCTGAAAATGAAAGGATCAGCATTTAATACCAAACCCAGTAAACCCCAACACCCGAATAACGATTCCAAATCTTAAAACACAACCACAACAAAAAAAACATCAAGGAATACAGAGAAATTGAGGAGGAAATCAATGACGAGTTGATAAGCCCTGAAAAGCTTCAACATTTCAAAAACCCAATAACAAGTTCATGAAGAAAGAAAGATCAAAATGAAGGTTTTCTTATTGTATACAGGGGAGCTTGAGCCTTGTAACTGGCCTTTTCTTTATCTTGGTTGTTCTCTCTTTTTTAGCGTTTTATTTTGTTTCTCTTTTCTTTTGCAAACAACTATAATACAGTTAGCTGAACAAGAAACAGAAAGTATCTAAATTACAATTACTAATGCTAGTTAAAGTTTTAGTGTAACTTTCTGCCTACAAGAAAAAGAAAGAAGCTTGAAGCTTTCTTTGTAAGGTGATGATGGAAACAATAATGTCACGTGGTTGTGACCCTGGATGACTTTTTGTGGGATTTGTCCTGCCACGTGTGTCTGCATATAGATATAGAGGGAGGGAAGGGAGGATTCCTCCCTTTTTTTTTTTTTTTTTTTGTGAAAGCTAGAGAAATTTATTGTGTGTTAGATAATGAATTGTAATTGTTTTAATAGAAATACGTTTTTAATTAAAATAATATTTTTTTTATTTTTAATATTATAATATCAAAATCATAAAAAATAATTAAAAATATTAATTTAATATTTTTTCAAATAAAAATTAACTTAAAATTATTTTAAAAAAACATATTAGAAGTGTAAAAATAATCGCACCATTTATTATCTTTCATTATATTGTATAGTAAAAAAATTAAAAAAAAAACCTAAATTTAGCACAACAATACAATAGTTAACAACTAATTTTAGTAAAAACAAAGAAAATGAGAGGTTTGCTCCCTCTGTGGTCTTAGGTTCAATCCCTAAGTTGCTCATATGATTGTCACTGGAGGCTTACATAGTCGTTAACTTCAGGGCCCGTGGGATTAGTCGAGGTGTGCGCAAGCTGGCCCGGATACCCACGTAAATAAAAAAAAATAAAGAAAATGGTTGTTATTCATCTCAATCACATCAATTAAGAAGATGTTTGTTTGGAAGTGTGATTTTGGTTGCTTTTTAAATTGTTTTTCGTACTAAAATACATTAAAATGATATTTTTTATTTATTAAAAATTATTCTTAAGATCAACGCATCAAAACGATACAAAACATAAAAAAATTAATTTTTAGCAAAAAAAATTAATTTTTTTAGAAATACGAGTATAACCTCGTTTCCGAACATGCTCAGAGTTATTTATTTATTTTTTTAAGTACAAGGGGTTGTTAATAAATTGTGAAAATTTAAACAATTAATCATGATGAATTTCATGTGATAAAACCATCCAATAATTCATGTAAAATTTTGTTTTAATTTTTTAAATTAATACATGATAGAGATTGAGAAACAAAATATCCAAAGTATTAATTTAATAATATTTTTAATTAAAATAATATTTTTTATTTTTAATATTATAATATCAAAATCATAAAAAATAATTAAAAATATTAATTTAATATTTTTTCAAATAAAAATTATCTTAAAATTATTTTAAAAAAACATATTAGAACTGTAAAAACAATCGCACCATTTATTATCTTTCATTATATTGTATAGTAAAAAAATTAAAAAAAAAAAACCTAAATTTAGCACAACAATACAATAGTTAACAATTAATTTTAGTAAAAATAAAGAAAATGGTTGTTATTCATCTCAATTACATCAATTAAGATGATGTTTGTTTGGAAGTGTGATTTTGATTGCTTTTTAAATTGTTTTTCGTACTAAAATACATTAAAATAATGTTTTTTTATTTATTAAAAATTATTCTTAAGATCAACGCATTAAAACGATCCAAAACATAAAAAAATTAATTTTTAGCAAAAAAAATTAATTTTTTTAAAAATACGAGTATAAACTCGTTTCCGAACATGCTCAGAGTTATTATTATTATTTTTTAAGTACAAGGGGTTGTTAATAAATTGTGAAAATTTAAACAATTAATCATGATGAATTTCATGTGATAAAACCATCCAATAATTCATGTAAAATTTTGTTTTAATTTTTTTAAAATTAATACATGATAGAGATTGAGAAACAAAATATCCAAAGTAATTTTTTAAAAATAAAATATTTTCAATATTTAAAAATGGTATTTACATTAGGTAAAGCTTCTTTCTCATGATCTTTAAATAGGTTTAAACAAATGAAAATGATGTGAAACATATTTTGACTTGAGACATTAAGAATGATAAAAAAAGGGCTTGTAGTTTAAGACTATTTCCTTAATTATAGAGTTCAAATTTAGAACTAAACACCAAGAAATAAAATTCCTATACATTCTTTGATATTGAGATAAATAATATTTTTTTATATAAATATCAAAAATAAATTTAATTATTTTAATGCTTTCAACGCAATGCACTGTATCGCTAATATATTTAATGTTTAGTTTTGTGGTAATTTCTATTTTTTTAACGAAATAAAAATTATTATTTAATTAATCAAATAACTTTTATTCTTCACGTATAATTACGTTTTAAAATTTATTTTATCATGAGGAAATATCAATGGCAAATGGTCACCATTTGCTGCTTTGCTGGACACTTTGATTCCTTTGACACCATTACCATTACCGTGAGATATAGTAAATTAGTTTTTTTCCCTAAATTGTTGTTCATATTTATTCCAAAGATGGATTCTAGAACTTTTTTTTCGTAATTAAATTCCAAAGGATACCTTATTTAAGATGTGATGAAAAAAAAGTATTTTGATGTAAGTAACTTAACTCAAAATTAATATGATTTTTACAAGAAAATCAAGTACAAATTATTGTTTTGAACCCTAATTAAAAAAAAAAAAAAACTTGATGTAGAAAAGCTAGCTCAAAAATCAAAACATCATTAAAAAAAAATGCACGCCGGAAACATGAGCATGTTTTCCGGTTTATACATCACTAGTCTAATTGTTTAAATTTTCACAATTTATTTATAGCATGAAGAGTTTTTTTGATAACACTAGAGTTTTTTGATAGTGTTATTAAACATGGTCAAGTGGATCAATCTTAAAATCTCATGTCTCAGCTTTTTGCTTAATTCAAGTTTCCAATTAAACAACGTTGGAGCTAGCCCAATTTAAATCAATCAATTTTATGGATCTAAACGTAATCTGGATGACTAAAAAGACATGACTTAACTTTTAAAATATTTTCAAAATGACAACTTTTAAAAAAAAAATATTGAGACAACGAGAGATTGGATCAACTTTGGCCTCCCTGACCCGAGTCATGGACTCTATTGGGTTTAATAACCTGTTTTATAAATTATTTTATTTAATTATATAATGAAAATAGATACTTGCAAAATTGAACATCAAAATAGACATTTATTTGAGATTGTGATAACCTTATAGAAAACAAACAAAAATAAATCATACAGTCTGTTTTGTAATCAATCTAATATTGAAGGAAGAAATAAAAAAAAAATAATTAAAAAAATAAAGGACAAAAAAAAAACATATATGGTTGGTGGGTAAACTCGTCAAACATGTGAATCGAGTAATTTAGGCTAGCACACCAAACCCATGACCGGGTTTTGAACTCCACTAGGATTATAATTTGTTTTTGTTTTTTAATTATTTCTTATCTAATTATATGATAAAGAAAATAAATGATCATAAAATCAAACATCAACCCAATACTGAGATATTTTTTTGAGACTGCGATAATTTTATAGAAAACAAAATGAAACCAATTATAAAATTGAATTCCCTATTAACTAAATATCTACAGATGAAATTAAAAAGAAAAAAAAGTTAAATTCATCAGACCCGCGAACCATGTTAACCAGCCAAACCTGTGAACAAATTCATGAACTTTATAAAGTTTACTAACATGGTTTTTTTTTTTTTAAAAAAAAAAAACCTATTTTTTTAACTATATGAGAAAAAATAGACGATAATAAAGTTAAGTTCAATTAAAAAAGAATAAAACACCTTACCAAACCTATAAACCAGGGGGCAACTTGAATTACTCTGGTAAAATCGTAAACAACTTTAACCCTATTAAAAGATAAAATAAAAAGAAATTGTAAAATCCTAAAAAAAGGTGTAGAAAACAAAGTTATAAAAGGTTGTGAATTAAAAGGGATGAAATGAATAGATTTGCATAAACAATCATGATTATTAAACAGTGGAAATAAAAGACTAATAAGTTAGCCAAGACTAAATTGACTAAAAAGTAAAAAGGAAGGCTAAATATCAGGGATTAAAAATAAAGAAATTAGCCCTCTCTTAAAAGGAAGCTAATGGAATAGAAAGGAGAAAAACCTTCATCCTTTCCAATTTCTCCTAAACCTACTTTCACAAATCAGCCATGCATGTCACCTTTCAACCTCTAAAAAGAAAAATAATAAGGGAGGTGAATTATAAACCTTGAGAGAAATAAATGAGCTGCAACAAAAAAAGAAAAGAAGACTTGTTAGAATAAGTTAGAAGAAAAACAAGAGAAGTAAAAGGGAAAAGAAGAAGCAAAACAATGAGGGGGTGTCCGAAGGAAATAAAAACACAAGTTAAAAGGACATTACACATCTTTAAAGCAAAATTTGAAAGTAAACTTAAAAAATTTTAGATTTTCTTAATTAGGGCTCTTAAACCAATGAAGAAATGGCATGATTAGATGAAATAGAAAGGAAATAACCTAGAGATATAACATTATTGTCCAAAAATAATTAAGATTTAAAAGTGAAATTAAGGCTTCACTCATTCGGTCAAGAGGAAGAAAAGGGCTATTTAATGTGTGTTTATGCATATAAATGATGATTTAATCTATTTTCCATCATTTTGATGATTTTTAGTAGCCAAGAAACTCACCACAATCTCAAGTTTTTTTATTGCCTTTGAATATGCTTAGTTATATTGCTTGAATTGAAATGTGCAGAACAAATTATACCATGTTAATGTGGATGGGAATTTGATGACATTGAATTGAAAAACTAAAAAAGAATGATTGTTGAATTAGGGCCTTTATTCAACCATATTAGAAAAGTATAAAAGAAACAATCTAATTCATGATTAAACATGATTTATGTTTCAACCACTCTTGGAAAAAAATAGAAGAGAGATTGTACATGTGTGACTGTGTGTGTGTGTGTGTGTGTTTGTTTGTATTGGTAATTATGAATCATATGAATGAATAACTTTGATAAAAGTTGATAATATGGAAACATAACTTAAAAGAATAAAGAATTTTATTTGGTGATGGTAATTGCACATGTTCAAGAATATATTAGAGATAAATTCTTATTTATAGGTAACCTAGGTTTCAACCATTTTGGGAGAAATAAGAAGTAAGTGGATTCATGTATGTCGTCTTAGCTATACACAATGCTAATGATTGTCTTTAATAAAATTTGATGTTACGAGGAAAAAACTCAAAAGATTGAAGAACATGATTTATGATTGGTAATGGTAAATGTTAGAATGCTTGTAGAGCTATGTAGTGAGAAAGTCTAAGAATTGTTAATTGAAAACGTAAAAAAGGTAACCATAAATCATTAATTTAAGCCATGCATGAACTTAGAAAAAAGAAACAAAGTTGGTAAACTTAAATGCATATTTGACATGTGTGAAGACAATTGATAGCGTTAATGGCGTACTGGAATAAGAGTAGTAGTTAAGACCATGCTAACATAAATATATGAATATGGTTGAGTAATGCAAGGATATGCATGACTAAATATAGAAGGGTAGGTCATGACAAAGAGAAAGAAATGAATGAAATAATGAAAAATTAAATAAAAGTTGATACTATAAATGAAATTATGTTGAACATATTAGTGTAGTGTGCTAACCTTGTATAAATACGCAACTACATTGTTATTCATTTCTTAGTGGATTAATGAATATATGTGGAATGTACCGTGTGTATAAAGAGTGAATATTGACACATATGATTGTAAATGGCTTTATATGAAGCATAGACTAAAAGAGTTCCTTATGATTAAAGAGGAGCGACAAGGATTGGTTTTTCCTTATCAGGAGGCCACATCATAGAAGAAGTAGGTAGGTGTCCTTCTCTTTATTTAAATTCGATGAATTCATCAAGTTTTTATTTTATTTTATTTATGGATGTTGCAAAATGAATTAATCAGTATTAAATGAATGGCAATAAACATATTGAATATTTTGATAGTCTTGGTTAATGGCATCCGAGTTAGGATAATAAAAAATGTATGAAAAGATTAGCGTATACTAATGACATCCGAGTTAGGATTGTTGAGAATGTATAAAAAGATTAGAGTATGCTAATGTTATCTGTGTAGGGTAGCTGAGAGTGTATGGAATGATTACTGAATGCTAATGATATTCAATTCTTGATAGCCAAGAATATTTAAGCATATTAGTGAATGCTAATAGCATGTAAGCTAGGATGGTTGGGATTGAATAATAAGATTAGCAAATACTAATGGTATCCATGTTCAGATAGTCGAAAGTGTATGCAAAGATTAAAAAATGCTAATGGTATCTGATTTAGGATAGTTAGGGATGTATAAGAAAATTAGCAAAGATTAATAGCTTCGTTTAAAGGTGGCTGGGAACATGACTTGTCTTTTTATTATGACATTTAACTTGAGTTGATTGGAATTGCATGTTCGAAGTTATTGGAATTAATGGCAACTAAACTTGAATAAATGGAATAAAGTATAATAGACTTTTTTTAATGCATAGTTATTAAACCCGATCTAGGGATTGACCCGACCAAAAGGCCGGGTCCCAGGTTTTATGGGTCAATCCAGAAAAATATAAAAAAAATATTTAAAGTTTTAATATTTCATATGAAAAAATTAAGAAAAAAATTCATATAAATATAGGTTATACATAGTGTAAATAATGAAGTTTAAAATAATATTTTAATTTATTTATCTCACATTAAAAAGATACTATATTATCCTTTTAAGTTGAAGTATTTAAATAAAAAAAGTTTTTTTATCCCACATTGAAAAAACATAACTTTTTTCATGGGAACATATAGTATATATACTAATAGGTTTCAAATCCCACATTGAAAAAATATAACTTTTTTCTTAGGAACATAGAGTATATATACTAATTGGTTTCAAATCTCACATTGAAAATATACTATGTTATCTTTTTAAGTTGAAATATTTAAACCAAAAGGTTTTTTTATCCCACATTGAAAAAACATAACTTTTTTCTTGGGAACATTGAGTATATATACTAATGGGTTTCAAATCCCACATTGAAAAAATATAACTTTTTTCTTCGGTACATAGAGTATATATACTAATGGACTTCAAATTTCACATTGAAAAGATACTGTGTTATATTTTAAATTGAAGTATTTAAACCAAAAGGTTTTTTATTCCACATTGAAAAAACATAACTTTTTTCTTGGAAATATAGAGTATATATACTAATGGGTTTGAAATCCCACATTTGAAAAGAGAGAGAAAAAAGACACCGGGTCTCGTTCAGGTTCGCTCGGGTCACGGGTCGACTGGGTTTTGCTAGGTTATTGCCTAGATCAATTTTTTATTTAAACCCAGACCGGTCCAGCCACTGGGTCGATCGAGTCTCAGGTCGACCCAGCAAGTTGGGCCAAACCGGGTTTAATAACTATGCTATAATGATAGTAACATGAATTGATAGTTTTAGAAATTGAGTACGATTTTAGCATAGTGTACTTAAGGTCATCGAATAAAAGGTATAGGAAAGTGAATATGGAAACTATTTATTTTCATTTTAAATATTAATTCATTTATATGTAGTCAATTCTAATATTTTTATACAAATACGAAACTTATGACAGGACCTTCCCTCGCACAAGATGTATAATAGACTCCTAGCTTAATATTTTGTTTTGACATATAATATATGAATGAAATAGTACTCTAAACATATAAATCATCCTTTTGTGTAAACTGATGATGTAATGTAAGAGTACAATAGACATATAATTTGTCCCTTTATGTAGTTAACCTACCTTTTATGTAATTAACATATCTTTTTGTAAAATAAAGTGATGGTGCATCTAAACACATAATTATGTAAATATAGATCAGTTAAAAACTCCATTATTATGATAGTTTAGTTGTAGATTATTTAGAGTATAGGTTTATCTATATCGCATGTAAATTTTAAATTTAAATTTAGTGTTTGTAAAGATTTATAAATTTGATAATGGATATATGTGTTAGATGAATGATAAAAAGAAAGATAAATTTGATATTCATTAACTTAAATAAGTTAATGAAATAAATGAGATTGAGATGGAAACAAGAGGTCTCGGCTTTAATTGTTGTTGTTTTTGTTCAAAGAAACATGTTACTATTAAATAATTAACTTTTGGTGTAAAAAAAATACATGAATTATAAAACACAATTTAGATAAGCAAAATTAAATTTTTTCTCAATAATTTTTCTGGAAATATCTCTTTTTATAAAAATTTAATTAAATAAAAAAATGATTTCTTGAAGCAAAAATATCAAACTAGTTAAGTTCATGATTTATGTCACAAGTTAAATGAGTTTACTCGGTTTGATCACATTAATAAAAAACAATATCTTTTTATTGTTTTATAAAAAAACATTAAATTATCTGTTATTTTTAAAATAGTTTTTATTTAAAGAAACTCAATTTAGGGATTTTAAAAAAATGTTCAAAGATGTTTCAAAATTATTTTGACACGAGATCTGCAAATCTGCAGCTTGCTAATAGCTAGTGTGCCAATAGATGATGAGCATTATTTCTGCAAGTTCATTGACCAGTAACATCAAGTCTTTGTAATGCTGTCGAGTCCAGGAGAATGGGTATCTCGTTGATCAGCAAACTTAGAACTTTTACAACTGAAAGAAAGAAACCAAAATATAATATATGCATTTTATTATTATTAACAATGTCGCATCCGACTTCGCGGCGGTCCTAAAAATAAATCTCGATTTATAGAAAAAAAATAGATTTCTGGCATCCTGTTCTTTTACGGAAAAAATATCTTGTTTAAGGAGTCGCCACCTAGTATTATGGTCACTAGGAACCCTAACTGGTCAACAGAGATTCTATGGCTCGGGATTGATTATGTAAAAGGGAAGATATTATCACCCTTAAACGTTCTGCCTAAGGCAGACTGCATTGCTGGTTTTTGTCTTAAATTGCTAAATATTTATTAGTTTATGCTATGATAATTTGTTTATAATATTCCTGACTCTGGCGCCAGTGAATATTTGAGCTCGAATAATTCCAACTCTGACGTTGGTAAAAATTCATAGCTACGAAAAAAATTAGATCAATATTTTTTATTCCCTATTTTAGTGCAAGTGAATAAGTAAATAAAAATAAATTTATTTTTACGCATGCACATATTTGTTATTTTTCTAGCTAAATAAAATAAAAATAAAACGAATAAAAATAATATAAATTTAAACCGGTATTTTTATTCCTGACTCTAGTGTCAGTGAATAAACCAATAAATTTGCATTATTTTTATTCATGCATATACATTTTTTATTTTTTCTATTTTTTATTTTTCTGTTTATTGATGTTGCATGGTAAAAAAAAAAATAGTTCGGGTCACTGGTCCAAACCAGTGACCCGGCTTCCACTGTTGCATGCATGCGTGAATCACTCATGCATGCATGCAACAGTAACAGGTAATTAATTTACCAAAAGAAGGAAAGCTGAAGAACTTACCTGGCAAGGCTGAGGGAGACGGCTGCTTCAAGGGAAGACTGCTGGATGTCACGGTGAGGAAGAGCTGCTGGGGTGACGCAGCTGCGGGGTGAAGGCGAAGACGATGTCGATGGTGACGGAGGCTTGCCCGACTGCTACTGTTTCCCCCTCTGTTTCTGTTGTTCTGCGTCTTCTCTAGTCCTCCCTTCCTGTGCTGCTGCTTACGCTATTTATTGGAAGATGAAAGGCGATGGTCGATGGTGATGGAGGTCTAAACAAAAGAGATGGGGTTCTTCTTGCTTGACCGCTTTTTATGATTGGCTTGTTTTAACTCGCAAGTGCACGAGTGTGCGATGTAGCAATTAACTCGGTAAGATCGAGGTCATATCCACAGAGAGCTAGATCTGGAAATTAAGCTAGGTAACAAAAAAACTCAAGAGAAATTAAATTAACAATAACTTGGTTGAGAATAATTGATGGATTTGTTTTCAAAGATGAAAAAGTATAAATAGATTTTAAATGACAAGAAAAAGTAAGTCTTGGTCCAAATCAATTTTAATAGTGATGTATTGGTGATTTCTTCAACATATATAAGATAACTCAACCTAATATCAACGATGGTGATATTAGATCGGAAGATATTACAATGAAGTTTAAAAAAAATGAAGATTGATTATTGCTTAAGAATGAACAAGTACTTTCATATTAAGTAAGACATTGAATCAAGCAATCTCTATACCAAAACTAAGGTTTGTGCATAAAAATTCAAGATTATAACATTACCTAAATGATTTCTAAAATTTATTTGCAATAATAAAACATTCATGAAGAAAATAGAAGATAAACATTAAGATTCATTCATATCTTAAAGAACTCACCTCAATCACCATCATCCTTGATTTGGATCCAAGAAAGAGATTAGCCAACCATGGTTATATATAAGAACACTTTAATAAACATGAAATAACTTGAATCAAACTGAAATAATAAGTTTTACAAACTAAAGAACTGAAATCTACAAAGAAGAACACAACAGAATTTCAGTAAAAAATCGGACATAAATCTGACTCTAACTTTGGACAGCAATTCGACCCTCTTAGAAGCCTCCTCTGGAGATGGCTATTAGAGACATATTTATAGGCAATTCTGTTAGCTTTCCAGATCATTAAAGAACAGATCATTTGGACATCTGAGTCAAAAGTTATAGGCAAAACACCAAAAGGTGTTCTGGAAAATTAAATCAGGCCAGCTTGGAGAACACTTTGGTGCACGTTTTTCTTCCTCCTTTATGAGCTGTTTCTTTCTTCTTTTTGACCCAAAATAATGTCACAATGTCCCCTCCAGCTTTCCATCCATGTGCTTGCCCTCTTGGATCAATTAATTGCCCAAAATAAATCAAATGTTATTTGTTGTGTGGACATGTAAGATCATGGATTGTGCTTGGGCTGATTTGGAGGCTGATTTGGGGCTGGATTTAAGCATCAAATAAGTATACAAATGTACCTATTATTTAGGGTAAGATTGACATTGAAACCTTGAGTGTTTGATGGTTGAAGTTTGCACACAACATAAGGTAAGTTTGGGCTTGAAATGGATCATATGATATTCTTTTCTAGAATTGGAATATAATTGATTTTTTGGGCAAATTTGGAGCACTTATTTGAACCAAGATTTGCTTCAATCTTCAACTAAATTTCTCTTCAATTCTTTGTTCTGAATTCCGACATTGAATTTTTTCAAATAATTCATTTAAGCTCCAAAAACCTATCGAAAGAAAAAGAATCTTCATTACTAAAAAGCACATCACTTATTATAAAAAAAACCCAAATAAAAAAAATAAATACATATGTAAAATAAAAGACTTAATGATACTTTTGATGCACAATCACTTCTCCTCCCTGTCTAGGTTCCTGGGGACTGAAGAGTTGCTGAGGAACGCTTCAGCCTCTCTTCAAAAATTAGTCGCCACCGTGATGAGCTACTGATTTGCTGAGATAAGCTGCTGGTGATGCTAGTCACGATGGAACTAGTGATGCTGGTGGAGTGATTGAAGCTCACGGTGCAGAAGGGAGATGCTGGTTGTTGCAAGGCTGCTGACAATTGCCTTGCTGTTGGAGTTCACGATGCTGTGTGAGGTGACTGGTGGCAACACTACCCACGGTGGCTGATCTTGGAGTATCTGGTGTTGGCGTGGAGACTAACCGTGGCGAGGAGCTGCTTGAAATGGAGGAAACTGCTGGGGATGAAGATCTTCCATTGCTGCTCACGGTGCAAAAATCATTGCTGCTAATGTGAAATGGCGCAACTATGGAAGAACTGTTGTCGCTACACTCAATGGAATCAACAACTGTTGGCCTTGCTCATGAGCTGTGAGGGAGACGCTTGGTGAAGTCTAATGAAGCTCACGGTGCTAGTTTGGTCTCCAATGGCTTTTCGGTTCTGCCTTTTCTCCCCCCGTTCGTGGCCCTTTTTCCTTGTCTCTTCTTTTGTTCCCTTTTGTTCATCTGTTCTCTCTTCCTGTCTCTCTGCCCCCTTGGTTCTGTCTTCCTGTCCAGTGCGTTTTCCTCTGGGTTTTGCTTCAGTTTTCTTCTCGGTTCATTGTTCCAACCCCTTGTTGGCTGCGACTCCTTCTCCTTTTATAAGGCCAAAATCGGTGGTAACGGCCAGCCTCCTAAATGCCCTGTAACCGGCCCTTTAAGTGCCTTCAATGCTGAAACTTAAGCGTTGGCTGGAAACCGATGAAACGGAGGAAGAAGACAGTGAACAGTTTTGTCCAAGAAACGGCTCCGTTTTCCCATCAACTGCTATTTATGATCTGGTCCTTGAAGTTTTGAAATGTTTGTAAATAAGCCCCTGGATAAACTTTAATTGGATCCTTGCATTTTCGCGCCATTTTCAAGCTGGTCCTTGGATTTAAATGTTTGCAATTTGGACCCCAATTAAACCCTAAACTTTGATATTTCTTCAATTAAGTCCCCGGGTTTCATTAATTAAATTAATTCCAAGCCAATTAAGTCCAAAAACTTATCAATTCTCCAATTAAACCCTTGATTGGATTAATTAAATTAATTTTAAAGCTTAATTAAGTCTCAAAACTTATCAATTCTCCAATTAAACCCTTAATTGGATTAATTAATTAATTCCAAACTTAATTAAGTCTCAAAACTTATCAATTCTCCAATTAAATCCTTGATTGGATGAATTAAATTAATTTCAAGCTTAATTAAATCTCAAAACTTATCAATTCTCCAATTAAACCCTTAATTGGATTAATTAAATTAATTCCGAGCTTAATTAGATTAATTCCAAAGTTTAATTAAACCCCAAAAAACTTCCAATTATGTTGCCCTTAACCCAAATTTTAATTCATTCTTCATTTATTTCATTTTACTTGTTTTTTCATCATTATTATCATCTTTTATCCTTTTTCAGTAAATAAAATAATAATAATTAAAACAAAAAATGGTCAAAAATTGGGTTATGACAAACAAAAAATGTAAATTGCATGGCATAAACACTGTAACAAACATTGTGGATACACTAAATTTAATATTCATTGCTATAATGCAATGACTATTATGCCCTTCCAAGATAAAAATGAGAGGTATATAGGTTGGGTTAGTTCGGTCTTTTCACATGAGATATTAACCATTAATTATTTGATTGAAGATAGATGTGGTTTTTTCAAATTTTATGAACAGTAAAATGAATTTATTACCCTTCAATCAAAATTTTTAAATCTATTCTTTAAGGATAATTAGGTCGTTTCAATTTTTAATATACAATTAAAAGATAGATTTATACTTTAAATAAAAAAATGTATAACATGCGTGTGGGGTTTTTTTTGGTCTTTTCACCTAGTTTTTTTTTTTTTCATAAATTCCATAATCATTAGGGATAATTTGGTCTCTTTAAGTTGTTTAATTAATATTAAAATCTAAGAAGTTGTTGGTGCGTGTGAGGTACTCGTGCTTTTTGGATGGCGCATGCAGCACCTTTTGGTGTTCAATCCTTCCTTTTCATAACAACCTTCGGAAAAAGAAGGAAGACTATTACGGACTCATCCACTTCGAGACAGAGGGGGAATTAACTAAACAGAGTTTAGCCGAAAGCTTCCTTGTTGGATTCGTTTAATCGGATGCGACAAAAGAATAAAAACCTCATATCATTGGAAGTGTCGTCACATCCTTTTTGTAGTGAGGCAACACGTGTCGGTGTTCATAAGGGGGTTTGTCACCAATGAACCTTTTTTTTTTTCCCTTTTTTCTCTCTAATCTTTGCTTTTGATATTTAAATTTCAGTTCTTATTCTTTTGATTTTTAATGTTTTTTCTTAGATATTTTTAAAAGTGTTATATGTTTTCGATTTAATCCTTCAATTTCAATTTGTCATGCATTTTGTTTCCAATTCATTTCTTATTCTTTTTATTTCTAATATTTTCCTTAGCCTTTTTGTGAAAGTTTTATTGATTTTTAATTTCATCCTTCAATTCAAGTTTATGGTGTAATTTTCTTTTCAATTTGATCATCATTCTTTTGATTTTATTTTGTTTTGTTAAAGTTATTTTTTTTCAATTTAAACTTCAAATCAAAAAAATTGTTTTGCGCTCTAATTTGTTTTGTTTTTTTTATCTTGATTTTCACTATCACTCTTTTAATTGCCATTTTTTTTTGTTTTTTTTGTTTTGTTTTTTTTTTTTTTTTTATCTTTGATACTTTCATGTAATAGATTTTTTTTTCTTGATTTCATATTTTAGTGTTTGATTTGTTAGGGATTAGGCTTCATAATTGACACGACTAAAAGCTTGATGTCTTCTCCCAAGTGCATGAGTGTCGAAGTAATAAATAACCCGGCAAGACCGGGGTTGAACCACAGAGAGGTTAATTATATAAATTATAAATAACAATACAACAACAACAACATTAATAATAACAATAATAGTAATAGTAATAGTAATAGTAATAATAATAATAATAATAATACTCAGTACGTGGTGTTGTTATACCTGAGAATGATCTAAAAGATCGGGTCACAGGTTTCCAGCCTATATACTGAGTTTATGAAAAGATCAAAGAGATATATTATATAATATAAACAGATTTCTGATGCGAATGAACAAGGCAAGACCAACAATGTCAGGATCCTTGATCAAACACAGAGCATACTAACGTACATAAAATATAACAAGAATGTAAATAATAATAATAGTAGTAGTAATAATAAAGAGAGCTTTGAGAGGTAAGGTTGATGTAATGATTAAACAATAATAAAAACAAATATCAAGGTTAGAGGATCCACTAATGGTACTTCAAACAAGTATAGTATAAACTCTTATTACTTAATTAGAAACCACACATAAAGGAGGTTCCAATCAAATTATAAATTGTTAACATGATTACATTAATTATCTTATTTGAATAATGCTAATACTTGTAAATGTTGTCAGGCATTCATGATTATAACTTATGTTAACAACAAATCAAGTTCCTTTCATAGCTCAGGTATCGGTTATACCATACAGTATGAGCTATGAAAGTGCCAAGTATTTGTTGTACCAAGTGTTATGCAACATAAATCTAGATTAACCATTTAACAAGCAAAGTATTAAAAGTGAACAAGATAACAAATATAAAACATGTTAGTATCCAACGTTAAGGTCCATGTTAAGTTTATATTATACTTATTCTTACACCATTAGTGTATCCTTTTCACCTTGACATAATTAACTTAACTAAACATAATGAAAGAAAGGAACATAAATGAACAAGATAAGAACATAATTGAGAAAGAGGTTAACTAAGTAAAGGAAAGGAAATGAAGTGAATAAACTTGATATTAATGAAAGCAAAACATAAGCAATACAAAGAGAGAAAGCAAGAGCATGATCTTGATCTGGAAACCAAGATGCCTCAATACATGGTAAATGCCTCCTTTTATAGGCCAAAATTTAGAACTATTGATTTGTTGACTAATTGATGAGTGGGTGGCCACATCTTGACTTGGTAACAATCCTTTTCTTCTTGTCTAAACAAGACATCATTTTTAACATCATAATTTGCACAGAATTCTTAGGAATTCTAGGAAATTATCTCAGCTTTCCAACAAAAAAAAGATGAGGTCATTTGGACTTCTAGAACTCAAGATATGGGCTGAACACTGAACATTGTCTGGGCTGCAGGACAGATTCGAACTTTTTCGTTGTTCCTAGAATTTGGATTTCAAAACGGCCTTTTTAAATCTCAGGCTCCAATGAAAGTTGTAGGACTATGTCTTACCTTTCCATCCATATAAAATGGACCTAAATCTGAGATCTAGAGCTCCAAATATGATCCAATTACCGAGCAATGTTCCGGTTTGGACTACACCAGTCTCTTTTCTAAGTTTGGTCATCTCTTTGTCCTTTCACTTTCAATACTTAAACTCATCAATCAATTCTTTCATTTATGTGATAGGCCTGCATTTAAGATGAGCATTTACCATAAATTAAGGTATTTTATAGTATCAAACTTGTTATTATAAAACATGCTTTAGTTAAGGAGTTATTAATACTTCAAGTGCAAAATGATGATATAAAACCTTGATAAACATGCACTTTTTGCCATGTATGGTGTTTGTGTCTAATAACCTAGGATATAGGTTTGAAAAATTAATGCTATTCAACATCTTTATTTATGACATATTTTTTTCTATTTCATTGTTCAACATTGTTTTTGTTTTGTTTTTTTTTTTTTTTTTTTAAGATTGGTTTTGTGGTTTTTTCTATTTATTTTCTATAAAGTTATCTCGATCTCATGACCTAAGCCACGAGTTTTGTATGTTAGCCCGAGTTAGCTTGCTCCTTATTACCCAAGTTACATGTCCATCACGTACTTAGAGTTAACTCAGGCTGATTTTTTTATCCTTTTGTTTTTTGCTATTTTGTACTTCCAAATGGGTTTTTTTTCCAAGTTATTAAGATCTTTTTAATTTTATTTTTTTTATTCATTTACTATCATTGCCTATTGTTTTTATTATCTAATAAAAATAAAAACAACTTATTACACTTGATTAGGGCTATGACCCGAGTCTTTTTTTTTTTTTTTCCTTTCAAACATCTTTATGATACCTAGATTATTATTGTCGTTTTTTTTTTTATTCTAGATTTTGTTTCTTTTTTATAATATGTATTTTGCATGGGTATAGACAAATATAAGCATATGTGTATAAATAAAACCTTACAGTAGTAAAAATAAGAGGAATAAAACTTATGTATATTAAATGACAGGTGAGATGATATTAAGTAATACTCTCAAACGCGTGGGGAAAGCATTGTAGCTTTCCCACGCCTTCTATGCATCAGTGATTGAAAGTCTATTTTTTTTCCTTCACGCCTTTCACTTTACTCATTATTAATATATAATAATAATAATAATAATAATAATAATAATAATTATTATTATTATATTATTTAACTGTCTTCTTTTTTTTTGTTTTTAATTTTTTTTTGTTTTTTTAGTGAATTTTTTTGTTTAATTTAGTTTGTTAATGTTAATATTTTTATTTATTTATTAATCAAGCTTTCATGATGCGGATCCTAGGTTTGATGGGTTAACCTGGTTTGACAAGTTAACCCGGATTTTTTTTTCTTTTTAATTTTTTTTTTCGTTTAGTTTAGTTTGTTGATGTTAAATTTCTTTCTATTTAATTATTAGACTTTCATGACACGTATCCTGACTTGACGAGTTAATTTGGTTTGATGGGTTAACCTAATTAATTCTAGGTAAATCCGTCAATTTTTTTTTCTATTTAGTTATTAAACTTTCATGACGCGAATTCCAGGTTTGACGGGTTAACCTAGTTTGAAGGGTTAACCTAATTAATTCAGATTTTTTTTTCTTTTTCTTCATTAGTTTTTTTTCTTTTTGTTGGTTTTTTTTCTTTGTTTTTTTCTTTTTAATTAATCTATTTAATTATCACTCTTTTATGATACGACCTTGCAACCAGACCTACATCCAAGGCTATTGGATCTGGTATTGTAGAGACGCCCACTTAAACTTGGGTTATGCAAGTTTAATGTTATTATTAATATTATAAATATTACTCTTACGTCAGGTGTTGCAGCCAAACCCAAGACTCTTAGGTATAGCTTTGTAGAAAGACCTAACACTTTTAAATATTAGTTTATATATATATATATATATATATATATATATATATATATATATATATATTATGCAAAAAAATATGACTTGCGGCATCGCGCAGGTCATGTAACTAGTTAAATTCCTAAAGGGTGTACACTTTGCTTAACCCAGGAGCTACTTATTCATTTATCTCTTATGACCTTGTGAATAAATTGAATGTAACAAAGGATAGATTAAATATGGGACTAACTATTAGTACACCTCTAGGAGAAACCATAGACATTGATAATGTATATAAAGGGTGTGTAGTGAAAATTAAGGGCCACTAATTTAAAGTAGATTTGATACCTTTAAGAATTTAAGATTTAACCTATCCATCTCAGCATCAGTAGGTTTGGCTACTTCAGTAATGATATGCGACTTTAACCAGTCAACCAGTTCCTCTGATATCTCAATCAATTGACCATTTCCAAGAACGATAGCTATCAGGGCCTCTGTTGTGTTCAACTGGTCGTCTGGTTCCTGACAAGTCTGAACCGGTTGACTGGCTCCACCTGATCTGTCTTTTTAGGTTATTGATTGTGTTGCAACAATAGAAATTAAAGGGGAAGTATCTTTTTGGGTTATTGATTTTGTTGCAACAATAGAAATTAAAGGGGAAGTAACTCCTTCAACAATAATAATTGGTGAGCTAAAAGCTTGTAGAGCATCCCCTCATTTTTTTTTTTTAATCTTGAGCATGTCTTTCACTAATAATGTTAGAGCCTTAACCGATGCATTGTATAAGTGAGCAAAATTTTTGCAAATCTCATAAGCTCCTAGCTTTGATTTATAATCAACCATAACTATGATAAGCTCTATAGATAATCTATATCGGATTTGAAAAACATGGATCATGGGTAGTGAAGCATCCAATTCAACATATACTTTAGCATAGTCAAGTCGAGTGCCACTAAGTGTTTATTTGTCACAAGCCAATGGTCGTCCTACCATACTTGCAACCATACCTAGACTTGTTTCATTCCAAAGTGGAAAAGGCAGAACATAGAGGCGAACCTATACGGGCACCTTCAAGATTTTATTCTTGTCAAGAATAAAATACAGGTGCTATGGTTGAAGGATAAGGAATTTCCCTCCAAACATCCATAATCCCTTCTCCATAACTGAGTTAACATCATCCTCACTCTTGAAATGAAACATCAAGAAACCTTATTTTGTTGTCATTACACTCTCAAGGCCATAATTTTTCCATACTTGAAAATTAATAGAATTGGCAGCATGGTAAGGCATCTTATAACCTGGGAAGAAACCCACCAAACATCGGTTTAATTTCAACGCACTTTCATCAATGACATTGTCTGAAATGTCCAAGATGGTACCAGTCTCTTGTTGTGGAAAAGAGGCTATCTTGACATGGGTTGTAGAGTTGGAGACCTTCACTCTATCAGCCTATGTATTTTTAGGGGCAGGGTTGTAGGTGATGGTGTTCTTGTGAGCCAAAGTGGCAACTTGGGAGGGGGTAAGTTGAGTTTTTTTAAGTGGTTGTTTAAAGGTAGTCTTGGTGTTTATAGGAGGTTGATGGATGGTTTTGGTGGTGGTGAAGGTTTTTGATGTGTTAAGGGTGGTATTAGGGGTTTGTTTGGTGGCTATAGTAGTGTTTCTAGGTTTGTTAAACCAGTCGACCAGTTCCTGAGTTAGTAGTAGTCATGTCTGGGCAGTATGTTCAAAGAGATAATACTTTCAATACAATAAAAACTAGACAAATTCTAACGGTCCAGTTCGGGGTAAGCAAGTATGGCATAACATATAAAAAAATCAAAGTAATCCAATGGTTAGATCAGCTGTGATCTATAAAGCAACAATCTAACCTGAAAATTAGTAACTGCTAGTCCAAGAAAAAAAACATTTTGCAAAGTTGTAAGAACCTGATCTTGACCATTTGGAACCAAGAGGACATCCTAAAGAACCTCCTTTTTTAAAAAAAAAAAAACAGAGCAGATCCAATGATGAACATGGACAAAACAAGCTAGCCACCATGGTTGCCCCAAAGTTATTTATTAAAGAAATATTACGATGACAATATCTTCCAAATGGTACCAAATAAACAAAACCTATTTGGTTAGTTTTTAGTGTAGGGTTTGGCACTCAACATATTTGAAAATGAGTTAAATCTAATGGTGGCTGGAGGAGTTATGGCTGTGACAACTCCATCTCTCTTTACTCCCCTTTTCACACTTTCTCTCTCTAGTGAAACTCTCTCTCTCTCTCTCTCTCTCTCTATATATATATATATATATATATAATGTGCAAGTTGAGGGCTAACCCAACATAATCAAATTACAAAAAATAACAAAAAAAAAAAAAGGATAAAAAATAAGAATACATCAATTTAGAAAAAGACAAAAAGCAAAGCAAACTCAATGAATCTCTTAAACCTAGTTTAATCTTTAAAAGTCACAACCCATAAAGTCTTTGACTCGAATTCAATCAATAACCCTAATTTTCAACCAATTTAACATCAACGAATGAGATCGGTAAAAAAAAAATCCCGGCAAAAAAAAATAAAAATAATGAGGATAAAATTTGATAGAAAAACCCCAAGGAGGATGCAATTTTTTTTTTTTTAAAAAAGACCCCAAATAAGATAAACATCAATTAAAAGAATGAAAATCACATTTTAAGGATAAAAAGATAAAAAAAATCATAGGGGGTGAAATTAAAAAAATATTTTTTTATTTAATACTATTTATATATTAAAAAATGTCAAGGGGGTGAAATTAAAAAATATTTGTACTTTGATAGATTATTTATAGATTGAAAAATAGTATAAGGTGAAATTGAAAAGCATTTATAATTCTATAGCTTATTCTAAAATTAAAAAAAAATAGCAATCAAAAGTATAGGGATCAAATGTCAAGGGAGAAAAACTTAAAGGGGTTGTTTTGAGATTTCACAGGGGTTGACGCAAAACTTGAGGAGGAGAGAGAGAAAAGAAGAAGGAGAAAAAGAAATGGCTACTAATGACAAGCCGCCATGAATCTTGGAAAACATGTCATACCACCTTGTAGAGGGCATTGATATGTGGTTGAACAACCCCTGATATGTCGCCTGAATGGCACGAGAGTTGTCCTTAACCTAACACGTGCGTAATATATTTAATAAATGTAATTTACAATAATACTCTTCAGTACCCTTGAAAATTAAAATAAAAACAATATGAAATGAAAAAAAAACCTCTTAGGTGAGAGTTCAATTAGGTTTGTCTTTATAAATATCAAAGTGATTATACTATTATAAAAAATTAAAAATACAAAAATATCTTTAAGTAGTAAACATTAAATTATTTAATTTTAAGATTAAATAAATAATTTTATTGTACATATAAATAACTTTATGTGTTGGTTTTATTGTCAGGTCATTTTTTGTTTAATTTTATCCAAAATTCCAAATTATGGTTCAACCATCATAAAGGAAAGTTATTGGGCTCCAAGTCCAAGATACTATTTATTATAATAGTTATTATAATAGTGTAATTAGTATATTTTCATTAAAACTTTGTACTTAGTATTAGGAGAAGGTAGTTTTTTTACTCTAATATAATTATTTTTTTATGAAAGGTTAGTTTGATAATTTTATACTATTATAAAAAAAATTAAAAATACAAAAGTATCCTTAAGTAGTAAATATTAAATTATTTAATTTTAAAATTAAATAAGTAATTTTATTATACATTTAAAAATAATATTAGGGTAAAAAATCTACCTTCTCCGATACTAAGTTCAAAGTTTTAATGAAAATTTACTATTTATACTATTATAATAAATAGTATTTGGAGCACAATAACTTTCCTTCTTGATGGTTGATCCATAATTTGGAATTTTGGATAAAATTAAACTCAAAATGACCTGGCAGAAAAACCAACACATCAAGCTGCCTAATCAGCAGTCTTTAATCCAATCCTTACAACCTAGTACAAAGTCCAAAGCGCCAAACTCTCTCTCCTCATTTCACTCTCTTCTAAAACTGCAAAATTTTGTTTTTTTGTCCATCCAAGACATGGGTATCTCTCATCTGATCCAAAGATCAATCACCAAGAAACTCCTCTTTTCAAAACCATTAAATATTCTACCTTCTTCTTGGTTTCTGGCTGATACTACTGCTAAGTCTTTGCATCATAGTGGTGGTTTTAATGGTGCCGAGATCAATTCTTTTGATGGTAATGACACTACAATGATTTCAAAGAGCTCATATCATGTAAGCTCAGGTGGGTTTATGCGTGGAGCTGTTTTTTGGGAGCCCAATAAGCCACTTACCATGGAAGAGTTTCATATTCCTCGTCCGAAAGCTGGAGAAGTTCTTATTAAGACCAAAGGTGATTATTTGATCAGTTGATTTCTTATTTATGGTATTTTTTTTATGCGTATGCATTTGGTTTTTGGTGCTAATGTCAATCTTTTACGGTTGTAGCTTGTGGGGTTTGTCATTCTGATCTTCATGTAATAAAGGGTGAAATTCCATTTGCTAGTCCTTGTGCTATTGGTCACGAGATCACCGGGGAAGTTGTGGAACATGCGGAGCTGACAGATAGAAAAATTGTTGAAAGGTACATGGATTAGATATGTAAATAGTGTCAGGTGAAATGAAGTCTGCTTTCTTAATGATTTTGTGTGATTCTTTTGGAATTATTTGAAAAGGATTGTATATTTTACGTGGAAATGGGTTCTTTATCATGCAGGGAGATGTAGTAATGTGAATTATGAATTTTTTTTCCTTTTTTGTTTTCTCAGATTTCCAGTTGGTTCTCATGTTGTTGGAGCTTTTATCATGCCTTGTGGTAACTGTTTCTACTGTTCTAAGGTGAGATTACTTTGAGATGTAATGTTATACTAGTTGCGTGTATAGCTTCATTTTGTTATCGTTATTTGATGTCATATCAAGGGCTATTGGAAAGTAGCAAAAACGTATAACATTTGGCTAAGAAGATACTGATGTGATAAATTTCTGAGTTGGGAATCAGGGCCATGATGATTTATGTGAGGATTTTTTCGCTTATAATCGAGCAAAAGGAACTCTTTACGATGGTGAAACTCGACTATTCCTCCGTAACAGTGGTAATGAACTTTTGTTTTAATTTTACGTTCTTTTCATTAAAGTTCCCAAATTGTTCTTTTTCTTGAAAGGAAAAGCTTGCAACTTGTTGTAATGCTCCCAATACAACTTTCACATCCCCTACGATATGCAAACTCCACAATTAAGTCATCATTTAGTTTATGCCGAGGAAACATTTTTTCCCTTTTTGATAAGTAAAATATACCTTCCATTCATTCAAGCTCAAGATTATTGGGCATCAAAGTGATTGAGGACAGGGGCAGGAACAGAGATAGAAGATTGTTGAATTCTCTATAGGAGATAGAAACTGAATAAGGCCTTTGGGGAAGAATCTCTCTATTGCTTTTGGAATGTAATCATTATTACTGGATCACTAAATAAATGTTATATCATGTAGGAAAGCCGGTTTTCATGTATAGCATGGGAGGCCTTGCTGAATACTGTGTTGTTCCAGCACACGCATTGACTATATTACCAGACTCGTTGCCATATGCTGAGTCTGCAATTTTAGGGTGTGCGGTATTCACTGCTTATGGTGCTATGGCTCATGCAGCTGAAGTGCGTCCTGGGGATTCTGTTGCTGTGATTGGAGTTGGGGGTGTAGGGTCAAGGTAACAGAAAATGTTTTATATTGATTAGATAGCTTTCAGTACCACATGCATTGCGTCCACGTTTTACATGTTAATTTGTGTATGCGCATTCATTCATTACATAGAGAGACATGCATACATATATTATAGGTCCTATATTTTCACTCATGTTTGTCACGTGTGGATTTATGCATTTATAAATGTGATAAAGTGTGGCAGAAGACATAGCTAACAATGAAAAAGATGCTTCCAACCAACTTGCAGAGTCATTTGATGTTAGTGACAAGCAGCTTGTGACCTATCATAAAGCGATATGTCAGCTAATTTTATTCCAGTTGTTGTTCAAGGAAGGAACAATGTGCAAAATCAGTTCATAGTGTGGCCTATAAATCTTTACATGCACGCTTTAAAACTTCTCATACAACATAAAGTTGTTTTGTTTTGTTTATTTGTTTTATATTTTGGGTCCCAAAAAAGTGTTGCATTGGCCTTTCCTGAACAGTGCTTGTAGTTACACACACACAATTCTACACTTCTAGATTGTAACTTTCATGAAGAGACAAACAATGCAAGATCCCCAAAGTTAATGGCTTGTAGGGGGGGCTCAATATGTGACTTTGCTCATCGAACAAGTGAACCCATGAAAATGAATAACATAGCATCACCATGTCAATTGTCATAAGAATAAAACATCAGCAGAGATTCAAACCGTTGATGTAAATCTGAAAGATTTCTTTTGTCAAAATTGAAGCCATGGTCACTCATGGTGCTATGTTACTCTATTTTAGTGATTTCCTGCATAACAAATGACTAAGACAAAATGCTTCAGTTGTTTGCAGATAGCAAGGGCATTTGGTGCCTCTGATATTATTGCCGTGGACGTTCAGGATGAAAAACTTCAGAAAGCTAAGACATTTGGTGCCACCGCCACTATAAATTCAACAAAAGAAGATCCTATCAAAAGGATTAAGGTGTGTATCATATCCTTTAGCTTTTAGTTGCTGAATGAGTTGCCGAAGTTCCCAGCTCATGATGAAAGTGCCATTTGCCAAAGCTTTTTTGCAGTTTTAGTGGTTAGTAAAAAGATACAAAGTGAGTGAGGGAGCTCATGTATCCATGAAGGGAACTTGATCTGCAGTTCAGCGTCTTCCCCAGTTTATTTTTCTTCCCAATTTTCGTGCCATGAATGTGACATGAAATAGCCTCGGGCTCTAAAAGAATGGAAAGTTTAGAACTTTTTATGTTTTCTTCGTAAGCCCAATGGACTGTTTAGTTTGATTTGCTTTGAACCAGCCATAATTTTTGTTTGCATTTTTACCTTTGGCAAATTGTGGTGTTCAAGAACTCAGTCTACTGATTGTGTTGCGCTTCTGGTTATGCATTGTAAATAGATTGAAATTAAATTATGATATTTACTTATTTTTTCAAGGAAATAACTGGAGGAAGAGGTGTGGACATTGCTGTGGAAGCCTTGGGCAAACCACTGACATTTTCGCAGTGCACACAGAGTGTTAGAGATGGAGGAAAAGCTGTGATGATTGGACTTTCACAGGCTGGTGCTGTAGGGGAGATAGATATCAATCATATGGTCCGTCGAAAGGTATTTATTTACAGAAAAGTATCATGTTTCCACCCATGAATTTTTGGTTTCGCCACAATGTCTCACAGGAAAACTTTTTCAATAAAACCATTTGATTTCTGTCAATGTACATATGCTTTTAATTTGGTTTTTCCCTATTAAGATGGATGAAGGAAAATGTTCTGCAAGTAGAATAGAATGTTATTTTAGTTAATCTGTGGTACTTAGCAGCATGTATGATTCTGAAAGGTGTCCTTCACTCATTTTATCTGGAATTTCTGTTTTTAAATATTTAGCGATCTTTGAGTATAGTTTCCAGCTGCTTTGCTACAAGGTCCCATATGGAAAAACTTTTGACGCCCTTTTATCCCATGGAACAGATTCAAATTATTGGCTCTTATGGAGGAAGGGCAAGACAGGATCTTCCCAAATTGGTCAAGCTTGCAGAATCAGGTATATTCAACCTTACTGATGCTGTTACAAGGAAATATGGTTTTGAGGAGGCAAGCAAAGCATTCCAGGACCTTAACCAGGGAAAAATTCTGAGTCGAGCTGTGGTTGAGATAATGTAGTTGTTTTCTTTCACTTATGTGCCAACTGCACACCTAGAATAAGAGGCTTCTATATATTGAGAATCTATCTAGCAATTATAAATCATAAATCTTGATAGCTTCAGTCACTGGAATGCTGTAGCTCTTTTGCTCGTTGTCATGCCACAAGCCTCATTCAGTCACATCTTCAATATAATCCATGTTCTGTTCAGTTTTAGTGGGCATTCATCACGGCTGGCAAAAACTGTGATTCCCTCTGTAATGTTCTCTCTTTTGAAGCGCATCCGAGCAATCGGGAAAAAAAAAAAAAAAACAAATTAGTGAGGGAATCTCACAAGAAAAATATGAAATTAGTGAGAACAAAATAAAAATACATGATCCTTTTTAATTTTCTCTCTACTCACACGCTCCAACACCCATCAATTAAAAAAAACAAAAATACAAAAGAACTCTCTCTCTCCTCTCATACACACACACTTAGTAAAAGCCTAGTCTCCCTTCTCCTAAAAAAAATGCAACATAGCCGCCATTCCCCACACCATCAAAAAGAAAAACAATCACTTGATCTCTTTCAAAGCCAAAAACAACTGCACTAAAAGCATCTCCAACAGAAAGGCAAATGAAGAGTTAAACCTATTTTTAACTTTTATTTTTTTATTTTACAACTCCAATGTAGTAGGGAAAAGAAGAGTCAAAATAGCTATTCAATATGTGAAAAGCTATTTCTATAGAAACCTAAAATGAATTTACCATTACCAATAAATATTTTTATAGCTGTTGGTTTACAAATTTTTTTCTTCTTTAAAAGTAAGGAAAGAAACTTGTTTTGTTTTTTAAAAAAATCTTATATTGTACCTTACCCTTCTCTCAAATTTAGAAAACAAGAATCAATTATTCTCTGGTTAATTAATAACATCGGTTTTGTTAATTAGTTGAAATTAGAAGGTATATTTGTTTAAAAGCTTTTTATATTTTCTCTTTAATATCTCTTGATTTTGTAGATCTTTTGTTGTTAATTTGATATTTGTGATGATTTTTATTTCTTTGTTATTTTATGTTTTTGATATGGGTTAAGAAAAATAATTTTGTATTTATGTTATTATCTTTGACAAAATTAAGAGGAAGTAATAATGGTAGCTAATATTGATAAAAATATATAGTGACATATTTAAAACTTATTTTTGATTGTCTGTTTTAATTTGAGGTTCATTATATTTTGTCTTGTTAAAAATACAATTAAACCAGTATATCAATCATCTTTTAATTCCAAAAAATAGTCAAATTGTAAAGTTAGAACAAATAGGATGCAATGCTTATTATTAATTCACATGTATGTAAACTACAAAATTGCTAGACATTGAATGTGCGTTTCTTTTACACTCTCTTATAAGGTTTTAACTTGAGATTTTTTTTTTTTAATGTAGATGGATTCAAATTTTCCAAGCTCTTTCACTAATTTTCTTATGAGTGAGTCAGAAGATATTCTCTCTCAACCAAGTGATTCTAATCAATTAATTGATGACTTAACATACTCGAATTTAAATGTCCATACAATAAAAAAATCACAAAGAAGTAAAAACTTCTCACCAGAGGAAGATTGTTTACTTGTCTCTGCATGGCTAAATATAAGCAAAGATCCAATTACAGGAGTTGAACAACAAACAAAACAGTTCTAGGCTCGAGTGCATGCTTACTTTGTAAAGAATGGAGGAAACTTAAATAATCGTTCCTAAATAAGCATCTCAAATAGATGGCAAGAAATAAATAGAGAAGTCAGTAAATTTGTTGGATTTGTTACTCAAATTGAAAATCGTTAGCAAAGTGGAATGATCGAAGAATCAAGGGTAATTTTGATATTCGTTTTCATGTTGAATTGTTTAACATATATTTTAACATTATTTAATTTCTCTAATTTTTTACTTACCAGATTAATGATGCTCAACAAATATATGCTTCTTGCATTGGTAAACGATTTCAACTAGAATATTGTTGGGTTATCTTAAGAAAAGAACCCAAATGACAATTTGAGCGTGCAAGTCAACATCAAAGGTCAAACAAGAAACAAAAAAGTCATGTCAATGCAAGTTCGACTCCATCAACTCCATCTACCCCTGATTCTGTTCATTTAGGAGAAGATAGTGAACCGTTGATTTATCAAGATAGACCAATTGGTCAGAAGGCAGCAAAGGAACAACTTAAACGTAAACAAGGAAAAGATAAAGTTGGGGAGACAACTGTAATAAATCTCTTACAACAATTCAAGGATACTTTAGTTGAAATTGAGGATCAAAAGAAATAAGACAGAAAAATTATGTTAGAGCAACAAGCTATGATGATTCAACAAAGTCAAGAGAAACAAGAATTGGACAGGATTGAGAAAGAAGAACAAATTATGAAAATGAATATTTCTAATTTAGATCCAATTTCTGCAAAGTATTTTCAAAATAGAAAGTTAGAAATTATGCAAAAGAGGGGTTTTAATTTTAATTACCTAGATTTATTTATCGTTTAATATAATGTATTTTTTATTAACTAGATTTATTTATTGATTAATGTAATGTATTTTTAATTAAATATTTAGAAATTTCTTGGTTATTTTAAATATATTGTTATAAAAATGGTATCGATTCATAATACTTTTTTGAAGTTCTTTTAACACTTAACAACAATAAGTATGATTAATTAACTTAAAAGATAACAAACTTAATGAAAAAAAAAACATAAAAAACTTGAAAATTATGATGATATAAGAAGTTTAATTGTTCCCATAAATGTTCAACCGAATCTTCTTGTAGTTGAGAGCTAGTTGCTCTATTCTTTATTCGATTATGAGTTTGAAGAAAATCATGTAGTTCTGGTATTTTACCATGTGACACTGATATAAAGGAATTGACTTCACGTTCATGATCAAATCTAAGGTTCATTGCTCCTTCATCCTCAATAATCATATTATGCATTATTATGCAAGCTTTCATAATATTTGCAAGCGTTTCTTCATCCCAGTATCGAACAAGTCTACGTACAATTACAAAATGAGATTGAAGCACCCCAAATGCCCGCTCTACATCCTTTCTTACAGACTCTTGCTTACTTGCAAAATATTTTCTCTTTGCTCCTAATGGCCTTGGGATTGTCTTAGCAAAAGTTGATTAATTAGGATAAATCTCATCTGCTAAATAGTATCCCATTGTATATTCATGCCCATTAATTGTATAATTGACAGGAGCAGTATGACCTTCAGCAAGTGCAGCTAAGATAGGTGACCGATCGAGAACATTAATATCATTTAATGATCCAGGCATTCTAAAAAAGGCATGCCATATCCAAAGATCTTGTGAAGCCACCACCTTTAGAATTATAGTTGGTTCACGACAATGACCAATATATATCCCATGCCATGCAATTGGGTATTTCTCCCGTTTTCAATGCATACAGTCAATGCTCCCTAATATCCCTGGAAATTCATGCTGCTCTCCAATTGATAATAATCGACAAATATCGACTTCGTTTGGTGCCTTTAGATACCAATAACCAAAAACTTCTACGATTGCTTTGACGAAAGCTCTAAGACTTTCTATCGCAGTGCTTTCTTCAATTTGAAGATATTCATCAGTAAGATCTGTAGGAATACCATATACAAGTATTCTATGAGCTGTATTTACCTTTCGAAGGCAAGATAAATCAAGAACACCAAGAGCATCTGTCCTTTGTTTGAAATATGGATTATAAGCTTCCACTGCATTTGCGATCCAAAGAAAAAGACAATGACTCATCCTAAAGTTTCTTCAAAATTGAGTTTCAATGAATTTAGGATTTTCAGCAAAATAATCATTATATAACTTTAACTCACTTTTCTTTCTATTATGATTGACAATATTGTGACCAAGAATACAACCACGATACCCTGTTCTCCGTCCTTGATTATTCGATTCTTCTTCAGCAACCACAACAGTAGCAACTTGAAAAGCGAGCACAGGAGTGTCATCATCAAAATAAAAAACATCATAAAAATTAAAATTAGAATGATTCATGATGAATTTTAATGAAATATATTTTTGATTGGAGAGAAAAAAAATGGAATGATGAGAAAATATATTAAGGTATATGAGAATATTTATAAATGGATTATTTTTTCATATTTTAAAATCTTAGAATGTTGACAGTTATTTTTTTAAAATTTAAAATGTTGGCAGTTTTTTTTTTAAATTTGAAATTTTAAAATTTAAAATGGTGGCGGTCATTTTTTCAAAGCATGAATTGTTTTTTTAAAAAAATTGAAAATCAAAATTTAAAATATTGGCGATTTTTTTCAAAGTTTGAATTTGAATTTACTTTTTAAAAATTAAATTTTTAACAGTAACATATAAAACTGAAAATTAAAAATATTTATATAAATAAATTTTAATTTTAATTTTAAATTATATCTTTTAACTTTCATATTATTTTATTAATTTTATATTTTTTATAAAAATTACTCATATTAATTATATAATTAATAACATCATAGTTATAGTATATATAAAATATCTAAATTAGTTATATAATTATATTAAAATTAATTTAACATGAAATATATTAAAATATAAATAGCTTTTCTAAATAGTTTTTTACCATTAGAATATACATAATCAAAAAAATTATATTTATACTATTTAAAAAGTTATTTTATCAATTTGGCTTCGTAATTTATTTTTTTGTATTGGAGATGCTCTAAAAAAGTAGAGATTCTTTTTTATAACAAGAGTTGTTAGCCACACAACAAAAAATGCCGCTAATATTCATCCTCTCTCCATACTGACATACGAAGAAAAAGGAATCAAAAAACAATGGCAAAAAGCCATAACCCATCTTCAACCTAAACCTCCCACAAAAACTCAAATCCAACCAACCCCATTCAACCCATTTCTTTCATTCTAACCAGATTATATCCATCATCCTCATCTTTAACCTCTGCTTACCTTTTCAATCTTTGCTTATCTCTTCACCTCTACTGTCACAACCACTTATAACTCTGATTGATATAGATCTATAATCTATCCTCCGCGCTTATAAGGAATTTACCAGCACTAGCATTATCAAAGATAACTAACAAACCAGCCTTTCCTTATCTCCATCTTCATTGTCAAAAATACTAACCAAAACAAGTCATGGTTCGACCTCAATGTCAATCATAATGGTGCCATCTCTCATCTTCACCACTAGAACCAGACTACACACCAACCTCCCATAATTGACAGCTCACCATTGAGACCCACCAATCCAAACCACCAGCCACCACACACAAACCCAACACCACTCGTAAGGTCCAACCCCCCATCTTCAACCTCCAGCAGCAGACTCCACCAATAGCTCTTAAATAAAGCACCACCAGATCTCGTCAGCAATACCAGACTCAAACCTAGCTAAGGACTAACGATTAGCCTCCTCCATTACCTGTAACAAACGATAACCACCACAACACCAAATAGCCTTCACAATAGAACTATAGTAGTCTATACCAACTAAGAACAATAGATATAAATATATAAAAAAACTAGCAATGAAGGAGAAAGAAACATATCTGAAGGAGAAGGGAAAAGGCTAAGAGGATTGAAGCTTGGGGTGTCTAGTTCTTTTCCCTTGAGTAGCATTGAGCGTCACTGCCAGTGTAGGAATGAAGATGAGGTGGAGGAGCTTCATAAATTTCAACCCTATTCCAGAGTATATGAACATCTTGTATGTAAGACTCCAAACTTCCCACTTGTCTCATATCTATTAGCTTCTCTAACGGATCCTTCTGACCTCTAAACCTAACACACAGTGCCTCCACATAGTCATTCTAAGTTATTTCCTGGTTCCTATTACTTCTCATTAGACTTTGGTGCCAATACAAACCCATACATCCAAGTTATATGAAGCCAATTTTAGTTTCTAAAACTCTTTTATCTCTTCCACCTTAAAATATTTACTACATTTATAAAGCCACATATGTTTATCTTCTCTTTCAATACTTGGGAAATCTTGTATGGGCTTGTGTAAGTGACTATACCTATCATCACATGTCAAACAAGTTTTGGCACTAAAGTGGCCATCATAAGGCACTTGTTTGTCTTTAGCAGTGTTGGATGAATCTATGGGATGTTGTAAATTTTGTAAAATAAAGGTTTGCTAGTAAGCTAATCCACTGATAAGGTTCTTTAGCTCTATGAATCCAGCTTCATGTGATGATTTGATTTTTTTTTTATTATAAGATTATAGTAGCTGCATCAATAACTCATGTTTCTATGCATGTTCTTTTTTAATAGATTCAAAAGAATCCTTCATTCTCTTGATGTCTTGGGATCTAGTGTTAGGTGTCATTACTTGAAGAAACATGAGCTATTAATGCAGATACTATAATCTTACAATAAAAAGAATCCTTCATTCTCTTGATGTCTTGGGATCTAATGTTAGGCGTCATTACTCAAGAATGAAAAGTGAAGGCTTCAATACCACTTAAAGCAGACTTAATTAAGATTGTTCCTAATTAGAGGATTTGGTAAGTTAGAAAATAGTGAAAGTAAATATATTTTAGTGAAACAATCATCATTGTGGAAAAAAAAGAAGAAAAAAAGAAAAGAAAGAGAGAGAGAGAGAGAGAGAGAGTCCTGTAAATGTTAGATATTCATCCATGCTTTTATTCCAGAATAGTTTGTTACAAATATAGCCAAAACTAACAAACAAACTCTTAGCCAAGGTTAACTAATACTAATATTAACTTAAACTATGTGTTTCATATTACCCCACTTAAAATTTCTAGTGGTCATCTTATTTAAATACCATCAACCTTAATTCCCAATTCTTTTTTCATCTTAGAAATGTTGAACTGTAACACCCTTTAACATACTTCAATACATCATTAAAAAGCTTTGCATAATCTTTCGGTGGATGGGTCATCCTAAAGGCACAATAATTAAAAAGTTGAAGGGACTTATCTTGTATCAACAATTTAGCCTCATATTTTACATGCACTACAAATCGAGTAAGCAAATGCTCATTTTTAAATGTAACCATTATTACACTTTTAGGACCTAACCTATTTTCTCCCACCAATGTATGAACTTAATCCTTGTGATCCACATCATCAAGAACAACAAGAACTCGTTTATAACAAAACCATCTTTGATGAAAATCATTTCCTTATCTGCACTAGTGATGACCCTTTTTTTTTAAGTGTCATAAGGCAATCATTTTTGTAACTGAACCAAACCATTAGGGTCTTTTGAATGTTCTTTGACATGAGGAAAAAAAGTTACTTCCCTCAAATTCATGGGAGAACCAATTAAATACAACTTTTTCTAAAGTTGTCTTGCCTATTCACCCATTCCATGCCCATAATGCTCCTATAATCTATAACGATTCTTACTTGGGCAATAATATTATCAACATGAGAATCAATAACCTCAAGGTGCTTAGGAACATCTAGACATTTAGGACCTAGTTTAGCCACATGTCTTCCATAATATTTTGGATAAATTTTGATTCGTTTCTATTCATATAAAAGAGAAAAAAAATAAAAAAAATTGATCACTCTTATTAAATATTCCAAATTAAAGCTAACAAGTAATTAAGTATTGTCTAGGGATAGATTATATTAGGCTTCTATTGGTAAAAAAAACTTGTTATTGAAAGAAAAGACATACCAATTTGCTATAGTATTGAGATCCTACCTAGAGAGAGAGAGATGAAGCCTTTCTTAGAGCTTTTCTCCATTTGTTAACCTTCTTCATTTCCTCATTAAAGAATTCTTTAAGCTTTTAAAGAGCTTCTGCAAAACTAATTTTGAAAGATTGGTTGAAAAGTAAAGGGAGGGTTAAAGTTACTGGTTATTTATTCTATTATAATAAACAATAGGGCATGTGAAGACATTAGTGATGAGAAGATGTAATAGATCTATGATGGATCTGCCTCTAAAGGAGAAGATCAAACTTCTCTAGTTTTCATTTTCTCTTTCTCTCATTCAATCGTTTCCTTTAAGGGAAATGGTAATTGTTTTAGAAATTACTTAAAGAAAAGGGGGAGAAACGTGTACGACCAATATGTAACCTTGGTCTCGTAAATCTCTATCAATGATGTCAATTTCATATACCATAACAATTGTCATGAGGATTAGCTAATTAGAAAGTTGGAAACATTGTTGTATAGGGAAAAACAAGAATCTTCAACTAAAATTCAAAAATAATAGTGTATACAAAAAAGGCATGGTCTTCTTTTAATAAGTCCACTATCTCTTATGGAAAGTTTGTTTTCAATTTCAATTTGAATTTTGAATTTAGTTTATAAACTCTATAAATTATTTAAAAGATAGCCTAGGAAATAATGAAATTTCTTAAATATTAGACTTAGTCTTTGGAAAGCCTGGCCACCTCAAATTGGCCACCAAACTATTTATTTCCATTTAAAATCTCTTTATAATCAAATCTCTTTCCAATTAAAATTTCAATGCCTTTAATTGTACCATTACAAACTTCCATTATCCTTACAATTAAATACAAGCATTCAATTGCCTATCATTTATTACAAGCGGTATCAGAGCCTAGTGATCCCTAGTGGAAGGTATATGAATGTCTCAATTGCTTGAAGTTGTAGCTAGTATGAAGCTCCACCAAGAAGAGCATCAACAATAATAACAATCCAAACAAAAACTGTTAAAAGATTTAGTTCATCAGTTGCAATAAATTTTGAATAAAGTGGATAATTTTGCTAAAGTTCAAGGAAAGAGACCAATGGAGTCCCCTCCAAACACCCTAATTACATTAGTGAATGTTCACAATCATCTGGAGTTTGAACCACAAGGAGATCAATAGTTGCAGCAAAGGCCAATAGAATTAAATTTCCCTGAATTTAGTGGAGAAGATCTTAAAAAATATATTTATAAGGTGAACTATTATTTTAATATCACAACACTAATCTAAGACACTTGTCATTTATGACTAGTTTTCATATGGAAGGCAAGGCGATTATTTATTTCTAAGAGATAGAGGAGTCTAGGATAATGACTAGTTGGGAATCATTTGATAAGGCACTACAAGTCAAGTTTGAGACCTCATTTTATGATGATTTGGTGAAGGTTTTGGTTAATTTTAGACAATCTTTAACTGTGGAAAGTTATAAAACTCGATTTTAGGTCCTCCCATATGGTTCATGGGCTTTTAGATTCTTATTGACTAAGTTGCTTTCTCAATTGGCTTAAGGATGAAATTAAAATGGTCAGATGCTTAACCCATCTAATTTGGTGGCAACCTATGGTTTGGCATGAATGCTCGAACAAAATCTCACTTTAATGAGGCAATAATGGTGAACCATTCCTATAGGGATTAGTAACAAGCCTAATACAAAAATAGTACTAAGGTTGTGCCCAATATAGTTTAGTTAGTGCTTAAGTTGAATCCAACCCAAATCAAGGATAAAAAAGATAATGGACTTTTTAAAAATGCAATAATATATGGAGTTCAGGTTATAAGTATGGAGGGCCTAAATTGTTCTTAATGGAGGAAGATGATGAGACTAAAAGAGATGGAAATTTTTTTATCAATAGAAGATCTTATTGATTTAGGAGATTCATACAAGTCTAATAGGAAGGTGGAAATTTCTCTACATATTGTGATTAGAAGTGTTAATCCTAGGACAATAAGGATCCAAATAAGGATTAACAACCAATTATTATTGGCCTTTGTGGATGCTACAAGTTCCCATGACTTTATACATTCAAAAGCTGCAAAGAGCTTAGAGGTGGACCTCTTAACCCATTAGTAAGTTGGGGTCAAGATTACAAATGGTACAAGGATCACTAATAAAGTGTGCTACCAAGATTTTTAGTTTTTAATTTAAGAGAACCAGTTCCAGATCAAAGCTCATATCTTAAAGATGGGGGTGTGACAAGGTTTTGGAAATACATTAGTTGAAAGGTTTAAGCCCTGTTTTATTGGATTTTGCAACTCTAACAATGAAATTCCATGTTAGAGGAAATACGTTATTGGTTAAAGGTATTGGGGTTCAAGAGTCTATAGTAAACTATAGACTAAGATTTCTAAAAAAAGCTTAAAAGAACAGCTGAGGGATTGATTTTATACATATGAAGTGATTAGTACATAAAAGTGCATTTTATCAAGGTTTTATAACATCATTTTGCACTTTAAGTTCAATAACTCCTTAACTAAAGCATGTTTTATAATAACATATCTCATAATATAAGATATCTTTAATTTATGATAAATATTGATCTTAAATGCAAGCCTATCACATAAATGAAAGGATTGATTGATGAGCTTAAGTACTAAAATTAAAAGGACAAATAGAAGGCCAAGCTTAGAAAAGAGATGTTGGTGTAGTCCAAACTGGAAAACTGTTCTGTAATTAGATCATATCTGGAGTTGTAGATCTCGGATTTAGGTCTGCTTTATACGGATGGAAAGGCAAGACATAGGCCTACAACTTTCATATGAAGTCCAAGATTTAAAAATATTGTTTTCAAGTCCAAATTATAGCAACAACGGATAACTTTGAATCTGTCCTGCAGTCTAGACACTATTCAGTGTTTAGCCTATATCTCAAGTTCTAGAAGTTCAAATGACCTCAATTTTTTTTTTCTAGAAAGATAAGATAATTTCCTAGAACTTTCCAATTCTGATGTTAGCAATGATTTTTTGTTTAGAAAATAAGATAATGATTTTCACCAAGTCAAGAGTTGGCCACCCACTCAACAATTAGTCATCAAATTAATAGTTTCAAATTTTGGCCAATAAAAGTAGGCATTTGCCATGTATTTAGGGGCTTGGTTGTTCAAATGAAGAACTTGCTCTTGCTCTCTCTCTTTATATTTTTTTTAATTCTTAAGTTTTGCTTTCATTAATATCTTGTTTATGCTTTTCATTTCCTTTCCTTTACTTAGTTAACTTGTATCTTATTTATGTTCTTATTTTGTTTATTTATGTTTCTCTTCTTCATTATGTTTAGCTAAGTTTATTATGTCAAGGTGAAAATAGTGTAAACTCAACATGGACCTTAATGTTTAATATTAACATGTCTTATCTTTTTATCTTACTAATTTTTAATACCTTGCTTGTTAAATGGTTAATCTAGATTTGTGTTGTATAACACTTGGTATAACAAATGCTTAGCACTCTCATAGCCCAACCGTACTTACACCTGTATTATAAAAGGAACTTAATTTGTTGTTAACATAAGTTAGCATCATGAATTTTTGACAATATTTAAAAGTTTGGTGTTACTTAAATAAGATAATTAATATGATCATGTTAATAATTTATAATGAGCTATTAATGAAAAATCATTTGATTGGAACCTCTTTTATATGTGGTTTCCAGTTGAATAATAAGAGTTTATATTATACTTATTTGAAATACCATTAGTAGATCCTCTAACCTTGATATTTGTTTTTATCATTGTTTAATCCTTACATTAATCTTCCATCTAAAAGTTCTCATCAACTTCTTCTTCTTCTTTATTATTATTATTGTTGTTATTGTTGTTGTTGTTGTATTATTGTTGTCTATAATTTGTACAATTAACCTCCCTATGGTTCAACCCGATCTTGTCGGGTTATTTATTACTTCGATACTTTTACATTTGGGAGAAAACATCAATCTTTTAGTTATGTCATGAAGCATAGATTCAAAAAATTTAGTCAATTAAGGGATTTCTAATTTTGTTCAAATGTTACTTGAAGAGTTTAGAGTTGTATTCTAGGAACCTAAAGGGTTATACCTCATAAAAGGTTTCATAACCATTCAATTGTAATTAAAGAGGGCACTTCACCAATTAGTGTAAGGCTATATAGGTATCCTTATTTCCAAATAAATGAAAAAAGAGAAGATTGTCAAAGAGTTATTGTAACTGGGTACCATTAGACCTAGTCAAAATCTATTCTCTTCACTAGTGTTAATAGTAAGAAAAGCTGATGGATCATAGAATATGTGTGTTGATTATAGAGTTTACAATTAAAGATAAGTTTACAATTCATATGGTTGAATAGATAAGCTATGTAGGTTAGAATTTTTCTAAAAATTAGACCTAAGATCTAGATTCCACGAGATCATAGTGAAGACTAAAAAATCCACAAGACTACCTTTAAGACCCATGAAGGACATTATGAGTATTGGAATGTCACGGTCACACAAATTAATTACCCTAGCTTAAACAAATAAAATAGTGTAGAGCAAGCAAGGGGTCGATCTCGCGAGTAAGATCTAATTTTGTTATTTATGCTAAATGATAAAAACAAATAGGGGGGGTTTGAGATTGTCTAAGCTATGTTATGGTAAACAAAATAAATTAATCAAACTAAATTAAATAAACCAAAATTATTAAGAGAAAAACTTTGGTCTCAAGTAAACATCCACCAACGAAAATCAAAATTGATCATTGAAACGATATATCAATTTATATTTTGAATATTTATCTTTACTTAATATTAGTCAATTAACTATTCCATATTATAACTAACCATAACCATTTAACAACCACGATGTCTGTGCTAGTAATTTAATTTAATGTCAGCCATAAAAATTAGATAAATTGATAAATCTAACAACATAACTGTTTGTAATCTATGATTGATTTATTGAATGTTTTTCCTAAGATTAACAATATAGATCTTCCATAATTATTAAACTTAGTCTCTTTATAAGTTCAATATCACATCTTTGGTTTTGATAGCAAACTTAGCAATAGATTGGTTAGAATAATAACTTAGAATCCGCTATAATAATGAAACTAAATAATCATAGAAAATAAGTATAGGAAAACATTCATACTTATCATATAAACTAAAAAGAAAAGATAAAATAAATCTAACAATTTTTTAAATCCGAAGGCTTTTGTATACTTTCAACCAAGAAAAATAACTTAGCCTTACATAACTATCAAAAAAATAAGGAAGAAAAAAGATGAAAACATAATTTTGTGTGCAGAAAAAAAGGTAATAGTTTTTTCTTCTTTATGGCCATCACCTTCTTCACCTCTCTCTCTTTCCTTTTTATTAGATAAAAACCCTAATATTCACCTTCCTACTAGTTCATTTTTATTAGGAAAGAAAGAAAAAAAGTCCTTTCCAAATCTATATTTAAGTAATACAATAACTATTTTCCTATAAAGAAGAAAAAATAGTCTTGCATGAAATATTCAAGCATTGACTTTGAACTTAGTGAAGTTAATTTGCCCATGTAAAGACCTATTCCATATGAAGAAAAAAATGTTCATGTCAGTTTGGATGCTTTGGAAGAAAGTTGGACATGTTTCTTTATAAAACCTGTCTGTTGGCAGAATTTATATGTCGTCTTAGAAAAATCATATATGTCTCATATGAGCTCTTGCTCTGTTGCAATTTGATAAATTGATAGGTATTTGAGTCAGAAATCTAATAAAATTAAGTTTGCAAAAAACATAATTCTCTAGCTCAAGATATTCAAGTCGGAATTGCTGAAAGTCAAAATTGACAGAATGCATGACTTTTCTTTGAAAGTTGCAATTTCCTTGCTCTTTCTTGTTTTAATTGTCTTGCCATTTATGGATAGAAAAGTATGAATGTTAGTTTCTAATTCCACTAGAATCACTTGAATTCGACCTTTTAAACTCAAGTTTTGCGCAAAACATCGATCAAATGTCAAATCTGCCAATATTCAACACGGGCTGGAACATGATTTGAATTTTATCTCTAAATTAGTCATATTTGAATCTTACATCCAAAAGTACCTTCAAAACATTAAAAAAAAAAAAGAAAAAAAGAATATGAAGGTATTTTATATATAAAACATGGTTAAAATACTTGGTAAATGTGGATAAAACTATTGAATAATATGGTTGCATTAATGAGTTTCTAGTGATGCCTTCTAAGCTTACCGATGTTCCATCCACCTTTCAAGTTTTATTGAATGAGGTATTTAGGCCTTACCTTAGAAAGTTTATTCTAGTTTCCTTTGATGGCATACTTGTATATAGTAAGACTCAAGAAAAACACTTAAATCATCTAAAAACAATCATAAAAATCCTATTGTTTCTTAAGTTATATGTTAAGATATCTAAATGTAAGTTGTCATGATGTGCCGTGAATGATTCTAAAATCAACAACAATGATTCTAACAAAAATGGATGAAGGATGGGTCTGGTTGTGTTGTCTTTCTTTTGGTATTTAGGCTGGACTGTAATGATTTTAAGGTAAATGAGATGGAGGATAGACTAGAATGATACTTTGATAAGTCGATCTGGACGCCACAAAGATCAATCTAGGATTTCGACGCCACACTCTTTGTGATTGAAGAGTGATAAGTCAGGTAGGGTTCTTCACAAATGAATTTGGAAGAACAACTCTTAATTCTCTTAATTAAGTTTCAAATCTTGGCCAAAAGTGTCTATTATATATTCTAATACTATATTTATCATTGGAACATCCCTCCAATGTTAGGTGAATTCAACATGACATAAGTCAAGCCTAAAAACTAGACTTTTAATAAAGTAACTAGACAAATTTAACTAACACATGTTTTTTTTTTTTGACATTTCTGAAACATAAGCAGATCAATTTTAAAAGAGCCATAACTTTTGACACAAAAGTCCAATGCAATCATGGTTTGACAATCTAGAAAGATCACGTTCTGAACTTGAATTTTACCTAGATAAGTCTTGTTATCACATGCAATGGATGCCTTCAAATTCGGGTTCAAATCCATCTACTGTTCTGACCGTAAACAACATCAATTCCTTCATTTATTTGCATTATCAATCCAAATATAAGTAGCCCAGCATCAAAAGAACCATTAAGGGCTTTTCCTATCTCCAAGTTCCAATTGTAGGCAAATAAGCACCCTTGAACCAATTTCAATCTGATTGCTAATTTTTAACTCGGACGCAGCTTCAATCATTGCAATTTGATTCGTCAAGGCCCGTTGTAGTTGTTTCACTCTCGCTTTTGTCATTGGACCATCTGAATGCTCTTACATATTAGATTCAGCTTTACGAGATGGATTATAATTCACATGATGCACATCATCAGCCCCGGGTTGATAATGATTTATCCTCAAATCAGAATCATCATCATCATCCAAGTATGGAGTCAAGTCTTTCACATTAAAAGTAGCTGATACGTTGTAATCACCAAGAAGATCTACCTTATATGCATTGTCATTCACCTTCTCTATAATCCGAAATGGACCATCAGCTCTTGGCATCAACTTGGACTTACATTTGCTTAGAAATATGCCCTTACTAAGATGAATCCAAACTAGATCTCCAGGTTCAAACCTGATCATCTTTCGCCCCTTGTTAGCTTGTTTAGCATACTTTGTTGTTTTCTCCTCAATATGTAGTCGAACCTGCTCATGTAGTTTCTTCATCAATTCTGCCTTTCTAATTCCATCCATAGATGTCCTCTCATCAATTGGAATATGAATAAGATCAATAGGAAAACAAGGATTAAAGCTATACATAACCTCAAATGGTGAAAATTTTGTAGCCCCATGCACACTATAATTATATGCAAACTCCACAATAAGCAAATAAGTGTCCCAACTCTTCAAATTCTTATGTATAATAGCTCATAATAAAGAAGATAAAGTTCGGTTTACTATCTCAGTTTGTCCATCAGTTTGTGGATGACATGCCGTACAAAAAAGTAACTTCGTTCCAAGTTTCCTCCAAAGAGTCTTCCAAAAGTGGCTTAAGAACTTTGTATCACGATCAGAGACAATGCTTTTAGGAACTCCATGCAAATGAACAATCTCTTGAAAGAACAAATCAGCAACATGTACTGCATCGTCAGTTTTGTTACAAGGAATGAAATGGGACATTTTAAAGAATCGATCAACCACCACCATTATTATTCCTTCCCATGTTGTGTTCTTGGTAATCCAAGTACAAAGTACATGCTAATATCCATCCATGGTTGCTCTGGAATAGGTAGTGGCATAGATAGTCCATATACATGCTCTTTACCCTTAGCTCTCTTGCAAATAGCACATCTTTCAATCACCTTGTGTACATCCCGTAACATACTGGGCCAAAAAAATGTTCTTTCAGTAGCCCATAAGTCTTCTTCTCCCTAAAATGACCACTAAGACCACCACTATGAGCCTCTCGCACAAGTAACTCCCGTAACGAACTTGAAGGAATACACATTCTGCCCATTTTGAACAAATAACCTTCATACATAAAGAACCAATCACAAGCTCTTTTTGCACACTCGGTAACCACATTAGCAAAGTAGGAATGATTGGCATACTGATTGTTCACTTGTTCAAAACCCATCAGCCTTGCATTCAACATAGAGATCAATGCATACCTCCTAGAAAGAGCATCAACAACCACATTAATTTGCCCTTTCTTGTACTTTATGACATAAAAAAATGACTCCATGAACTCCACCCATTTAGCATGTTTTCGATTCAGCTTGCTTTGCCCCTTAAAATACTTTAAGGCTTCATGATTAGTATGTATAACAAAATTTTTAGGCAACAAGTAGTGCTGCCATACCTCCAGAGCCCGAATCAAAGCATAGAACTCCTTGTCGTAAATAGAGTAGTTCAAGCGTGCTCCATTTAACTTTTCACTGTAGAATGCAATCGGCCTCTTTTCTTGCATCAAAACAGTCCCAATTCCAACCCCGGAAGCATCGCACTCTATTTCGAATGTTTTAGCAAAATCTGGAAGTGTTAAAACTGGGGCAGTACACAACTTTTCCTTAATTAGCTCAAAAGCTTTTTGTGCATCTTCACTCCATCTAAACTCTTTCCTTTTTTCCAAGCATTCTGTCATAGGAGCAACAATAGAGCTGAAGTCTTTCACAAATCGCATATAGAAAGAAGCTAAACCATGGAAACTCCTCACATCAGCGATAGAGCAAGTTTTGGCTAGTCTCGAATTGCCTCAATTTTCTCCTCATCAACTCTAACTCCCCTGCTAGAGATAATATATCCAAGAAACATGACACTTTCTTTACAAAAGTAACACTTTGCGAGTTTCCCATATAACTTAGAATCTTGCAAAGTCTTAAACACAACTCTAAGATGCTTCACATGATCATCAAAGGTCTTGCTATACACCAGGATGTCATCAAAATATACTACAACAAACAACCCAATATACTTCCTCAAAACATGATTCATAAGCCTCATAAATGTATTAGGCGCATTAGATAACCCAAACGGCATTGCCATCCATTCATATAACCCCTGTTTAGTTTTAAATGTTGTTTTCCATTCATCTCCCTCTTTCATTCTAATTTGGTGATAGCCACTCATTAAATCGACTTTAGAAAACAATGCAGCACCATGCAACTCATCAAGCAAATCATCAAGTCTGGGTATAGGAAATTGATACTTAACTATTATTTTATTGATAGCGTGGCTGTCCATACGCATCCTCATGGTACCATCTTTCTTCGGTACAAGCAAAGTAGGTATGAAACATGGACTAAGTGATTCTCACACATAGCCCTTCTCTAAGAGCTCGCCGACCTGCTTTTGAATCTCTTTCGCTTCCTCTGGATTACATCTGTATGCTGGTCTATTAGGAAGTGAAGCTCCCGGCACCAAATTAATTTGATGCTCAATTCCGCGAATAGATGGTAACCCTTTAGGTAATTCATCTGAAAACACATCTTTAAATTCTTCAAGTAATTCCTTAATCTATCTTGGTAAGTCCCACCCTTTTACTTGTAGTAATTGCTTTGCCCAAACCATGAAAACAATCCCTGTTGTGGCTAATGCTTGTTTGATGTCTCTTTTTTTTGTTAACAACAGCCCCTTACATGATGTCACCTCCTTTTATTGGCTTTGTAACTGATCCTCTCTAACTTGTTGAGAACTCAGTGGTAACAAGTTCACCTTCTTTCCATTCAGCATAAAAGAATAAGTGTTCTTTCATCCATTGTAGGTCACATCCTTATCAAACTGCCATGGATGACCCAGCAACAAATGGCTAGCTGACATCGGCGCAACATCACACAAAACCTCGTCGTGATAGGTTTTAATGGAAAAAGGTACACGAACTTGCTTTGTCACCCGAATCTCCCCATTCTTATTCAGCCATCGCAAACTATAGGGCTTGGGATGTGGAAGGATAGTTAAACCCAATTTCTCCACTAAGGTAGTTGACACAACATTAGTGCAACTTCCATTATCAATGATCATCTCACATACCTTATCTCGAATCTGACATCGAGTATGAAAGATGTTCTTGCGTTGCTTATCACTAACGTCAATTTGTGCATTCAAAACCCGTTGAACAACCAATAAATCTCCCTTCACTGGTTCAAAATCCTCTTCTTGTTCAGCCACTTATACCTCATCTTCATCTTTAGTTTCAACCTCATCTCCATGATCAGCTCTCTATGATCCCCATGCAAAATCATCACTCTTTTATTTGGACATTCTGAAGTAATGTGCCCATGTCCTAAGTGTTTGAAGCACTTGATGTCCTGAGACCTCCTAGGATGTTGAGGTTCTGTCACCTTCTCCTTTCCCTTCAAAGAATCAGAACTGGTATTCCCCTTGCTAAACTCCACCTTCTCAGCTCATTTAGGTGTGCTCCATGTTCGTGTAGGTGTAGAAACAGCCATTGTCGTGCTTGACGTAGTTACACTAGTTCGGACACCTCCTTTACTCGGGTTGCAAGCTTTATAACTTCCTCAAGGAAAATGTACGGCTGTAATTCAACAACATTAGCTATATCCTTCCTTAACCCTCCAAGAAATCTGGCTATGGTTTGCTCTTGAGGTTCCATCAATTCACATCGAATCAGCAGCAACTCAGACTCTTTCACATACTCTTCCACACTCAAAGATCCTTGTCGCAAAGTCTGAAGTCTGATGTATAGCTCCTGTTTATAGTAATCAGGAACAAATCTCTTCTTCATCACTCTTTTCATAGTTGCCCATGTTGTAATCTCCTCTTCTCCATCCCTTCTCCTCTGAATCTTTAAGTTTTCCCACCATAAAAGAGCATAATCTGTAAACTCAAGTGTTGCCACCTTGCACTTCCTTTCTTCAGAATATTCATACCATTCATACACCTTTTCAACCTTTTGAATCCACTCCAAGTATTCCTCGAGTGAACTACTTCCTCTAAATGGTGGAATCTTAAGTTTGAGACCATTAAGAGGATTATAATTCTGCTTTCTTGGTCTGACCCTATCGTCGGCCTCATCATCCCCATTTGGATCTTCATCGGCTTCTATAATATCATTTCATGGCACCCTAAGTGCTTGCCTCTATTGGGGTTGGAAATTATTTCTTTGCATCATTTGTATAAGAGTATTCAATTGTTCATGAATTCCAGTCATTTCATCCCGAATCTCAGCATGAGATCGTTGTAAGCCCATAACCTGTGCCTATTTCAAACTCAACCCTTTTAGCAAATCTTCTTTATCTCCAGCCATAATTAAGTTTATCAACCTCAGTTCCAGCAAACCTTTCTTCTTCTTCTCATTCTTTTTTTGCTCCTGCCTTAGATTATAACTGATGCTTTGATACCAGATGATGTGCCGTGAATGATTCGAAAATCGGCAACAATGATTGTAACAAAAATGAATGAAGGATGGGTCTAGTTGTGTTGTCTTTCTTTTGGTATTTAGGCTGGATTGTAGTGATTTTAAGGTAAATAAGATGAAGGATAGACTAGAATAATACTTTGATAAGTCGATCTGGACGCCACAAAGATCAATCTAGGATTTTGACGCCACACTCTTTGTGATTGAAGAGTGATAAGTCAGGTAGGGTTCTTCACAAATGAATTTGGAAGAACAACTCTTAATTCTCTTAATTAAGTTTCAAATCTTGGCCAAAAGTGTCTATTATATATTCTGATACTATATTTATCATTGGAACATCCCTCTAATATTAGGTGAATTCAACATGACAGAAGTCAAGCCTAAAAACTAGACTTTTAATAAAGTAACTAGACAAATTTAACTAACACATGTTTTTTTTTTTTTACATTTCTAAAACATAAGCAGACTAATTTTAAAACAACCATAACTTTTAACGCAAAAGTCCAATGCAATCATGGTTGGACAATCTAGAAAGATCACGTTGTGAACTTGAATTTTACCTAGATAAGTCTTGTTAACACATGCAATGGATGACTTCAAATTCGGGTTCATATCCATCTACTGTTCTGACCATAAACATCATCAATTCCTTCACTTTTTTGCATTATCAATCCAAATACAAGTAGCCCAGCATCAAAAGAACCATTAAGGGCTTTTCTTATCTTCAAGTTCCAATTGTAGGCAAATAAGCACCCTTGAACCAATTTCAAACTGATTGCTAATTTTTAACCCTGACGCAGCTTCAATCATTGCAATTTGATTCGTCAAGGCCCGTTGTAGTTGTTTCGCTCTCGGTCTTGTCATTGGACCATCTGAATGCTCTTGCATATTAGATTCAGCTTTACGAGATGAATTATAATTCCCATGATGCACATCATGTCATGTGAGAAGAATGACAATTTAGGGCATATTGTTTTTAATAAAGGGGTAAAAGCAAACCCAAACAAGATAGAGTCATACTAAAATGGCCTAGACCCACTAATCTAAAATCACTCAAAGGGTTTTTAGGGTTGATAGGGTACTATAAGAGGTTTATTAGGAACTATAGAACCATAGTAGGACCCTTAACTAAGCTTCAAAGAAAATGAGCTTTTTTATTATGAATCAATAGAATTCATTTTTGATAACTTAAGGGTAACAATATATAAACCTCCAGTTCTTACTCTACCACATTCCTCAAGCAGTGGAATTAGGGTTATTTTAATACAAAGGACAAAGTATTATCTTATTTGAATAAAGGACTCAAGGGGAAAGAATTGTATATATCCACCTATGAGAAGGAATTCTCAGCTTTAGTACCAACTATATGAAAATGGAGGCCTTATCTACTAGGGCAACTATTTAAAGTCAAGACAAATCAACAAAGCCTTAAGTACCTTTTAGAATAGAATGTGACAACCCTAGCTCAATAAAAATGCTTATCTAAACTCGTTGGTTATTATTTTGGTGTGGAATATAAGTCTGGAAAAGAAAATCATGTGGAAGATGCCTTATTTAGAAGGTTTGAAGAAAAAAAAAGAAAGAATTATGGACCATTACAACTCCTTTAGTTAGTTTGATTAAAGAGCTAAAAAATAGTTAGTCCAAGGACAAGAAAATTCAACAAGTGTTTCAACAAATTGAAGAGGATACAACTGGTTCCCACAAGTACCATTTTAAAGGTGGACTTTTATTATACAAAAAAAAGAGTGTTCTTAAGTAAGGAATTTCCCCTTAAGTCCTCTATAATGCGACAAAAGGACCTTACAACAAGCAAAGGGAGATTATTAATTTTTTTTTGGTAGGGATGAATGTTGATATAAATAATTATACCATGCATTATGATATTTATCAAATAGCTAAACTAGATAACACTAAACCTTCTAAACAACTACAATCTTTACCTGTGGATTTTATATAAAGCTTACCTAAATCTAATCATTATTTTATAATTTTAGTGGTTATTAATAAGTTATCTAAGTATGCCTTCCATTAAAACAGCCCAATTATTCTCACAATATGTCATGAAGCCATATGAACTGCTAAAAATTATTGTCAGTGAGAGGAGCCCCATATTTACTAGTAAATTTTAGGGTAAGTTATCTAGGTTTAATGAATCCAACTACACTTATCTTCTACTTACCACCCTCAAACTACTAGCTAGGAAAAAGTGATTAACAAAACCTTAAAAGGTTATCTTTGATGTTTTATAGGTGAAAACCTTAAAAAGTGGTCTAAATGGCCCACAATGGCCAAATAGGAATTACATCAATTAATTACCATGCATCACTAAAATCCATAGTTTTGAAACCCGACCCGGTCCAGTGATCGGGTCGCAGGTCAGATGGGTTGACCCGGGTCCACAAAAAAAAAAACTTATATAAAACACTTAACTAACAAATTCACAATGCAACACTTACATAAACCAAATTTAAATTTTAAACCAACAACATAAATTTAACTCAATATCCAAAACACAAACTAAATATAAATTCTAAAATATTTAAAACAAAACATCCAACAATATAAATTCTAAATCAACAACACATTCACTTTTGTTGAATGAACACATTAAGTTCTTCTGTGTCCATAGGAGAAAAATTTGGATCAAATATCGATGGAATTGAGCCAATCTCGTCAACACCTAATAAATCATCAGCATGCTCCTTTAAAACTTCATCGTCACAATCATCTTCAATCTCATTAACATTTATGACATCTACATTTCAAACACAATTAACAAATAAACATTATGTGTTAAACAATACTTTATTTTAAATAATATTTTTTACTAAATAATCAATCATTAATTACCATCATCTAAATTATCTTGTATGGTCATAGTTGATAGAGCTTGGTGAAAACTCTCAACTTCTTCAGTTGTCAAAATTGACGGGATATCTTCTACTACCTAATTTTCAATGTCACAATTGTCTCAATATTAATTGGATCATAATTTCATCCATTCCAATAATTCCTATATATTAAAAGTGAAGGTTAACACAATATAAGTATTAATAATGCTACTAAATAAGATAAAATAATATTTAAGGAATTAGAGAAAAGAAAAATACTTTTGTTTCAATCTTATATTGCAGTGGACGTAAGCAAGGTCATTAAGCCTTTGGTGCTCCAATCTATTTCTCTTCTTGGAGTGAATATGTTCAAACATACTCCAATTTCTTTCGCATACCAAAGAACTACATGTTTGACTTAACACTCGTATAGCCAACTGTTGTAGATTTGGAGCGCTGGTTCCATATGTCATCCACCATTCATCTATACAAAAAAATAATAAGTAAGAGTGTAAGACTATGTCAAATAATATTTTTAAATATAAAAATTATATGCCTGGAGATATAAGGGTGTGATTATTTATTGCGGACGCTCGACCAAAGTCATGTTCAGCATTCCTAAACAATTTCATCTCACTTGTAATCTTACTTTGCAATGGTAGATTTTCATGTGCATACTTTTCAAGAACATCTAGAAGTCCAGAAATGGTGCTCATATGTTTATCCATTATATTTGCATCATATTGAAATCGAGGATTCAATTAAAATGTCGTTGCATAAAGATTTCTATATAGTTGTCCATCCCACCGATTATTGATAATGTCTATGAAAGGTTTCACTCTAGCCTTTCTCTTTTAAAATCTCCTCATCATTTCTTCTTTTGCATGATGAATAGCATCATATAAATATCTCATCGAAGGTCTATCATCACCATCAACCATTCATAGAACTCGAACTAAAGGTTCACTCATTCGTACAATTATTACACATTCTTCCCAAAACAGAGAGTCTAGCACACTCTCAACAAACTTTTTTCCTTTGATATCTTTAGCATAAACAGATGAGACCCATTCCCTAGATGTCACCATAGCTCTCAACTCATCTTTATGAGCTAAAATGCTTTGCAATGCAATGAAATTTATAACAAAACAAGTAGGAGCTGGACGAAGTATTTATTTTCCTCTAGTGAACTTCCTCATCAAATACAATGTATAAAAATGACTATAAATGTGTTTTGTGATACTAGAAGGATGCTCAACAACACAACAAACTGACTACAATTTACCAATATCCTAGAGTATGAGGTTGATGCAATGAGCAGCATAAGAAGACCAAAATATTGAAGGAAATTCTTCCATCAATAACCTGCCAGCAGCAACATAATTTGCAGCATTATCAGTCACCATGTGCGCAATGTTTTCTACCTCAACATACAAAACAACCTCTCTAAACAATTGATACAATAATCTAGCAATCTTTGAGACATTTAATACATCCACAGTTTTCAAAAAAATTGTTCCTATAGGATAATACACTAAGAAGTTAATTAAAGTCCTCATCTTCTGATCTGTCCATCCATCAGCCATTAATGTGCAACCAGTCTTCTTCCAAATCTCTCAATAACTCAACATAAATCTTCACTTCATCAACCGTTTTTGCCAAGTAATAACCACAAATAGCATGCAAATTTGGTCCTTTATAACCAGAACCTATGGTTGTTGCAACATATATGGCATGTTAATAATACACAGAGTTAATAGCATTAAATGGCACACATGCATCAATCATCCACTTTGTTAAAGCAAGAACACATCGTTCAACTGCTTCTTTCCTTTGCCAACAATTCTGAATAGACTTTTGAGCACCAGAAGTTGATATCGGCATGAAATATGTCCTTAATGTTGCAGATTTCTTTTGCTTTCCATAACTTGTAGTCGATTGTTTTATAGTGCTGGTGCTTTGAATCTTTATCTTTTTTGCAACCTTCGGTGGTAACATATGTTTTTAGTACTGACATCCTCATCACCATCATCATCATCTCTTAATTGCCTAATCATCATCTCTTCATGCTCCCTTTATTGTGCATTAAATGGATTGAAATCTACTTGCATTTCTTTAACTCTTTTTTTTTTTCCAGCATTTCCTTTAATATTCAAAAGTATTTGATGTCGAACATCAAGAGGACATTTGCAACATTGTTCAACTTCTCCTTTAGCTCCAGCTAAATATTGCTTAAATCGATTAATACCACCACCTGTAAATACTTTAGCACAATATAAACATACTAATTTAGTTTTTTTACATCCAACACTAAGTTCAGGAGCTTCTTTACAATGACCCTATGCCAAATCTGTTCTTCCTCTGCTACAACTTGACATGGAAATTGAAGGTTGAGATGATTAAGTCGTTGAAGGATCACTACTTGGAGTACTACCATAATGTGAAGATATTTTAAGAACCTAACATAGTTTATAAGAGGGAATATAATTTCAAGCCACATCATATACTTTTATTATATAATGAATAAATGACTTCAGTATTTTATTTTATTTTTTGAGATTCTTTTCTTATCTTGAGAAAATTTTGTTTCATAATGGAACCTTGCAAGGATACTAGATAGAGGGAAAGTATTTGCGGAAAAAAATCAAACAATGGATGGCCTAATATGATCCTGATGAGCCTGAAGGTTAAATTATTAGTCAACTAATATGATCATGATTCCTGATTCCTGCAGGTTAAATTAATAGTCAACTAAAATCAACTAAAATGCCAGTAAATGATCCTGATTCCTAAAGGTTGAATGATATTAAACACTGGATGACAAACAAATCAATCCATAAAAACTAAGCATAACCAGCTTAAATAAAAATCTAGGTTTTACAGTAACTCCAGCAAAAGCAAAATTAACTAATTTGCAGAAGCAAAAGAAAAAGCAGAACAAACAACAGGGAAATAAAATTCAATCACTCCAGCAGAAGAAAAATTAATTAATTTGCAGAAGTAGAAGCAAAAGAAGAACGAACGAACAGTGAAACAAAATTCATAGTAAAATAGAATAGCAAGTCAAGAGCTTTCTCATCACATTTTTTCCGCGACAGTAAAATAGAAGAATGCACCGACCTCTAAGCAATATTCACAACAAAGTTCAGGTCTTTGACCATTTGAAGTCACAGAAAATAAAAGAACAGAGAAAGTGAGATATATACTTGTGGGTGTGAGAATAGGGAAGAATTGATGCCACTGTTATGGTAAAGAGCTGCAAGCCTGCAAGTTCAAAACAAATAGCGATTTAAGATGTTTCAATTTGAAACAAAGGATATGCCACTGTTATAGAAAAGAGAGAGCAAAAGAAGAAAGAAACGAGTAACAACAACTTATCTAACCTTATTCTCATATTTGAAACAGCGAGCAAGGATTCAAGAGTCTTCTGCTCCTCTGCTCTTCTTCGCGACTGAAATGGGTTTGAAGATTTCTTGAATTAGGTTTGAAATTAATTAGGTCTTCTGCACTACGTTTGTTCCTCTACTCTTCTCGTTTTGGCCTTTCAACTGTAAAAGGCCAAAACGAGGTCATATATATATAAGATTGAGTCTTAACCGGGTTTACCTAGGCCGGCCGGGTCTCAGGTCTCACCAGGCCAATTTCCAACCTGTTTTTTGCTCAGACATGGCCCGGCCACAACCCGAGTCAACCGGGTTTGGGGTCGAATCACTGGGCTGGATTTCAAAATTATACTAAAATCTACTCCATCTAAGACGTGTGTGGTTATACTCCACGAGGACTAATAAACTACATTCCAAGAATTACAAATAATGAAGCAGTGGATACACATTTGAAAGAAAGATTAGAAATAATTAAAGGAAAATCTACAAAAGTCACAAGCAAAATAAAAACTTCAAGCTACTAGAAAAAGAAAGGAGGAAAACTTAAAAGAGAGAGATTAGGTCTATTTCAAGCTCCAATCAGACCAACAATTGGGTTTGCATCAGAGAAGGAATCAAAAGTTAGCATTCAGTTATTATGGTCCATTTTATTTTCAATCAAAGTTGGGTCAAGTAAGAGTTGCTTGAAGAAACATGAATCCATCCCACTTTCCACGTATCATTGTTGAAGAAGATGATTGGTTCGGAGGAACATCTAGAACCCAAGTTGCCTCCTTTTGGCTTGGAAGAAAAACTCAACCCAAAACCTATAGAAGTCTTAGGAAGCAGGGAATGGAGATCTAAACGAAAGACTAAGAAAGAAATTTTCGTTAGGTGGGAAGGTCAAGGACAAGAGGATGCAATGTGGGTGGAGGGATCAAGGCTTAAGAAGGCTTACCCTCACCTTGAGGGCAAGGTGTTTTAAAGAAGGGGGAAATTATAATAGATCCAAAGTGGATCTGCCTCTAAAGGAGAAGATCAAACTTTTCTAGTTTTCATTCTCTCTCGTTCAATCTTTTCTTTTGCAAGTTATTGGTCATTGTTTTAGAAATTGCCTTGTGACAAAAAGGAGCAACGTGTACGACCATGACTGCTTGCCACATAGGTCAGTTAACTTGGAAAGTTTGGAACGTTGCTGTATAGGCAAAACGTGAGAATATAGAAGGAAAACTTGGTCTTCTTTTAACAAGTCCAGAATCTCATCTCTTGGAAGATCTGTTTTTAGTTTCAATTACTTAAAGAGATTACCGTGTTGAAGAGCAACCAATCTTGGGATATTGAATTTGAACTCCTTGATTTGCTTGTTAAATACAGACTAAAGGGCAAAGAAAGGAGCCCTGAACAAGCTCTCTATTCTTATGGAAACTTCCTCCCTTGCCATCGTTATTTCTATAATCTAATGGAGGTAGCCTGAAGGAAATACAGATATTGAATTAATTTTTGTATAACAATATTAAATAGTTCATTTAATTTGTTTGTCTTAACAGATCAGTCCAATAAATGACACTTGACTTTCAGGCGAAAAATTAAAGAAATTTTCAGATTTTGAATCAACTAAACAAGTTCAAGAAGATATTAGAATGCACCTTAAAAAGGGCTAAAAACCCAAAGAAATTTTAGAACTTTATTTTAAAAACAAATGGAAGCTAAACTTCATATGCGCAAGTCTGAGAATCATGAAATGTATGGCAGGAGGCTGTGAAGACTAGTTGCTCTCTGGTTCGCTAGTTGTCCGAGACTCTCAGAAGTTGTCAATGGCCACCTGCTTTAGACACTAAGATGTAAATTACCAAAAAAAAAAAAATACAAATTAAAAACGGTACACTACTACTGCTAGAGAAAATAACAGAAATATTTAAATACAAAGCATAAAACAGTGAATAGAGAAAGAACCGTCTTAAAATGGTAAACCATGCCATTTACAAAAATTGAGGCTAGTGTCGATACAAGATTGATGGCCACCGCCCCTGCCCCTGTCCCTGTCATTACTTCTACCTCACTCATCGCCCCAAGATTCCGACCAACAAAATAATGAATTGCCGATAACATAGTAAAAGCCTCCTACTCTCACATATCCCACATTCCGACCTTAAAATACTTGTATAGGACCTAAGCTAAACTCGACCAGAGATTGAGCCTTTGAATATAATCGTAAAACTATGTCAGTCTTCTTTCCACCTGTTAACATAATTGAGAAAAGCATTAGCAGAATTCTCTCTTGGTAGAGCACGGACACGTGTAGATCTCCTATGCACAGCTTCCTCCAATGCAATTTTGGTAGCCAAATCTTTTGATCTCTTCTGGAGTTCCAAGCTGGTAACAGGGTTTGAAGAAAAGTTAATAGGTTAGGCACAAATGTAGAAAACAAGAATTGCATGGCAGTGCTGTTTGCAAGCTAATTTCTTCAACATTAAAGAACAAAAAGTCCTAAGCCTTACACAACATTGGCAGAGAAAGGGTCTAAAAAGCTATTTCATTCCATGGCATGTAATTCAGGAGTTTGAATTCAAAAAGAAAAGTCGCAGGCTATTTTTGTTCTGTTGCAAATTGGATATAGCACCAATCTTATGCAAGTGACTAAATATCAGCTAATATTCCATGACAATTAGTTGAAGAGCCGCAACAGGGACTGTTGGACCATTCAATAACGAGTGATCATAGGTTTCAACCAGGGACCATTTTCCAGATAAAAACAAAGATTGTTCTAAACACATTCAGCGATCACTCACCAAATTCTACTGTAGAATTTCTCCACCTGCGTTTGAAGAGCCCTCTCTCTCTCACCTTTGGGGTTCAGTGAGCCCATCAATGCATCAATCTGTTCAAAAGTGCCTAGTCTGATTCATTCAAATGGGAGAAAAGAAACGAAAAGAAGAGTTGATGGATAAAAGTTATTCAGAGCTGCTACCTCTTCCTTGCAACAATAATAGCCCCAAAGCTTGGAGTCAGAACTCTCAACAAAAACCCTCCCATCACGCTTGAACCACCAATACCTATTATAATCTCGGTCTTTACCCAGAGGGTTGGTGTGCAGGATTCGTTTCTCTAGCTCACGTTCAAAATATGCTCTCTATGGTATCACACAATGTCAAACCAAAAAAAGAAAAATGAGCACGGCAATATGAGCAAGCATAAACACATGCAGACATACACAAGGGACAAGGACAGTAAAAGATAAATAACCCTTTGCTCTTTGATGCTCCATGTTGATGCAGCAATTTTTTCATCCCTCAGCAGTAGCAATGCTTCTTTTTTGGTCAAATCTATCCCCTTTTCTGCTTGGCTTTCCACACCCATATTCTTCTTCTTGCCTGTTTTCTTTGATTCAATCTCCAAATGCCTACTGTCACGGTCCAAATTGTAAAAAGCATTAGCCATGTTTACAATTATTCGTGTCCATTTCCATGTGTAAGTGTGTGAGCTTGTGCACTGACATGCAAAAAAGAAAAAAATTGCAACCTGTTATTTGATGCATGGTTTGGTCTGGTTGAAAAGGCTTCTCCCTTGTTTTTTGCAATCTGCCCGTTCTGACCAATGTGATTCCCATTTGACAACACAGGTTGATTGTTTCCTGTGCTATCTACACCATGCCCATTCATTGCTCCATTATCAGCAGACTTGGCCTTCAACCATTCCTTTTCTTCTCTTTTTTTCCTGCCCTCCTCCAGTGCTTCCCCCCTCTTCATTGATAAGAGTACCTGCCGCTCTTCAACAGACCCAGCCAGCTTCTCCCTTGCGATATCTGTTTCAAGGACTTGATTAACCAATTCTCTTAAGATTCCTAATTTGACTTGAGCATCGAGAAGGCCATAGTGCCCCCGCTTAATTGTTGTTATGTGAGTGGATAAATCACCGATGTTGATGATCTCTAAGAAATCACACAGATAGTCTGTCCAATTAGTTAATGTTATCTGTTAGAAAACAAAAAAAAAACACAAAAAACAGAGGTCATCAACAGCTAGCACAATGAAGGCATGGTACAGAGAAGCTCCACAGAAGAGCAGGGAGAAATAAAATTTTGTAGCTAATGAGGAAATCCAGTTTTAAACAGAATTAATTTCCAGAATAGCAAGGGAATTGCTGCGCTTTACCTTCAATGCTCGGGTTCTTTTCTGAACAGCTGAAAAGCATTCATCTTTCTCACTTTTTAGTAACCGAATAAGAGAAGAATGTGTTTCGACAATGAGATTCACATTGCTACCCTTATGGCAAATGGCATTTTCAAAATCTTCAAGAGAGAACGGCCACAAGTGCAACAGCTTACTAAAGGAGGATAAAAAATCCCAAACCATTAGAAGATCCCCAACACCATCCATTGGAACATTAAATTCCCTAGAAGGCAAAGGGCGGACTGTAAAGACTGGATCATCTGTTTCAGGCTGCACCAAAAGATCATCAATTGGATACTTGATAGGCTCTTCCTTTCGATGATTATCTTCTGCAAGTTAAAATACAGCAATAAAAGAAATGGTCAAGTGATGATTTATTGATATGCAAGACCTTACGGGAATTTTAACAGCAAGATTTCTGCTCAAGTTTCCTACCCTCAATAAAAGAGAAAAAAATATAAAAACAAATGCTTAAAAAATATAAATAGCATAATGTAGAATAAATAAAAGTCAGGCTAAATTTAAAAAAGAATTAGGTTGCTTCTACATTTTTAATCTACCTTTCTTGGTGGCCTCAGCTTCCTCGGCTTCTACTTTTTTCTTCTTAAGTTTTCCAGAGTCTTTTACCTCCTGGACATGATGTATGCCATATAAGCCAACATGATATGTGATGAACTCAAAAGACCAAACAAATGTTACAGTATATTTACCATTGCATCTTTCTTTCTTTTATTATAAACTACTCCATCCTTAATGAACACTTTGCCTTTTAGATCTTGTGGTAGATCCCTTGATATTCGATATTTTTCTGCCAATTTATCATGAAGCACCCAAGGAAAACTTTGGCGTGTAGATTTCCGAATAAAAGGCTTCAAACTGTTCCTACTGAAAGTGGATTTCTTCCATATCAGATCATCTCGGTTCACTACTGCAGTTTCTGTAACTTTTTTATTCCTATCAAGCCATGCTACCTCATATTTTGTTTTAACAGTAATGTCCTCCAAAACCTTTAATATCTTGCAAGGGCAGAGATCACCTTTCTTTCCCTTTCCATGCAATTCTGCCCCTACAAACAAATGTTCCTGCAACTTTGCTGCTATCATGTCTGCAAGATCTTTTAACGAAAGCATACCTGAGAAACAATTGGCCTGTGAATACAGAAACATAGATTATGTGGATAAAAGTAAAAGCTGAACAGGCATTCAGAGAGACCCAAAGCCGATATTTGGATTTACAATAAACAATAAGCATGCATACCACTTTTTGATTTTCTCTTGCATGCAATTCAGATCATATTCAATGAAAAACTTCCATTTCAAATTTGTTTTATTGCGCCAAAACATTGAAAAGTGACAAATCACATTGAAAGGAAGGAATAAGATTATAATTGAGAGTAACAATAACTCATATAAAAATTCTAAGTTTGTTGATGTGTACAGTACAATGATAAAAGTGCATATGAAAACAGATTTGTAATTACATATCTCACCACAAAGCTTATCCTTAGCCAAGCATTCATAGAATGAACTTTATGCAGACAACTATTTCCTTATTTCATTTAAACGGCGTTGGGTGGGCCATGGCGTGAGCAGCATGCTTTCTATAAAGTGTATTTTTTTACTTCTAGCAATTTGATGACTTGAGCAAAGAGGTTAGTTCATTGGAAACAGTAAAGAATATCAAATAAGTATCATCATCTGCAAACACATGTTATATGCACCAAGGGAATGATGTAATAGAATCAAAGGTTACTGTCACATTATATTAAGTAACATTACGAAAATACTTGCATAGTATCAACTATGATGATGGATGATCTTTTAAGACACTCTATGACTAGTCTTGCAATTCAATGTGGAATAGCTTGTTTAGTAGAAGACTTCATCCATGCCAACAGTATACCATCAGTTAGAATAATATGTTCCACATTGACTAGCCCTTACTCTACTTCGTGAAAAGTGGAGTAGAGAGCATTCAGAAAGAGAGGCACAAGTTCAGGCATCAGCAATTCCCAGTTCAGGAATATGGGATAAATTAGTAGGACTGGATCGGTCATAATCATTCAAGAATATGAAGGCTACAACTTTAAATATCCCAGGATACTGCAACAACAATTTGAAAACATCAAATTCCAGGTCACACCATTTGGGTTCAGATTGACAAATATAGCAAACGAAGACCAAAATTGTCAACTTCCTCAAGTACTCTGATCAATGTAGCTATTGGCTTATTCAATTACATGCTTCTAAAGGCAACCTACATATTGACCCAATCCACTGGTACATACGAGGAGATGAGTTAAAATATATATGCCTAAACCTCATCTCCATAAAATCTAGTAAAGATACCTGCTATGCAGGCTACTATATACAACTTGGAGACCTGCTTTGCAACATGCAAAAATAAGATGTGCCACCAATGCTGCATTGTGCTATCAGATATGTCAAATTTAAGGCATTTTCAAAACTAGTATGAATACTTAAAAGTCTCCAGCACCAGCATCCACCCTCGCATTGTAATGAGAAGAATCACCATCTATCCCTTCTTGACCTCTGAGATGTCATGACATGAAAATAAGGGCTCTTTCCAAGTCAAGATGCCCGAGTTTTCCCTTAAAAGTTCAACTATTTGAGAAGAGAAAAGTTTATGCATTGGACCTTAAATGGTATATGAAATGTTGGCATTGCAGAAAATTAATTAAAATAAGACAAAATTATACATCATGTTACTGACATGCTGTCCAATGTGTCCACATTCTTTTGGCAAGGTTTAGAGTTTTGAAGCAGGTAAACTGCCAAACCAGAGCTTTGAAATAATGGATTATGGTGCATAATGGATTGCAATTGCAACCGTTTTCCCTTGCGTCTGTAACACTAGCCTTTTAACATATGAAAGTCACGCAGACTTTCAACAAGCATAAAAGATTCAAACATATAATCTGCAAATAGGATTCTAAAACATTGTTGAACATAAAATTGTACAAATAAAGAAAAAATATGAATATCAGCTGATACATATCAACACGTATACATCCATTATGTCAAACATGTCAACCTATATATCCATTTTCACACAAATCAAGAAAAGGCATAATTGTACAGTAAATCATGTGCCAAATTTTCAACATGGAGCATTTAGGGGTCCAAAAGAAATCCATATTGTATGAGCATCAGCAAAGTAATCAATTATTGTGCAGCAGATACAAAGGACAGAGGTAAAAGAACAGATCAATCGAAGTACAAAAAAAGATCCATTTTAATACATCAGATAGTTAGTTCTTACTAAACTGAATGCTGCGCAGTGCAGGGGTCATGAGCTCTTTGGGTATCTCTGGAACCTTCTCAGCTGCATGTTTTTCAGAAACTAATGCCTCTTCATAAGTCAAGTTACTTTTTCCACTAACTTTACATGTCCAAAATCTTTGGCGATACAAGTTTATCCGGTTCAAATATACTCTGATTCAAGCTAAGGAAAAAAAAAAAACAACTGGCAGCGCATCTTAAATCATACAAGATCCCAATACTAAAGGCCTCCACCCAACAGAGTTTTGCTTGCTTCCATTAGAACGAGTAGTTCTTCTAGATACTAGATTAGAGAAAATGGGTTAGCCTACCAAATTGAAATAAGTCATTCAACCATAAGAATTCGAACTAAAGAAACTCATAACCTTGGAATATCTCTTTTGACCCTTTATCTTGTTCAAGGATACCCTAATCCAACCTAAGGAAAACAAACTACTAGTAGTATCCATTTGGCTGCAGAAAAGAAACAAGAAAACTAAAATAACAAAGATAAGGATTCTATTATCCAATATCCCAAAGAAGATCTCCACTAAAGAGAGTTTTCTAGGGCCTATGAGAAACTGTAAAATTGAAAAAACACATAATGCAAATCCAATAAAAAATTTCATACAATAACTTTCCAGAATTTTGAAAGAAGGATACTCATAATCTCGGAATATCTCTTTTGTGAACCGAACTTGGTATACAAGCTCATTGGGCTCCAAATCCTTAGGAGGTTCCAGCAAAGTAAACGGCTTTTTCTTTAATAATGGCATTGTTGGAACCCACCCAGCTCAGAAACCACAAAATCTCGCTATGTCACAATGTCAAAACTTCAGTAACAGCACAAAAATACACCATAAGCAACCACCTATGCAATAACACAAAATAATGTCAAATTATTGCAACATGAAAGATTGTTAACCAATCAAGAGCTAAAGATAACAAACTGAAATACATTCTTTGAATCACAATACATTCTTCGAATCACATTTTTCATTTCCTTATTTCATAATACAAAAAAATGAAAACCCGGATCAAATAAATTCAAGATACAGCAAAAGTTGACATTTTTTAACACATTCCCCTTAAAGTAAGCTCTTTTCATGTCCAATTCTAACTAAACTGTCCAAAAGAATAAGTTTTTTCACATAGAAACCCTAGAAACGAGAGGGCACATTAGGTCACTCAATTCTAACAAATGCATAACAGGTAAAAAAAATTGTCGCATTGATCCAAAATATTACAATCACGCTTGTTTTGCAATAAATAGAAACCCACCATACTAAGACAGAAGAAAACCTAGAATTTATGCACCTTCACTTTCACTTTAGTACTCAGATTTTTTTCAAGGAAAAAAAAAAGAACTCATCTGCCAATATTTATTTAAAAACTATAAAATGATTTATTTTCTCTTATTTCACTTCCCCTGAACAAAACAGGAAAAAACCATTTGCATAACCAAAAAAACTAACAATGCACCAAAATCAGGTTCCCGCCACTAAATTTTGAGCAAAATCAGTCAAGAAGAAGAAGAGAAACAGGAAACAAAACAAAAAAGAGAGTGATAGAGAGAGGGAGATTACAGGGAGAACTGGATTTGAGGAATGTAAATCAACAGAGAGAGAGAGAGAGAGAGAGAGAGAGAGAGGTGGTTCTTGAATCTCGGTTATTCTCTTTTTATGGATTATTTATTGTTTCTTCCTGTTGTTTCGAAGGTACCGAAAGAAAGAAGAAACCTGGCACGTTCGTTTTTTCGAACGTCGCACATGTTCTCCCTAGTCCCTTCTTCGGGGAACCCAAAACTATAGGATAAATTGTCTAATTACCAAGGAAAAAAAAAAGACGAAATAATACAGGATAAAAAAACTTTAGCGAAATAATAAAGTTTAAGGATATTATATTTTATAAGCACAACATTTTAATAGAATCGGCTTTTAAAACCGTGATATTTTCCTTAGATATTATTATTGTGACATGTAACAAAATTATAATTAATGTGTAGATAAAGGTGAGTAAAAAAACTAAAAAATAGATTAAATAGAGGAAACCGGAAAAAAATAATCGAAAAAATCGAATCATGAAAAAAACCGATTAAACCGATTAGAATTTAAAAAAACCAACCGGTTCAGTTCGGTTTTGGTTTTATAAGTCCAAAACCAAAAAAACTGAACCGAACCAAACCCAAACTGAACCAAACCGGAAAAAACCGAGCCAAACTGAACAAAACCGAGCCAAACTAGGAAAAACGGAGCCAACAAAAATAACCGAGCCAAACCGGTTTGAACCGGTTTTTGTTCTAAAAAACTGAATCAAAACTGTTTGGTTTGAACCAGTTTTGGTTTTTTTAAAAAAAAATTGGCTTTGTTACTTTTTTTTATAAAACCGAACCGAACCTATATCTAGGTTTAAAACCACAATATTTATTAGCAGATTCTTTTAAGAAACGGCTAAATAGTTATAAAAAAAAAAACAGTTGGGTAATAGCCAAAACAATATGATTGTTTTGAGAAAATATATGATCATTTTGGCTATTGTCTAGTTTTGGAAAATTTTTATGTTTTTAGCCTAAAAAGGTTTGTAAAATTATGGTTTTTGTCAACTTGAAATTTAATTTACTTTATAATTTTAGAGAGTTAAAAAATATATATAATTTTAACAAAATTTAAACAAAGTGCCCCCTTATATGAATTATATCCAAAATTCCATCCCACTTAAAAAGGTCTGCAAAAAACCACAATAACCTTAATCAACAAATTGTAACTAAACTCAACAAATTCTCACATTTCATAATCACAAGTAACCACATGAATGCAAAAAATAAAAAACACATATATATATTTTAAATGAATAAAAATTAATTCATCCTATCTGATATTCAAGTAATTCCAAAATATAAAAACATAAATCATTTATTTATCTACGTTTATATCTACTAGATGATTCAGATTTATTAGTAGCATGACAAGATCCAGCTCTTGCACCTGCCTTAAATGGTCTTGTTTTTTGTCACGGCACCATCAAGAGTCAACCGCTCTCCAAAGATATCGAGTCCAGTGCATCAAACTTTTAACCATCAGGATGCGACAATTTGAACTTTGCTTTCTTTATTAGTATTATGAAGATAAGATGCGGCCTCTCGACCCTCCCATAGCATGAAACCAACTTAATATTAATAAAACATTAAAGTTAAATTAAAAGATCAATAGATAAAACCTAGCATTTAACATTTCATAATTATGAAAAATATTTGATTACTTACGAGATTTTGAATTTGTTGGGCATGTTACTCGTACTACATGTATCCATGTGGTGGAACCTACTCGAGATCCAGAATAATGACCCAACTAGTGATATTCATGTACCAAATCATACACTCCTCATTTATAAACATGAGATGCATTTCTGTAAATATTTCATTTCTTTGTGCATCCCATTATGATACATAAATTCCATGTCAGCTTAACTAGTCGTAAAGGGAAAAGTTGTCAAAATTTTGGTGAAATTTTAAGTATATAATTGTTTTAAAAAAAAACAATTGCTTGTAAATATTCCTAATAATAATTGGGAATGTTACATTTGGTTTCAAAGCATTGGTAAAATGTTTCATGGAATGAGATACTAATATGAAATTGAAAATATGTTTCAAGATGGTTCATACAGAACAAAGAGCAAGACTAAACTGTCTTTGTCTCAAGGAAGGGAGCATGTCATACTTCGTGAAGATGATGGTAGGGAGGAAAATCCATTGGCAGATATCGCTTCCTATATATCTGTAATATTAGTACACTTCGAAAAGGTTGAAGTGATAGGATATCAGAACGATGCTAATTCTTGTCAGCAAAGGTAGCGATGCATGGGACGACTCATGAATAGGGGAAGCCAGATGGATCCCTGCTAATGGTGCCAGTTGTCACACTAGCACTTTATTCAGACCTTGTCTTCTTGGAGCATTTGATTAAAGAGATAACAGTAGGGGTACCCAGAGCATTTAGTGCTACACCTAAAGTAGAGAAAATGGTCACCTTGGTACACTAGGTAAAAGGAATAAGGGAAATGGGTTATACAACATATTCAAAGGAAAAAGATTTCAAAGTTGTTAGACATTAGGTGAGAAAAATGGAAAAAGTGTTGAATCAAATGTTAATACCTTAAAAGCTTCGGGTTGATTGTGCTACCCAATTATTAGCAAAGAGTGCCCATTTTTGGTGGGAGACGATTAGGGAAAGGAGATTGGAAGAAGTATTAACGTGGAAGGATTTCAAATAAAAGTTTGAGGATTGTTATTATTCTTGATAGCATTAGAAGGATAAGGAGTATGAGTTTTGGATTTGAGACAACAGGGTATGATCGTGTTAGAATAAGAGAGATTCCAGGATTTATTCATATTTGCTTCATAACATCCTTGGATAAAGAGATTTCATGATGGGCTCAGACTAGAACTGAAAGATGATGTTGATAACTATGTCGTTTCATATAGTTTGAGAATTAGTACAGGTTGTATAAGCTATGAAGAGGGTGATAAGGGATAATAAGAGTCAAGGAGCTAAACAGGGACAAATTATAAGGTCCAAGAGAAGAGAATTTGTGTTTTCTACTAGTAGACCTCCTTTTTTGAAAAAAGAAAAAGGTGGGTAATCATTTAGATAGTTTTCATGGAAAGGAGGAAACTTTATTCTAGAGGGATTTTAAGTGGTGTATGTAGACTAATAGTGAAGGATTCTTTAGCGGTCAGGTTCGTTAAGAGGTGAGTACGATAAGAGGGTTTATCAAGCAAAAAGGATTTATGTATCCGTTATATAACAAATGCAATTAGAGGCACCTTGAAGACTGCATAGCTTTGCTTTAGAGGTGTTATATATGTCAGGGAGAGGGATATAGATTGAGAGACTACCAATTCTTAGGCATAAGATGTTATTATTGTGGAGAGTTAGGTCATATGATGGAGAATTGTCCCCATCATACTACTAAGGGTACTCGGGGCCAAAGGACAACTACCTAGTCAATAATACTCTGTAATAGTTGACAGACCAGTAAGACTTGCTCCATCAGGGGCGAATCAATACATGTTTATGCTTTCTTAAATCCTCGAGTGAGTCATTCTTTTATATCTTGGTGAATTGTAAACAACTTGGATGTTTTGCCTAGTAAAATAGAAGTGAGTGACTGTTAATACACTTAAAAAAGAACGTAGATATAGAAAATACATATAAAGGGGTTAGACTTTATATTGAGGGATGTGAGTTAATGGTATATTTAATGCCTTTAAACTTACATGGTTTTGATTTGATCTTGGGTATGGATTGGTTGAGCATACATCGAGCGCAAATGGATTGTTTCACAAAAATAATGGCTATCCAACTAGAAGGGGAGAGCAAGTGATGTTTAAAGTAGAAAGAAAAGTGATACTCACTTGCATGATTTCGGTCATAATAGCTAAGAAGCTTATCTGAAATGGGTGTCTTGCCTATTTGGCTCATATTAGAAAATTAGGAAGAGAATGAAGATTGGAGCTGGCCAGCATCCCAATAATGAAGGAATTTCCTAATGTATTTATGGAGGAACTCCTTGGGTTGTCCCTAGTTAGAGAAGTTGAAGTATCAATTGAGGTTCTACCCGAGGTTCACATCAAGGTTATGGCCAAGTTTATAACGAACCTTGGGAATTAAATTAAATCTAAGCATTGCATTTCATCCTTAAGCAAATGACCAATCTAAAAGGACTATACAAAACTATCAAAATACCAATAACTATCAAAATACCATAGGAATGGCATTGTATGAAGCGTTACATGTAGGAGATGACAGAATCTAGTATATTAGGAGGAAATAGGAGATCAAAAGCGTATTGGTCATGGGTTGGTATAGATTATTACTAATAAAATAAAGATTATTAAATATAGAATAAAGATCAGAATGGGTAAAAGAGTTATGCAGATAATCGAAGAAGGTTCTTAGAATTCCAGGTAGGAGATAAAGTCTTCTTAAAGGTGGCACCATGGAGCAATATCATCCGGATTAAAATGAAAGGAAAGATAGTGCCAAGATATATAGGGCTTTTTGAAATTATAGAAAAGATTGAACCAATTATTATAGATTGGTGTTACCCCCACACTTGTCCAAGATACATGATGTTTTTCATGTATCTTTGCTCTATAAGGCTGATATTTACCCCTTTCGGATGTTACCGCAAATTCTTGTAGAAATTCATGAGGATTTAACACTGAAAATGAAGCCAATACAAATTCTGGATCATAGCAAGAAGGAACTAAGAAACAAAAGGATACCCATAGTTAAGAAATTATGGAGAAGCTCTTAAATGGAAAAGCAAACTTGGGAGATAGAATATAAAATAAAGAATTTTTACAATAAGGGAGAATGTAAATCTCGGATAAAATTAAAATTTTATAAATGATAAAATAAATTATAATAGTGATAATTATTTTAGAAATGAAGTTTTTTGGACTAAAACCCTTGAACATGATTTATTTTTAAAAACGTTGACAAGACAGATAATCAATTAAAAGAAAAACACCTAAAATTAAAAATGAAGGGCAAAATAGTAAATATAGGTAGATAAGGGAGTATAAATGCACTTTTGGCTTCTAAAAGAAGCCAAGAGTGGCTGACCACTATAGGAAAAGAAAGAAGGGAAGATTTTGTCCAAAATTCTTCAAATTTTCCTTAAATGTTGCAAGAATATACTTGAAAATAAAGATCAAAGGGGAGCTAGAAGGAGTTTTAGCTTGGGAATTGAATGAAAAATCAAAGAAAGAGGAAGTAGGAGGGATGGTTTTAGGGGAAAAAGGAGAGGGGTAAAGGAATGACTATTTTTCTTGCTATTCTTCTTCTAAAACTTCATGATTAAGAAGTAATGAACAATAATCAAAGCTCAATTTCAGTTTTTAGCATGATTGTATTATGTTATTAGATGTACTGTGTTATAGAAAAGTTGGATTAGAGGAATTGATTCTGTTAATGGCTTATTTAATGCTTGAAACTTGATTATTATGGTAGTTTAATATTAGGTAAAGCTTCAATTTGAGGAGAATAAAAGAAATAAAAAATCATGCCCCTACCTTAACTTTAGGGCCAACCATATGTGATGCATAGATGGGGAAAATAGTTTTCAAAATATGTATTTTTTATTGATTATAGATTGTATTAATACCTAAATGATGATAATTAGTGAAGAAGAATCAAAAGAGAACAAAAAAGGACCCACGGTTCCTTTTATTGAAATTATTGTAATAGGCCAAAAAAGGGGAAAAGAGGAAAGGTATATAGATGAGGTGTCGTAGAAAATATACTTGAATTAATTTAGGTTTAATCAATATAGAATTATGAATATTAAAACAAAAATCTAGGTGTATATATGATTTCAGGAAATAAAAATTGAAGAGTGTTAATTCAAGAAAAAATGTGTAATGATTCGATGATTTTAGTAGAAAAATGGTTAATAATGATGGAATCATTATGTTATGGCAGGGAATACTATTGTAAGGAGGCCATAGTCCGGAGCAAGAGCTGGACATCATGTATTATAGGTAGGTCCCTAACCTATAGCATAATTATTTAAGACATTGTTAAATTATGAAATGAAAAATTATTACAATTGTATTCGATATTGGGAGTGATTGGTTTCGAGATGATGAAATAAAATAATAACAGAAAGAGATTCAAACTTGATTAGTCATTCTTGAGATTGGAAAACTAATAATATCAATATAATTAATTGATATCGACACTTTTCAAACTTTATTAGTCATTCCTAAAATTGAAAAACTAATGGTATTAATATAATTTATTGATATTGACATTAATTGAGATTTGATTAGTCGTTTCTAGAATTGGGAGACTAATGATATCAATAGAGTTTATTGATATCAACATTAATTGAAATTTGATTACACGTTCCTAAAATTGAGAGGCTAATTATATCAATGTAGTTTATTGATATAGATATTTATTGGGATTTGATTAGTCATCCCGAAATTGAAAGACTAATAATATTAATATAATTTATTGATATCAACACTTTCTAAACTTGATTAGTCATTCCTGGAATTGGGAGACTAATGGTAACAATATAATTTATTGATATCGACACTTTTCGAACTTTATTAGTCATTCCCAAAATTGAGAGATTAATGATATTAATATAATTTTTTGATATTGACATTAATTAAGATTTGATTAGTCGTTCCTAGAATTGAGAAACTAATGATATCAATAGAGTTTATTGATATCAACATTAATTGAGATTTGATTACTCATCCCGAAATTGAAAGACTAATAATATCAATATAACTTATTGATATTAACATTTGTTAAATTTGATTAGTTATTCTTGGAATTGGAAGACTAATGGTATTAATATAATTTATTGATATCGATACTTTCCGAACTTGATTAGTCATTCTTAAAATTAGAAGACTAATAATATCAATAGAGTTTATTGATATCAGGATTAATTGATATTTGATTAGTGGTTCCTAGAATTGGGAGTATAATGATATCAATGGAGTTTATTGATATAACTATTAATTGGAATTTGATTATTCGTTTTCGGAATTGAGAGACTAATAATATCAATAGAATTTATTGATATCAATATTATTCGAGATTTGACTTGTTGCTCCCAGATTGAGAGAGTAATGATAACCATCATAGTCATTAATACAAGTATATTTTAGATAAACTATATATAATACAATAATTTCATATCCTTAAGAAACTAACATTAAATACAACATATATAAGTGTTAGAGTGTATTTAGGCTAGATAATTATAATCACAAAATATGAGTATTTATGTTTATATGCCAAGCAAAATAATATTATAGTTCAACATGCATATCCTGGATCTAGCTTATAATCAAAAGATGCATAGGTAATCTACTCCTGGCATATATGTTATGACCTTGAAAAGAAAGCAACATATGATATGTTAATTAAGAATAATCAATTAAATGATTTAAAACAACTAGATTACATGCAAAAGTAATATATAACTATAATTACAAAATATGAGTATTTATATTTATATGCCAAGTAAAATAATATTATAGTTCAAAATGCATATCTTGGATCTAGCTTACATAATCAAAAGATGCATAGGTAATCTACTCGTGGCATAAATGTAATGACCTTGAAAAGAATGCAACATATGATATGTTAATTAAGAATAATCAATTAAATGATTTAAAACAACTAGATTCTATGCAAAAGTAATATATATATATATATATATATATATATATATATATATATATATATAAAATATTTGTGTGGATAAAGTTGTTTTGAGAAACATTGATTGATGGGGGAAATGATCCAGGATTATTGGAAAGGGTAAATAAAATTGTGTTGGAATGTGAAATAGCTTTAGTCAATAACTTGAGACTTCTTGTTATAGGAGAAACTTTGTCAAATTTTTATCATAAATTTTGGTGAAATTTTAAGCATATATTTGTTTTTTTTTAATTGCTTGTAAATATTCTTGGTAATAATTGGGAATATTACAAAAACACATGTTTAAAAATCGTTGTACTATCATCAAGATATCTTTTATGTGTCCAATTAATGATTATTCTAGGATTTGATTCTTTTATTGCCAATAACAACCTATGTAATTTTTCAAAAGATTCCTCGTGTGAACTAAAAAAATGCTCAATGACCTGTTGTTTTGCAATTTATGTTTTGTCTTATGAAATTTTATACTTATAATGCAATTTTATTTCATCTTGTATACTTGCTGTAACACCCCACCTTACTAGCAAGATATTGTTCGTTTTGGGTCCCACAAGCCCGCACGGGTTTGTCCTTGCAGAAGCGAGCCCATCGTGGGGCCTGACTTCCCAAAACGCGTCTTACTAGTCAAGGTGAGCATGCACTTATAAAGCCCTGGCTTTGGACACTCGCTTCCGATGTGGGATATCACAATCCCCCCAACTTAAGACGAGCCGTCCTCGGCTCTGATACCAAATATAACACCCCACCTTACTAGCAAGATATTGTCTGCTTTGGGTCCCACAGGCCCGCACGGGTTTGTCCTTGCAGAAGCGAGCCCACCGTGGGGCCTGACTTCCCAAAACGCGTCTTACTAGTCAAGGTGAGCATGCACTTATAAGGCCCTGGCTTTGGACACTCGCTTCCGATGTGGGATATCACACTTGCAACTATCATTAAAAGTTTATTCATTACAAGAGTAGATATAACATCAGCAATAAAATTTGCATCAAACTGATAATGGTATGTTTTGAAAAATATTAAGACACATATGAGCGATCCTTTTAACTTTGTTATCTCAAATGAATTGATCCTTTTCTAATACCCACCACATAAATACCACTTACATTCAGGTGCTTGCAAATGTTATAATTGAACAGATGTAAAGTTAAACTGTTGGATTCTGTATTCAAGTAAAGGTGTAATGTGTCATCGTTTAACAACATTAATCAATTCATTTTTACTACTAAATGTTTATCCAACCTTTAACTTGAACCCTCCTAACATATGTTTATGACTTAGTGCTCAATCATTAAAAACAACAAAACTAGACCTAGAACCATCCCTAAATTCAGGAACAAAAGGTATGATTTCATCATTAACATCATCATCAACATTGTTATTAACATCATCATCATCACCATTCACCAACACATTAAGGCCTAACATACATAATCCTCATTGTTGTTAGGCTCAAAATAGTCAACTCTATATTGATTAACAAATGGCTTGTTAAACATAGTATCATTTATCCTTTGCAACAAATTAATCAACAATAAATTATTTGTACCTCTACTAATTGAATTTGAAAGACTAACAGAAGTTAGGACATACATAACTTTTGATCGACTACTCACATATAATACTTTGAATGAAAGAGTCAATCATTGTCTTAAAACTTTTATTAAACATAATTGGTACATGATAATGCTCATGTTTACCGATCTGACACCTCTAAGTTATTTCAACATAAATATCATTATAATTCCACCAAAGCCTGTGACAAAGGATTTCTTTCATTTCTTCATATTACATGTCTAAATTATCATTTAACAACAAACTACTTCCATCATTGTATGTTATACTACTATTCATTTCATGAATAATGGTGCCACCATAATGACATAAAATAAATATATTATAAGACATTCTATTAAAAAAATGAATTTTTGTCATTTGAACACAATTGTACCTAAATTGCATTATCTAACATTAATTGGCAAAATTCATATCAAATACAATATTTACAAAATTTAATGTTAAAATAAATTCACCATAAAATAAACATAATTCATTATATTTTAATGCTAAACTACATTAAATCAAACACAAATTAATATAATGAAAAAAAAATACCAAATTCATGAACTTATCAATAATTTAAGGAAACATTTATTTTGTCATAATTTTACCGTGATTAAGCTCTTGTCTATGAAATCATCAAGTGTAGTCAATTATATTATTAATTGATTTAAACAATACACACAAAATTTCTAATTTAACATCTTAACATTAATTAAACGCAACACATAATTAATAAAAATATTTTTCTAATAATTAATTTAACTTATATTAATGTTCAACCATATCAAGTCAACACTAATTAATTATATTCTTAACTAATTTCACATTAATTTAACAAACCCTAAATTCATCACAAACCGCAAATTCAACCTTAACAATTATTTCTTTTCAACTAACAAAACATAAATTTATAGCAATATAACATATTTACCTTTCTTGTAAGACTAAAAAAAGGTTCGAGTGTTAGCACTAATGGTGGTGGTGGTAGCGACAACAAATAGATCAGTTGATTTTGCTCACAAAGACTTCCAATGATGCTTACAAACCTGTATAAAGGGTTTCAATTTTGAATGTTTTAGGGTTAAATGAAGGTGTTTGATGGGTTTTGTAGAGAGAAAGTGAGGGCGTCAATTGGTTGGGAGAGAAGGTGTTTAGTTATGCGTCTATTATATGTTCTTCGATTTGAGTTTAAATTTTAATTAATGTTGCGACTTAGAAGCGTGACATCTTAAGTCAGAAGCACGACAATGATAAAATAGGCCATTTCACCAAATCTTTTTCAAACAATGCTATTCCGCCAATTTTTTAGTTAATGTGCTAATTTTACAGAAAAAAAATCCCTTTGTAACTTGGTTATAAACCTATTAGGCTTATAGGTTGATCCATTAACTTGCCAATCTGGGATTTGAGTCAAGTTAAGTTTCTATTTAGGTGTCACCTTATTACTTGAGTGAAACCTAGTGAATATGTTTTATTTTAAAAAAAATAATATCATTTTATTTTTTTTTAAATAATATCATTTTATTTTTTTAAATAATTATACAAAAAAAATTTGTCTTGGACAGAAATAAATTCACGTGTGGATTGACCATACGAACTTATAATTGAGGTCATGGACTAGATGGATTTCAAATCTATGTTTTAAAAGATTTATTTATTTTTCTTTGCAATTTATTTATTTATTTATATTTTTTTTTTACATTAAGTGGTATTCTTAATATAATATATGTTTAAAAATAATGAAGAATCATCTCTTTCTAATTAATCTTAAGGGTTTAATTAGAAAATATTAATAACTATTTATATCACATTTCATGTGTCCAATAATCTTATTTCATGTTAACAACAAATGTTAAGGTTAGAGGATTCACTAATGGTATTTTAAACAAGTATAATATAAACTCTTATTATTCAACTAGAAACCACACATAAAGGAGGTTCCGATCGGATGATTTGTCATTAATAGCTCATTATAAATTGTTAACATGATCATATTAATTATCTTATTTAAGTAACACCAAACTTTTAAATATTGTCAGGAATTCATGATGCTAACTTATGTTAACAACAAATCAAGTTCCTTTCATAGCACAGGTGTAAAGCGGATACAAAAACTATTGTAATTATTCTTGCTACAAAGGCACACATATCTCTATACATCTTTTATATCTTTATACAACCTGAAACCACAAGTTTAGGCAATAAAAGATATGTAATGGAAAGAAAAGAAGAAACTGATCCTAAAATCATGGGAATACACATATATGGTATTGACTTAAATGATGACAACTATATTGAAGGTGGCATTATTGTGATTGCTTTAGTTTCCTTAATACGCCCCCGCAAGAACGAGCTACCATTAGTTAGGCCGATTTTGTCTCGTAGAAAATCTGTTCATTGTTTAGACAGCGGCTTAGTGAGCAAGTCAACAAGTTGGTCATAATGAACATGGCAAACCTGAAGAAGCTTCTTTTCTACAAGATCACGCACAAAGTGAAGGTCTATTTAAATATGCTTCATACATAAGTGTTGTATTGGATTAAAGCTTAACTGAGTGGCTCCCAGATTATCACAGAGAAGTGTAGGTGAGTGTAGTAAGGAGAACTTCATCTCGTGAAAGAGGGAAAGCAACCACATGGACTCTGCTGCAGCAGTGGCTAAAGCCCTTTATGCAGCTTCTGTGGATGACCTAGCAATGACACGTTGTTTTTTTGAGCTCCATGAGATAGGGGTTAGACTAAGAAAAATAATATAGGTTGAAGTAGATTTCTTCTCATCTAAGCAACCAGCCCAATCAGCATCCGAGAAACATGTCAGGACCAGAGTTGAAGTGTTCGTGATGTTTATGCCATGAAAGATAGTGTTCTTGAGGTAACACAACAGTCGTTTGGTGGCGGTCTAGTGAACCTGTGTTAAACGATGCATGAATTGTGAAAGTTTGTTGACTGCAAAACTGATATCAGGACGAGTAAGGCTGAGGTATTGCAATGCACCAATTACTCGTCGATATTTTGTGGCATCAACTGATGGGGAGCCATCTGCCAGCTTTAAAGGAACCAAGATAGAGAGAGGAGTTATGACATCCTTAGCTCCATCCATACTGGTTTTAGCAAGTAAGGCGTGAATATATTGATGCTGAGTAAGAAACAAGCCATCTATAGTAGGGATAACTTCAACTCCAAGGAAAAAATACAAGGGCCCCAAATCTTTGATGGAGAATTTCTGGCCAAGCTGTGTAATAATACTTGCAATAAATGACATATTGTTTCCAGTGAGGATCAAATCATCAACATAAACGAGACAATATGCAAGTATTAAGCCATCAGAGAACACAAAGAGAGATGAATCAGATTTTGCATTGACGAAACCAAATTCCAAGAGGGCCATTTTGAGAGTAGAATACCAAGCACGAGGTGCTTGTTTGAGTCCGTATATTGCCTTTGTAAGACAACAAACATGATAGGGGTGTTCTAGACTCTTGAAGCCAGGTGGTTGTTGCATATAGACTTTCTTAGTAAAATGCCTATGAAGAAAAACATTGTTTACGTCTAATTGCTTGAGGGGCCATCCTTGCATAATTTCAATGGTTAAGACAACACGAATTGTCACTGGTTTTACAACTAGACTGAACATCTCTTTGTAGTCCAGGCCTAGTCTCCGATGGAACCCTTTGACTACTAATCTAGCCTTAAACCGATCAACTGAACCATCTGCATGTCTTTTAACCCGGAACACCCATTTACAGCCAACAATATTGCACCGGGGAAGAGGTGGAACAAGATGCCAGTTATTGTGAGACATCAACGCAGTCAATTCAGAGGACATGGCAGTGCACCAGTTGTAATCAATGAGTGCTTTAGAAATAGTCGTAGGTTCCAAGCAAGGTGGAAGAGGGTGTTTTGTGACATTGAAGGATTTTTTTGGTTTGTAAATATCATTCATGGAATGAGTTGTCATTGTGTGGGTGCGCACATCAGTGTACTTAGAAATAGTGGTAGCAGACACTTCTAATGGAGGAATATGGCTAGAAAGTAAAGTAGGAGAGCAGGGAGTACTTACCTGGAAAGGAGGAGATGCAGGGGATGATTCATTCACAAACGATGGATAGGCAGCAGTACCCAGTTCCAGAGATTCTGTTGGATGAGAAGAAGGTAGGGAGACTAGTGGTAAAGAAACTAGAATAGAAGAGTCTTTAGTTGCTGATGAAGGTGAGATGAGCATAGAGTTGATGGAGGATGATGTCTCAAAAGGGAAGGTCCCTTCGTGGAAAATGACATGTCGGGAGTGAAACAACTTTCTGGTTTTTGGCTCAAGACAAAGATAAGCATTTTGAGAGTGTGAGTAACCCATAAATGTGCATGTTGTGGCCTTGGGTTCCAGCTTATGTTTTTGTAAGGTCTAGTTAAAGGATAATATAGACAACCAAATTGCTTGAGTTTGAGATAATTTGGAGTTTGTTGAAACAATTTTTCAAATGGGGATTTATTGTGTAAGGTGGAGGTGGGCATTCGATTTATGAGGTAGGTCGCATATTGAAAGGCATATGGCCAGTATGAGATGGGCATGTGAGCATCTATGAGTAAGGTGAGGCTAGTCTCAACAATGTGTCGATGACATCTTTCAGACATACCGTTTTGTTGTGGAGTATGGGGAGCAGTTGTATAATGACAGATGCCATGAACTGATAGGTAGGATTTGAGACCGATATATTCACCACCATTGTCAGAATAAAGACTCTTGATTTTAGTATTAAATTTATTTTCCACAAGATTTTTGAATTATAGAAAAATTGTTTGAACAGTTGATTTATGAGTCATAGGATAGAGCCAAGTATATTTGGTATAGTGGTCAACAAAAATAAGATAATATTTAGAGCTATCAATACCAACGACCTGGGATGGACCCCAAACATCTGTATAAATCAAATCCAATGGAGCAGTGCTAGTTAGACCATGATTATGAAAAGTCTGTCGATGGGCTTTATTTTGAGAACAAGAAGAACAAAGTGATAAGGATTCATTCATATTTGTGGGTAAAGAAAAAGTGTGAATTAAATGATAGACCAATTTGGACGATAGATGACCAAGTTTTTTGTGCCAACCATTGGTAGTGGTGTGTTCATGGACATAGGCAACAATAGTTTTTGGAGTTAGATCTTCTAGAAATGGGTACACACCGTCTTCACAATTGTCTTTGAGTAGTATCGCTCCCGTGATCCGATCCTTCACCAAAAAAATAAGTAGGATGAAATTCAAGATAAACATTATTATGTTTGGTGAAATGATGAACAAAAATAAGGTTTTTATGAATTATAGGAACACAAAGAGTATTACGTAATTGAAAAACATATTTAGGCGATGCAATAGATAATGAACCAATATAAGACACAAACAAACCTGAACCATCTCCAATAATCACCTCATCAGTACCATCATATTCAGAATTAATTGTCAATTTTGAGAGATCAGTGGTCATATTATGAGATGCCGCGGAATTAACCAGCCACTTTTGTTTCTTCTCTTGAGCGGATACTGCACAATTTACAGTAAATTCAGCGGAAGGCATTTTTGAAAATTTTTTGGCCGTATGGCCCACTTGATCTTACCATTAGCACTTAGGCTTGAATTTCCTATAACCAGAAGGAGAAGGCCAATTTTTGCTGGACCTATTTATGCTCCGATTCTTAGGAAAGAAAGGCTTATTACTTGGTTTTTATTGCCCCGCTCCTTTCCGATGAGAATAAATTGCATTGGGAATAAAGTTGGCTGCCAATTGGATCTCCAACCATCGAAGATAATTTTCATGACCTACAAGAAGATCATGCAGGTCTTAAAATTTCAGAGAGGTGTCATAAGCACAAATAGGGGCTATAATTTCTCTGAATTTGGGACCCAATCCATTAAGGATGTAGAGGGTTAGATCATCGTCTGAAACCGGATGATCGATGATTGCAAGTTCGTCAACAAGTATTTTAATTGCTTGAAGAAACTCAGTAACGGTGCGATTTCCACGAGTGCTCAAGGTTAAATCTTCCTTGAGCTGCATTGTTCGTGTTCTGGATTTTCCAGCATAAAGGCGGGTAAGTGTTGTCCAAGCTTCATGAGATGTTTTGTATGAAGTAAGGAGTGGAGTGATATTTGTGGAGGTGGAGGCAAGAATGACATGGAGGATGAGTTTTTCTTGGCAAACTTGGTGGGAGTTCGCGGCTATGGAGGCAGAGTCGGTTGTATCAATGGCAGGGCATACTTTTGAACTAGTGACAAAATCAATAATATCATAACCGATAAGTAGTGCCTCAAATTGAGTTCTCCACTGAGGAAAGGTGGAAGGGGTGAGTTTTATGTTGATGGTGGTTGTAGTATTGAGGGTGATGATAGGTGAATCAATGGTAGATGTAGAGATGGCAGTGATTTTGCAGGAAAAAAAACTCGTTAGAGATTATAGCTTTGATACCATAAAGCGGATACAAAAACTATTGTAATTATTATTGCTGCAAAGGCATACATATCTCTATACATCTTTCACATCTTTATACAACCCGAAACCACAAGTTTAGGCAATCAAAGATATATAACGAAAAGAAAAGAAGAAACTGATCCTAAAATCATGGGAATGCACAGATATGGTATTGATATAAATGATGACAGCTATATTGAAGGTGGCATTGCTGTGATTGCTTTAGTTTCCTTAATAAGGTGTAGGTAATCCCATACGGTTAGGCCATGAGAGTGCCAAGCATTTATTGTACCAAGTGTTATACAACACAAATCTAGATTAACCATTTAACAAGTAAGGTATTAAGAATTAGTAAGATAAAAAGATAAGACATGTTAATATTAAACATTAAGGTCCATCTTAAGTTTACACTATACTCATTTTTACACCATTAGTATAACTTTTTCGCATTGATATAATAAATTTAGCTAAACATAATGAAGAAGAGAAATATAAATAAACAAAATAAGAACATAAATAAGATACAAGTTAACTAAGTAAAGAAAAGGAGATGAAAAGAATAAACAAGATATTAATGAAAGCAAAACTTAAGAATTACAAAAAAATATAAAGAGAGAGTAAGAGCAAGTTCTTGATCTGAACAACTAAGCTTCTAAATGCATGACAAATGCCTCCTTTTATAGGCTAAAATTTGAAACTATTGATTTGATGACTAATTATTGAGTGGGTGACCAACTCTTGACTTGATGAAAATCCTTATCTTCTTGTTTGAATAAAACGTCATTGCCAACATCATAACTAGAACCACCCAATTATCGAACAATGTTTTAGTTTGGACTGCACCCACATCTTTTTTCTAAGTTTGACCTTCTCTTTGTCCTTTTAATTTCAATACTTAAACTCACCAATCAATCCTTTCATTTATGTGATAGACCTGTATTTAAGATGAACATTTACAATAAATTAAAGGTATCTTATATTATTAAGTATGTTATTATAAAACATGCTTTAGTTAAAGAGTTATTGATACTTCAACTGCAAAATGATGATATAAAACCTCGATAAAAATACACTTTTAAGTATTAATCAATTACATATTAGATGCAACGTGATTTAAAAAAGGTTTACATTAAAAGAAAAGCTAAAACATAAAGCATTTTCACTATATATATATGCTTTTATTTATTATGGATTGTAATAGTAAAATGACAATTTTTTCCTTAACAAAATTCTCATAATGTTGCTTTTTTAGGGTTAAAAAAGTATTTTTCTTTTGTCAATTTGTCATTAGATAATTGTTCAAGGGTTTATTATTTTTTATCATGTTTATGCATAGTAAAATGACTTTGTTACCCTTAAAAGCGAAAAATAATTTAAGTCTGATCAAGGGTCTTTTCGGGCATTTCACATTTTGATATACAGTAAAATTATAAATCTAATATTGGAGTTAAAAATTTTAAGCCATTGTTATAGAGGTACATTTATATTTTCATATATTTGTTTTTCGTAATTGTTGGATTTGTCAACAATGATAACATAATATACCATTTCATTATTATTTTTTTAGTTGAAAAGGTTGTTGGTGACACATATTTTGGGCAGCGCGTGCGGTGTCTTCTAGTAGTAAAAAATATGCTTCTGTCATGTAATTTTGTTCTTTGTTGTGTTTTCTTCTTTCATAAATAGCACGTGTTATTTAAAAATATCTGGTTTTATCATTGGTGGTTCTTTATCTATTTTTCCTTTATTTGTCTCTCTTACCCCTAAAAACCTAAATTCATACCAAATTTTTATTGGTATTTCAGCATCCATCCTCTTAGTTTTGATTTTTGATTTTAGTTTTTTTTGTTAAAGTTTTTTTTTTCAATTTAGTTTCGTATATGATATTTTTTAAAATGAGGTTATGCAATACAGGAAGATGCCCTTGTCCACCAAATTTCCATGGTGATCCTTTCTCGAAAGGTGGCAGCACGCCAAGGGATGCTTCACTTGCTTTGTCCTCAGGTTGCAAAAGTAGAACAGAATTTGATTCTTCTGTTTTTTATGTCAAGTTAGGCAATGGAATGGACTTTTTTGCGAATGCTTTGATGGCTCCTGCAAAACGCGATACAAGTTTGTTAGCTTGCCAAGATCTTCGCTTGCGGAATTGTTCTTGTTTAGGCATCCTTTATGGGAATTCTTCTGGTTCTTGTTATGTTCTTGGAAACCCTTTAGGGTCTATCACGGCAGTCTTTTACTCCAACCGCGATCGTTTAGGCAACAAAAAGACTCTGGTTGTATCTTCGATGGCAAACCCGGATGCAAACAACCAGGATGAAGCTAAAAAGTTTGCAATTGCAGGTTTGGTTCTTTTGCCTTCATTTGGGATCGTTTTGATTATCGTTATTGCTTTAGGATTCATTTATTGGAGAAGGAATAGACTATCAGGAACTGCTAGCCATGGTGATTCTTCTTTGCCCGACCTTGAGATAATTTCTATCCCCGGTTTGCCAGTGATGTTTAATTATGAAGACCTCGTGGCTGCAACAGAAAATTTTAGAGCTCAAATCGGAAGTGGAGGCTTCGGAACTGTATACAAAGGTACTCTGCCTGACAAAACCTTTGTGACAGTCAAGAAGATTACCAATGTAGGTGTGCAAGGAAAGAAGGAATTCTGCACACCGAAATTCCGATTGTTGGAAGTACTCATGTCAATCTTGTTAAATTGAAAGGCTTTTGTACACAAGGGAGACAGAGGTTTCTGATATACGAGTACATGAACGAAGGCAAGAAAGGTTTGAAACCGCTCTCGGAAGAAAGGGGACTTGCTTACTTGCGTAGTTCTTGTGAGCACAAGACTATACATTGTGATGTGAAGCCAGAGAACATTCTCTTGCAAGAAAATTTAAAGTTTAAATCTCAGATTTCGGACTTTCAAAGCTGCTAAACCCCGAACAGTCCAGTCTCTTCACAGCAATGAGAGGGACACGAGGCTACCTTGCGAGCATTCGATTCAGGCGCTGCAAGCCACGAAGCGAGAGCAGCTGCCAAAGCAAAGGAAAAGTTTAGGGTCACCAGAATGGCCAACTGGCATAACGATCTCTGATAAAGTTGATGTGTATAGTTATGGAATTATACACGGTTCCTTAATTATGAACCAGCGAAAGAACGAAAAAAAAGAGAAAAAATAACCCGCCAACTCCTAACATAATCACCCATCTAAAACTTAAAGCCACGGCAAGAACAACAAAAGGCAAGCGTTCATTGTGTAGTCTAAAATTGAAAACGAATGTGCAAAGCAAAGATAAAACAAGTTTTTAAAACATTAACACAACAAATTTAAAGGCAGCAAGGGAGGAGAAAGTTAAGACTTACCTGCAGGTCTCACTATTTTTTTTTCTACAGAAGATGAAATAAAACCAAGCGAATGTTGCTGTCAAGATTTAGCAGCAAAGCTTCCTCTCCATCTTGTCTTTTTTTCTCTCCTCTTTCCTCAAAATAACACTAGAATGCAAGAAAAAAACTCCCTCTATTTACTGTGTTTTTTTTACTCTGCCTCTATTGCTTTTTTCTTGTCTTTCCTTTTGCTGTTTTTTTTTACTCCTTTCTCTCTAGTTTTCTCTTCTTTATTGCTTTTTTCTTGTCTTTCCTTTTGCTGTTTTTTTTTACTCCTTTCTCTCTAGTTTTCTCTTCTTTATTGCTTTTTTTTTTTTCTGCCTCTGTTAGGTCATTAGCAGGGCTTATATTTATTGCTCCTTTTTTTCTCCCACCGTTAGGTCATTAGTAGGGCTTATATATAGTCTAAATATATCTCTATTTAGGAAAGATTCAATGCATTAATTCTAGGATGCAAATCCCTATTGATTTGCAGTAAAAATTACACAAAAAAAAACTTAAATATTTTGATTTTAATTTTGATGTGTGATTTCTTTCCAGTTTTTTAAAGGATGGTGTGGTTTTTTTTCCCCCTTCCATAGTGCCTGCAGCTCCATTTAAAATGAGACAATAAAAACGGACCAACGAGTATTTCTTGAAATACTCTGGAAATGACATGTCTTCATGTTCTTCAGGCTTGGAACCTAGGCCTGCATATTCCCCCCTACTTGATGCATCAGAAAGGAAGGTACTTGGAGCTTGCAGACTCCAGGCTAGAAAGGCGTGTGACCAACGAGGAGGTTGAGAAGCTAGTAAAGGTGCCCTTGTGCTGTACACATGAAGATCCTAAGCTGAGGCCAAATATGGTTAATGTTGTTGGCATGTTGGAAGTGTAACTCCTTTGACGGATCCGAGGCAGGAATCATTAAATTTCTTGAGATTTTACAGCAGGAGATTCAGTGAGACATTAAGAATTGAATGGTCTAATGCGCAAAATGAGTTCGCATTGTTCCCTCATGCAAACCTTACTAGTAGTGGTACCAGGAGTTCATCCACCTCAATGTCTTACATGTCTGCACAACAGCTTTCTGGTCCAAGATAACACTGAAGAATCTATGCTTATTTTCTTGTTTCGTAAATTATTCTAAGCTGAACAGTACTTCCAAACTGTGAGATGGGTTTGCATATTGCTACTAATTTTGTTTTGTTTTTTTCAAAATATATTTTTTTAGCTATATATTAATGATAAGAAACTATAATTAAAGTCAAATATCAAATTTAATGATATATTAAAATAATTTTTATTTATTTTATTTTTAACATTAATATATTAAAATTAAAAAAAATATATACAAGAAAACATCAATTTAATATTTTTTTAAGTGAAAAATAATTTAAAAAATACATTAAAGTCTACGCGGTATCAAATAGACATTAAATTATCATTTCTGAAATCAAAAGAACTAATTAATAAAAAAAAATAAATGAGAGTATTTCTACAGCTCGAAGACTTCCAGATCAAGAAATCAAGAAGAAGGGGATGAAGGCTCCAAAATGCAGTTCGATGCCCATCTTTATTTATTTCTCTTGTATTATTGGCTTGATTTTGTGGAACAACGGTCGATCCTTGGGAATCATCTTGATTATGTTGCCTTTAGTATGACTAAGCTGCCTTTACACAGTTATATTTCTATATATAAACGAACGGCCTATGTATCCTTGACACGTACACACACATTTATATCAAGAAACGATAAATTATTTTACTTGTGTAACTAGCCCAAATTTTGCTATTTATTTGCGGGCTACGATATTACTAATTCCTTTAACTTACAATAACGGGGGCTTAAAAATTCTGTTGGCCACGGTATAAATTATAAGTTCAAGTTTTGTACGGATAGCAAATTTTATGAAACAACAAACTAGAACCAAAAGCATCCTTAAATTCAGGAATAAAAAGTATGATTTCATTATTAACATCATCACAACATTATTAACATCATTATTTACTCTTTTGTTTAATAATTTTATTTTCAAATTTAAAATGAATCATTAACAAAACAATATTATATATTTACTATTTAATTTTTAAAAAAATATATTTTTAGAGATTTGGTTTGGTGCTCATGTTATTATTATAAATTATTTAAAAAAATAAAAAAAAGTCTTTTATAAATACCTTGTTTTACTTATGTTATGATTTACTTATAATATTAAAAAAAAAATTTTTTAGGAGATGTTTAAGATTGTGGTAGTGATTTAAAAAAAATATGTTTTACTCAAAAATATGTCAAAATAATTTTTTTATTTTAAAAATATTATTTTTAATATCAGCATTTTAAAATGATCTAAAATTATAAAAAAATAATTAATTTTATCAAAATTCCAGTACAAATACAGCTCAAAACATGCTCTTGGATATCATAATTTAAAAAGGATTCAAATGGAGGAGATGAATATAATTTTTTTTTAAAATGTGTCTTACAAACACTTCTAAAAGCTTTTATAAACTGATTCATCTTTGATTCAACAACTTATCATTACACCACCACAAATCTCTAACATAAATGAATGAGACAAGCTCTAAAATGCAAGTGCAAATGATGTGACGAAAGAAATTCTAGCTCCTATTTAATTTCTGACTTATTTTTAAATGTTTTTTGAAAAACAAAAACAACAAATAGAAAGAATAACAAACTCACTACGCCCGTCTAGCTTGTAAACAACACAAGGCCAAAATGTCTAAGGCAATTAATCTCTCTTTTTCTAATCCTGACTTCTTTTCCATTTCAATTTTTAGCATCCTCCATTTCAAAACTAGTAGCATTATTTTCCAAAAACATTTCCAAGTTGGAGATTTTTTAGCAGTTTTGACAATTCGGGGATGATTTTGTCAGATCTTAAAGGCAAACAAATCCGATGCAGATTGTTTGGAAACTCAGTCATCATCCCATATTCCTCAATAATAGGACATAGGTCTATGCTTCCAAAAGAAAAACAACGATAGTCTGGATCCCAAAAATGAACTAAAGCTCGCACAACTAGGCTTAAAACTTCTACCGTTGCAATTTCCACCAAACATCCGTATTTCCAAAAAAATGCATCTTTATCTACATTCTGAAAATGAGTCATTAACTTGTTCACCTCATTCATAATGCAATTCAGGTTCTTGATTAGTGACATCTTCTTAGCATCACTTTTAAGACAGTCTTCTTCAGTCATTATGACATATAAGAATTTTTCCCATACTCTATGATGGAAGATTTAGTGATGGTGGCCATTTCGTTCACAAGTCCTGCAATTCAAGATGCCTTGGGGTTAGACTTGTTTTGATGCAAAAGATATTATGGAGCATACAACCTAAGGATAGGTTCTAGTTCCTTTACGTGAGACATAGGGTAGGTTTACTACTTGGTCTCTAAAAAAAGGTCTCTTGCTGTCTCAGTGATTGCCCTCATAAAGACAATATGGGGGTTTAGCAGATAATAGGATGGCACATGTACCAATCACTATTAGTCTAAACACTCAGCAAAGAGTTGGGTTTTACACAAACTTAAACTTTAACTCAAGTCATAAGGCAAGCTGCTAGTTCCCAACTTAACTTAAAGTTAAATGTATGTGCCCTCAAAAAGATAATAATAATAAAGTGATGCATGACTATACCATGTATGAAAGAATGTAAAGATGCATGCTAAAGCTTTTAAACAAAGTATCATTCATATAAGAAAATAAAAACCAATAACACAAAGCATAAACAAACAAATTACCAAGCCTAGTCCTAAGTCCTCAGTGGAGTCGCCATCCTATCACACCCTCGTAGAGGAGCGCGGCGTCGTGGCAACCCTCGATTGATTTTGATTTATATTTTTTGTGTAAAGGAGTTGCCACCTAGTATTTTGGTCACTAAAAAACCTAACTGGTATTTTCAGAGATTCTAAGGCAAGGGACTGGTTCTGTAAAAGGAAGGTATTAGCACCTCTAGTACGCCCTACCTAAGGTAACTTGCTTGGTGTTTGGTTTACCTTATAATTGCTATGGTGTTAGTATTTTCTAATCCCATCAGTTTTTCTAGTCTTGATTCAAACTAAATTTATTAAGATAGAAATCCAAGGAGATTCCATGTGCTTCGAAAGCTCATTTTTCCCTTAGTATTTCAAGAGTTTGCGACTCGTAAATCATAAGGAGGAGGGACAAAAATTTAGAAATCAAGGGCGCTTTAAAAAAACCTATTTTTTGCCTTAGTGTTTTATACTCTCACGGCTTGTAAATCGTGGAGTAAAAAATTAAAATGTCCTCAATTATAATCTAGGCTTCTTTCAAGGATGGGTGAGAATTTATTATTCCTAGAAAATTATTTTGGATATTTACCACTCAGGGTTTCTTTACCCAAATATTAACAGTGAATAATAACAAAGTATTCCCAATAATATTTTGGATATTCGTCCTTTAAGGATTTTTTTTATTCAAACATTAGCAGTGAATAATAGATGAATCCAAAAAAAAAAAAAGATTTTTACATTTTTTGAAATATTGGCCAATACTCTTTAGAGTTTTACAAACAAGTTGTAAAATCCAGAAATGCAAGAAAACAAAAAAAAAATTGTATTTAAGAAATCCATGTGAAAACACATTTTCAAAACTTCCAATATTTTTTTTATATATAAAAAACATTCAAAACATGTTAGGGTATTGGCCGTATGCAGCACATAAGAAAATATTTTTTAGAAGTTTTTGTCAAAACGCAAACATCACAATTAGACGTAAACACCAAAATGAAAAGTAGCAAGCCATAATTCATATTATAAGAACTTTAAGAAACTTGAAACAATTCGTAAGAAAAACCATTCAAAGCCAAATCAACTTAAAATTCTGTAACTGGAAAGGACTAAACCCGTATGCATGAGGGAGCCAAAGTTTTGAAACTGAAATCTTGAAATCAAAATCATACTGCATGTGTCCATGACTCATGACCTATTTTCTTTTACCAATCCGGGAGAAAATGCCATACTAGTTTCATACAAAAAGGAAGAGCTTAGGATGTCATGCTTTTATAACACATATATATCACGAACTAAATCCAAAACAAACTTGGCCAGCTATTTCAATCAAAGAGCATGGAGGAACATGAATAGAAAAGGGAGCTGATGATGAAGAAACAACAGCCTCCTCCCACGATTCCTTAATTATGAACCAGCGAAAGAAGGAAAAAAAGAAAAAAAGTAACCCACCAACTCTTAACATAATCACCCATCTAAAACTCAAAGCCATGTCAGGAATAACAAAAGGCAAGTGTTCATTGTATAGTCTAAAATTGAAAACGAATGTGCAAAGCAAAGATAAAACAAGTTTTTAAAATATTAACACAACAAATTTAAAGGCAGCAAGGGAGGAGAAAGTTAAGACTTACCTGGAGGTCTCACTATTTTTTTTTTCTATAGAAGATGAAATAAAACCAAGCGAATGTTGCTGTCAAGGTTTAACAGCAATGCTCCCTCTCCATCTTGTCTTTTTTTCTCTCCTCTTTCCTCACAATAACACTAGAATGCAAGAAAGAAACTCCCTCTATTTACTGTGTTTTTTTTTACTTTGCCTCTCTTGCTTTTTTCTTGTCTTTCCTTTTGCTGTTTTTTTTTGCTCCTTTCTCTCTGGTTTTCTCTTCTTTATTGCTCTTTTTTTTCTCCCCCTGTTAGGTCATTAGCAGGGCTTAGATATAGTCTAAATATATCTCTATTTAGGAAAGATTCAATGCATTAATTCTAGGATGCAAATCCCTACTGATTTGCAGTAAAAAAATAGAAAAAGAAAACTTAAATATTTTGATTCTAATTCTGATGTCTGATTTCTTTCCAGTTTTTTAGAGGATGGTGTGACTTCTTTCTTTCCTTTCATAGGGCCAGCTGCTCCCTTTGAAATGAGGCAATAAAAATGTGGTTGTAACTCAAAAAATCAGGCGTGATGATAAAGAAAAACAACAGGAATTTGCAGAGAAAAGAGAAAAGAAATCAGATAGGTAAGGGTGTATGCTGCAAAGTCTTATTTTTCTTATTCGGTGTGGTAAAAATCATGTCATTTATGATGATCCAACCCCCCTCTCCAGCTTTCAATATCCTTCTTCAATTCAATCTCTCATTTTAGCACTTTTCAATTCAGTCCTTGGTCCAAAAAAAATCCTTCGAATCAGTCCCGAGAACTTGGGCTAGATCCTTCCCACGGTAGAATTCTCTGCCTTCATGCTAGATATTGAAACAGGAATATATTGAGCTTCTGATATCAAAATCAAGTGATTCAAAAACCTAAATTTATCTACACGTTCAGGACTACAACTATGATGAAGGAGTTGAAGTGAGATAAAATCATTTTAGAGAACAAAATCTGACAGTAATCTAGTTGGTCAAAAAGGATCTCCGGGTCTAATTTAGAAACTGACAATGTCGAAATCCTGATATGACTGAGAGTATGATCTAAGAACAAATCAATAAAATTTGTGATGGAAATAGAGTTTTTAGTGTAAAACTCGGGTCAAGATCCTTTACACGGTAGAATTCTCTACCTTCACGTTAGATATTCAAACGGGGTATTTTGAGTTTCTGATATTGAAATCAAGCGATTCAAAAGCTCAAATTTATCTACGCATCCAGGATTATAATTTTGACGAGGGAGTCGAAGTGAGATAAAATCATTTTAGAGAAGAGAATTTGGCAGTAATCTAGTTGGTCAAAAAGGATCTCCGAGTCTAATTTAGAAACTAACAATGCTAAGAATTCTAATATGACTGAGAGTATGATCTAAGAACAAATCAACAAAATTTGTGATGGAAATAGAGTTTTTAGTGAAAAACTTGAGTCAGAATCCTTCACACGGTAGAATTCTCTACTTTCACATTAGATATTTAAACGAGAATATCTTAAGCTTCTGATATCGAAATCAAGCGATTCAAAAGCTCAAATTCATCTACGCGTATAGGACTACAACTTTGATGAAGGAGTCAAAGTGAGATAAAATCATTTTAGAGAACAGAATCTGGTAGTAATCTATTTAGTAAAAAAGGTTCTTAATCTGACAATGCTGAGCATCCAAATCTGATTGAGAATCTGCCCTAAGAACAATGATTCTTATGACCTAATAAAGGTGTAGGTCAATTTTTCAACATGTCATAAGTGACAGAATATAGCTAGGATGGTCAAATATCATATGAAATCAAGTCAGAATCAGAGCCTAAGTTGGAACAAAAAATTACAACAGCAGTAGAACATTTTTTTTAGCGTAAATTTTGAGGGATTTATCCAACCTTAAAGACTAGATAAAGAAGGAACGAATTTAGTATTATGAAGACTCCTGATCAACCTAAGAAAACCTGATGATTTTGGTAGTAAAGGGGAAGGATGAAAAGAGCAGAAAATAGCTCAAACAAAGTTTTTTTAAAAAAAATATTTCTTTCTCTGCTTTTGTCAATCTTCTAGCGAGCATGAGCTAAACTCCTACACTCAGTTCAAAAGAGGTATACACCGTCTCCAGCATGTGGGGTCTAAAATTGAGTAACAACAAATAATATAACAAGATATAATATTTGTTTTAATTTATTGTACATGAGTTTTTTTTTAAAAAAAAAAACCAGCATGATTTAGTTTTATTCAAATAACTTATTACAAACATATAATGACCTTTGTATAAGGTAAAAGGTTTGGAGCAATACCAAATTGAGTCAAAGTAATGAAGTTAATTTCATCTTCATGATATATCCATCACTTTAATGTTATTGGTCTTTATACCTATCAAATATAAACATACAAAGTATATAAGAAACATTAGCTAAAGCGAAACATTATTTATGTTTGATAAACTTTGAAATAAAGTAAAAAATAATAAAGAATGATTCGTACATATTTATTTCAATTGTGCTCGTCGTTCTTTCATAGAAAATAAATCATCGATTATCATATCAATTATGAATCTTTCAGCAATTTCTTTTTCTATGTAGGCAATCAAATAATTTACAAGAAAATCATCCTTCATCCGATTACGAAGTCTTGTTTTAACAATCTTCATCGCTGAGAAAGCTCGTTCAGTAGTTGTTGTCAAAACAAGAAGAGTCAAAATAAGCTGAATCAACTTGTCAACTAGTGGATAAATTATTGATTTTTCTTTTTCAACCAATCCTTGACATAAATCAACAATCGATGACATGCTCTTTAACTTTGGATGATTGGGTACATCAAGCTCATAATGCTGCAACTAAAGTCTCAACTGAATTTTTTCTTAGTCAAGAAAATCTTGAGGATAGAACTTGTCAACAAGTAAGCATATATCTTCAACATTAAATAATTTATAGCTATTTCTAGGATCTAAAGTTGTGCTCAACTTAAGAGGCTCGATTACCTGCTCATTGAATCTATTATTTAGCTTTTGCAATTGTTAAACAATGATAGCTGTAAATATATTAACTCGGTAGTGATGTTCAACTATTATTCATTTTTGTTTATGGCGAGATCGTCCTACACTAGAAAAACAAGAATCCATGTCAGGAACTTCAATGTCTTTGACACGACCAAAAGATTGATGTCTTCTCCCAAGTGCAGGAGTGTCAAAGTAATAAATAACCTGGCAAGACCAGGGTCGAACCACAAGGAGGTTAATTGTATAAATTATAGACAACAATAATAACAATAATAGTAACAGCAGCAGCAGTAGTAGTACTAATAATAATAATAATAATAATAAAGAAGAAGAAGAAGAAGAAGTTGATGAGAACTTTGAGATGGAATATTAATGTAAAGATTAAATAATGATAAAAACAAATGTCAAGGTTAGAGGATCTACTAATGGTATTTCAAACAAGTATAGTATAAATGACACGACCAAAAGCTTGATGTCTTTTCCCAAGTGCAGGAGTGTCGAAGTAATAAATAACCCGGCAACACCGGGGTCGAACCACAGAGAGGTTAATTGTATAAATTATAAATAACAACAACAACAACAACAATAACAATAATATTAATTATAATACTCAGTACGTGGCGTTGTTATACCTGAGAATGATCTAAAAGATCGGGTCACAGGTTTCCAGCCTATATATTGAGTTTATGAAAAGATCAAAGATATATATTATATAATATAAACAGAATATAAATAATAATAATAACAATAATAATAATACAAAAAAGCAGAAGATAAAGAAATTAATGAGAACTTTGAGATGAAAGATTAACGTAAGGATTAAACAACGATAAAAACAAATGTCAAGGTTAGAGGATCCACTAATGGTACTTCAAACAAGTATAGTATAAACTTTTATTACTCAATTGGAAACCACACATAAAGGAGGTTCCAATTAGATTATAAATTGTTAACATGATTACATTAGTTATCTTATTCGAATAAAGCTAATACTTGTAAATGTTGGCAGGCATTCATGATTATAACTTATGTTAACAACAAATCAAGTTCCTTTCATAGCTCAGGTGTCGGTTATACCATACAGTATGAGCTATGAAAGTGCCAAGTATTTGTTGTACCAAGTGTTATACAACATAAATCTAGATTAACCATTTAACAAGCAAAGTATTAAAAGTGAACAAGATAACAAATATAAAACATGTTAGTATCCAACGTTAAGGTCCATGTTAAGTTTATATTATACTTATTCTTACACCATTAGTGTACCCTTTTCACCTTGACATAATTAACTTAGCTGAACATAATGAAAGAAAGAAACATAAATGAACAAGATAAGAACATAAATGAGAAAGAGGTTAACTAAGTAAAGGAAAGGAAATGAAGTGCATAAACTTGATATTAATGAAAGCAAGACATAAGCAATACAAAGAGAGAAAGCAAGAGCATGATCTTGATCTGAACACCAAGATACCTTAATACATGGTAAGTGCCTCCTTTAATAGGCCAAAATTTGAAACTATTGATTTGTTGACTAATTGATGAGTGGGTGGCCACATCTTGACTTGGTGACAATCCTTATCTCCTTGTCTGAACAAGACGTCATTGCTAACATCATAATTTGCCTAGAATCCTCAGGAATGTTCTAGGAAATTGTCTCAGCTTTCCAACAAAAAAAAGATGAGGTCATTTGGATTTCTAGAACTCAAGATATGGGCTGAACACTAAATAGTGTCTGGGCTGCAGGACAGCTTCGGACTTCTTCGTTGTTCCTATAATTTGGACTTGAAAACGGCCTTCTTAGATCTTGGTGTCCAAATGAAAGTTGTAGACCTATGTTTTACCTTTCCATCCATATAAAATGGACCTAAATCCGAGACCTAGAGCTCCAGATATGACCCAATTACCGAGCAATATCCGGTTTGGACTGCACCAACATCTCTTTTCTAAGTTTGGCCATCTCTTTGTCCTTTAACTTTGAATGCTTAAACTCATCAATCAATCATTTTATTTATGTGATAGTCCTGCATTTAAAATGAGCATTTACCATAAATTAAGGTATCTTATAATATCAAACTTGTTATTATAAAACATGCTTTAGTTAAGGAGTTATTGATACTTCAAGTGCAAAATGATGATATAAAACCTTGATAAACATGCACTTTTAAGTACTAATCAATAAACTTTTATTACTCAACTAGAAACCACACACAAAGGAGGTTCCAATCGAATGATTTGTCATTACTAGCTTATTATAAATTATTAACATGATCATATTAATTATCTTATTTAAGTAACACCAAACTTTTAAATATTGTCAGGAATTCATGATGCCAACTTATGTTAACAACAAATTAGGTTCCTTTTATACCACAGGTGTAGGTAATATCATACGGTGGGGCTATGAGAGCGCCAAGCATTTGTTGTACCAAGTGTTATACAACACAAATTTAGATTAACCATTTAACAAGCAAGGTATTAAGAATTAGTAAGATAAAAAGATAAGATAAGTTAATATTAAATATTAAGGTCCATATTGAGTTTACACCATACTTATTCTTACACCATTAGTGTAACCTTTTCACCTTGACATAATCAACTTAGCTAAACATAATGAAGAAGAGTAAACAAAATAAGAACATAAATAAAAAACAAGTTAACTAAGTAAAGGAGAGGGAATGAAAAGCATAAACAAGATATTAATGAAAGCAAAACTTAAAAATTACAAAAAATATATAAAGAGAGAGAACAAGAGCAAGCTCTTAATCTGAACAACCAAGCCCCTAAATGCATGGCAAATGCCTCCTTTTATAGGCCAAAACTTGAAACTATTGATTTGATGACTAATTGTTAAGTGGGTGGCCAACTCTTGACTTGGTGAAAATCCTTATTTTCTTGTTTGAATAAAACATCATTGCTAGCATCAGAACTAGATCCACCTATACTATTAAAGTTATAGAAAATTGTCTTAGCTTTCCATGACAAAAAAAATTGAGGTCATTTGGACTTCTAAAACTCGAGATATGGGCTGAACACTGAACAGTGTCTGGGCTGTAGGACAGATTCAAACTTCTCCGTTGTTGCTATAATTTGAACTTGAAAACACCCATCTTAGATCTTGGCTGATTAGTACTTAAAAGTAAATATTTATCAAGGTTTTATATCATCATTTTGCACTTGAAGTATCAATAACTCCTTAACTAAAACATGTTTTATAATAACAAGTCTGATACTATAAAATACCTTAATATATGGTAAATGTTCATCTTAAATGCAGGCCTATCACATAAATCAAAGGATTGATTGATGAATTCAAGTATTGAATTTGAAAGGACAAAGAGAGGGCCAAACTTAGAAAAGAGATGTTGGTGCAGTCCAAACTGGAACACTGTTTGGTAATTGGGTTATATCTCGAGTTCTAGATGTCCAAATGATCTCCAATTTTTACACAGATTTAGTAAGACATAGGCCTACAACTTTCATGTGGACACTAAGATCTAAGAAGGCCGTTTTCAAGTCCAAATTATAGCAAAAACAGAAAAGCCTGAATCTGTCTTGCAGCCTAGACACTGTTCAGTGTTCAACCCATATCTCGTGTTCTAGAAGTCCAAATGATTTTTTTTTCCTGGAAAGCAAAGAAAATTTCCTATAACTTTTATAAGTAAAGGTGGACGTAGTTCTGATGCTAGCAATTTTGTTTTATTCAGACAAGAAGATAAGGATTTTCACCAAGTGAAGAGTTGGCCACCCACTCAACAATTAGTCATCAAATCAATAGTTTCAAATTTTGGCGTATAAAAGGAGGCATTTGCCATGCATTTAGGGGCTTGATTGTTCAGATCAAGAACTTGCTCTTTCTCTCTCTCTTTATATTTTTTGGTAATTTTTAAGTTTTTCTTTCATTAATATCTTGTTTATGCTTTTCATTCCCTTTCCTTTATTTAGTTAACTTGTATCTTATTTATGTTCTTCTTTTGTTTATTTATGTTTCTCTTCTTCATTATGTTTACCTAATTTTATTATGTCAAGGTGAAAAGGTTACACTAATAGTGTAAGAATAAGTATGGTGTAAACTCAACATGAAACTTAATGTTTAATATTAACATGTCTTATCTTTTTATCTTACTAATTCTTAATACCTTGCTTGTTAAATGGTTAATCTAAATTTGTGTTGTATAACACTTGGTACAACAAATGCTTGGCGCTCTCATAGCCCCACCGTATGATATTACCTACACCTGTGGTATAAAAGGAACCTAATTTGTTGTTAACATAAGTTAACATCATGAATTCCTGACAATATTTAAAAGTTTGGTGTTATGTAAATAAGATAATTAATATGATCATGTTAATAATTTATAATGAGCTATTAATGATAAATCATCATATTGGAACCTTTTTTGTGTGTGGTTTCCAGTTGAGTAATAAGAGTTTATACTATACTTGTTTGAAATACCATTAATGGATCCTCTAACCTTGACATTTGTTTTTATCATTGTTTAATCTTTACATTAATCTTCCATCTCAAAGTTCTTATCAATTTCTTTTTCATCTTCATCTTTATTATTATTATTATTATTATTATTACTACTACTACTACTACTACTATTACTACTACTACTACTACTACTACTACTACTACTGTTGTTGTTATTATTGTTGTCTATAATTTATACAATTAACCTCCTTGTGGTTCGACTTCGGTCTTGCCGGGTTATTTATTACTTCAACACTCCTACACTTGGGAGAAGACATCAATCTTTTGGTCGTGTCAAGTTTTTGGCGCCGTTGCCAAGGATGTGAATTCTTGTGCAAATTATAATATTTATTTTATTTTCTCTTTTCACTTTTCATTTTGTCTAACTCTTGTTTCTTTTGTTTTGTTTTGTTTCTTGTTCTTCTCTTTTATTTTCTTCCTTTTATTCTCTTCTTACACGTGCATGAGAGTTTGGTCACGTGCATTAAGTGGTAGACTTTGTAGTGTATCCTCATCATTTTCAGAAAATATGGCCGAAGAAGATAATCAATCTCTTCATAATGAGAATAATGAGAATAACTGTGTTAGGACACTTAAAGACCACATGAATCGCACAAGAACAAGTGCACCCTCATGCATAGTTTTCCTTCCTGATGCATCCCATTTTAATTTTAAGCCAGGCATTATTCAACTTTTACCTTCTTTTCATGGCTTATACCTAAAAAATTCATACTTGCATTTAAGGAAATTTGAAGAAGTTTGTAATACCTATAATGACTTAAATTGTAGCATGAATACCATTAGATTAAAGCTTTTTTCTTTTTCATTAAAAGATAAAGCTAAAACATGGCTATAAAATCTTAGGTCGGGATCCATTCGTGCTTGGGATGCAATACAACAATAATTTTTAAAGAAGTTTTTTCCATATCACAAAACCAACTCTTTTAGAAGACAAACTACCACTTTCACTCAAAAACCAGGTGAAATATTTTACCAGTGTTAGGATAGGTATCGAGACTTGCTTAATACTTGCCCTCATCATGGTTTTGAAACATGGAGATTGGTTTCATAATTTTATGAAGAGTTAACACCTTAAGATAGCCAAATGATTGAATTGATGTGCAATGGAACTTTTAAAGATAAAGACCCTAATGAAGCAATGGAGTATCTAGATTTGCTAGCTGAAAATGCTTAAAATTGGGACACCATAAGTACTTATAAGGCATCAAGTAAAACCCAACCTCATACATCTAGTGGAGGTATGTATAACCTTAGGGAAGATCATGACCTCCTAGCCAAGTTTGCATCTTTAGCTAGAAAAGTTGAGACACTAGAATTGAAAAAGAGTGGTCATTTAAAATTTGTTCAAGACATTGCGTGTCAAATCTGTGAAATAAATAAACATGTAACCAATGACTGTCCAACTTTGCCTTCTTTCAAGGAACGCCTCTATGAACAAGCCTATGCTTTAAACAGTTTTCAAAGGCCCAATCATAACCTATACTCGCAAACATACAACCCTGGTTTGAGAAATCACCTAAATTTCAATTGGAAGAGTGATAAAAATAATGCACAAGCTTCACATCCACTGTTTCAAGCACACCATAATTTTCAAAATTCTCATGGATATGCACCTCCTTATGCTCCACCTCCTAGAAGAAATCTTGAGGAAACATTGCATGCATTCATGGAAAAGCAAGAGACAATCAACACTCAACTTGCTCAAAGCATGGCAAATTTTAAAGATGCTCTTGCAAAATTCACATCTGCTCTCAGTTTTCAAGAGAAAGGTAAGTTTCCATCTCAACCACAACAAAATCCAAAGGGGCAATACAATGCAAATGCAAGTAGTTCTGGAAGTCAATATATGGATCAAGTCAAATCAGTTATCACTCTTCGCAGTGGTAAGGTTATTGAAAAACCCACTCTTGAACCTTGTGAGAAAGATGAGGAGTCAATCTTTGAGGGTAAGAAAGGGGTTAAATCTGAACATTGTAAAGAAAAGATTGATTCTCTGCCAACACTTTCATTTTCTCATGCCATGACCAAACAAAGGAAAGTCAATCACAATTCTGAAATCCTTGAAACTTTCAAATAGGTAAGGATCAATATACCTTTGTTGGATGCTATTAAACATGTATCTTCCTATGCTAAATTTTTGAAAGATCTATGCATTGTGAAGAGAAAACTGAATGTGAAAAAGAAAGCATTTTTAGTTGAACAAGTAAATGCTATTCTTTAGAACAATAATGCTTTGAAATATAAAGACCCTGTTTGTCCTACAATTTCTTGCTTTATTGGAGAACATAAAATTGAAAGAGCTTTACTTGATCTTGGAGCTAGTGTGAATTTACTTCCATATTCGGTTTTTCAAAGTCTCAATTTGGGTGAGTTAAAACCAACTTCTGTAACTCTTTTACTTGCTGATAGATCTGTAAAAGTGCCTAGAGGAATAGTTGATGATGTGTTAGTACAAGTTGATAAATTCATTTACCTTGTAGATTTTGTTGTCTTGGATACACAACCTGTTAAAGCATGTAATTCAATTCCTGTCATTTTAGGACGTCCATTTCTTGCCACTTCTAATGCATTGATTAATTGTAGGAATGGAAAGATAAAGCTATCATTTGGAAACATGACATTGGAGATGAATATTTTCAACATTTGCAAGCAACCTGGAGATGATAATGATTTACAAGAAGTGGACTTTATTGAAAAATTAGTTTATGATCAATTTCAAACCACTTCCAATGAAACTGAGATTGATGAACCTGACGAGTTACAAATGGTCTATTTTCAGGAAAAAGCAAAGGCATGTAATTGGAGACCACAAATTGAAGAATTGCCACCATAGTCAATTGAGTCCATACCTTCAAGGGTTCAACCACCAAAACCTAATTTGAAGTCGTTACCATTCAATCTAAAATACTCATTTTTGGGAGAAAATAAAACCTTTCCGGTAATAATCTCTTCCAAACTTAATGCACATCAAGAAGGTAAGTTATTACAGACTCTGAAAATGCACAAAAATACATTAGGATGGACCATAGCTGACATAAAAGGAATTAGTCCTTTGATTTCCACACACAGGATTTATTTGGAGAAAAATGCTAAACCCTCTAGAGAAATACAATGAAGACTTAATCCTAATATGAAAGAAGTAGTGAAAATGAAGTCATTAAGCTTCTAGATAATGGAATCATTTATCCTATTTCTGACAGCAAATGGGTAAGTCCTACCCAAGTTGTACCCAAAAAGTCTGGAGTCGGTGTGATAACAAATGAGAAAAATGAGTTAATTCCAACTCAGACTATTACTAGTTGGCGCATGTGCATTGACTATAAGAAATTAATTCAATGACTAGAAAAGATCATTTTTCTTTACCTTTCATGGATCAAATCCTAGAAAGAGTTGCAGGTCATGAATTTTATTGTTTCCTAGATGGCTATTCGGGTTACAATCAAATTGAAATTGCATTGGAAGATCAAGAGAAGACTATTTTCACATATCCATTTGGTACTTTTGCATATCGAAGAATGCCTTTTGGATTATGTAATGCACCAGCCATGTTTCAAAGATGCATGCTTAGCATATTCAGTGATATGGTTGAATGTTTTCTTGAGATTTTTATGGATGATTTTTCTATTTTTGGTGATTCATTTGATGATTGTTTAACTAACTTGGAAAAGGTTTTGAACAGGTGTGAAGAGAAGAATCTTGTACTGAATTGGGAAAATGTCATTTTATGGTAACAAACGACATTGTACTTGGTCACATTGTTTTATCGAAAGGAATTGAGGTTGACAAATCTAAAATCGAGTTAATTACCAACGTACCAACACCAAAATCTTTTAAAGATGTTAGATCATTCTTAGAACATGTTGGTTTTTACTGAAGGTTCATCAAAGATTTTAGTGTAATATCTAAACCATTGTGTAACCTTCTAACAAAGAAAAATGTTTTTGAATGGACTGAACAATGTGAAAAAGCCTTTGTTAAACTTAAAAGCTTGCTTAGTTCTGCTCCTATCATTCAACCTCCTAATTGGTCACTACCTTTTGAAATAATGTGTGACGCTAGTGATTATGTCGTGGGTGTTGTCTTGGGATAAAGAAAAGATAAGAAACCTTATGTGAATTAATATGCAAGTAAAACTTTAAATAGTACTCAAATGAATTACACTACCACTGAAAAGGAATTACTTGCAGTAGTATTTGCATGTGACAAGTTCAGATCTTATCTTGTTGGCTCACCTGTTGTCATTTTTAGTAATCATGCAGCTTTGAAATATCTTCTTTCAAAAAAGGATTCTAAGGCTAGATTGGTGCGGTGGATTCTGTTACTTCAAGAATTTGATATCACAATCAAAGATAAGAAAGGGACCAAAATTTTTGTCGCAGATCATTTGTCAAGATTGACAACCAATTTAAGATCTGACATCACACCAATTGATGACTACTTTCCTGATGAATCTTTATTTTCTGTCTCTATAATGCCTTGGTTTGCTAATATTGTTAATTTTCTTGTTTCAGGACAATTGCCAGCTCATTGAGTACCCAGGACAAAAGAAAGTTTTTGAACGAAGTGAACAACTTTTATTGGGATGACCCTTATTTATTCAAATATTGTCCTGATCAAATATTTTGAAGATGCATCCCTGACAATGAGGGAAGTAGTGTCATTAAATTTTGTCATTCTGAGGCATGTGAGGGTAATTTCTCATCAAGAAAGACAACTACAAAAATCTTACAAAGTGGATTTTACTGGCCCACCATGTTCAAGGACTCACATGCATTCTGCAAGACTTGTAAAAATTGTCAAAAGTTGGGATCTATTTCAAAATGTCACATGATGCCTTTAAATCCTATTCTTGTCATTGAGATCTTTGACTGTTGGGGTATAGATTTTATGGGTCCATTTCCTCCATCATTTGGTTTCTTGTACATATTAGTCGTAGTAAATTATGTTTCAAAATGGATAAAGGCAATTCCAAGTCGAAACAATGATCACAAAATAGTGATAAAGTTTTTGAAAGAAAACATTTTAAGTCGATTTGGAATCCCTCGAGCCATGATAAGTGATGGTGGAGCACATTTTTGCAACAAGCCATTTGAGTCTTTAATGAATAAATATGGAATCACACACAAAGTTGCCACCCCTTATCACCCTCAAACGAGTGGATAGGTAGAACTTGCTAATAGGGAGATCAAACAGATCTTGGAGAAAACAGTGAACCCTAATCGGAAAGATTGGTCTTTAAGACTTAATGATGCACTTTGGGCTTATCGAACTGCTTATAAAACATTATTAGGTATGTCACCTTATAAACTAGTCTATGGAAAACCTTGTCACTTGCCTGTGGAAATTGAACATAAAGCTTATTGGGCTATTAAAACTTTCAATTCAAACCTTGATGATGCTAGTCAGCTGCGAAAATTACAAATAAATGAGCTTGAGGAAATAAGAAATGATGCATATGACAATTCAAGAATTCATAAAGCAGGAATCAAAGAGTTTCATGACAAGAAAATACTAAGAACAACATTCAATGTTGGTCAAAAAGTCTTGCTTTATAATTCTCGACTCTATTTATTTCCTGGAAAACTAAGAACAAGATGGAGCGGTCCTTTTATTGTGAAACATGTGTATCCATATAAGACCTATGATATTAAGAATCCAAAAAATAGGAGTTTGTCCTCCCTTTGTTCCCACTTTGTACTTACTGATTCCAGCATTGTCACTTTTGATCTAATTATATACTTACATTCTGATCAAGAAAAAAAAAAAGAGTCCAAAAAATGACAATGTTTTCAAGGTAAATGGACATCGTTTGAAAGTTTACTTTGATATTTTTTTAGTTGAAAATGATGCTATTGAATTAGGTGATCCTGTATATAAAGATTGATTTTTTTCCTCATATTGTTTTTGTGTGATTTTTGTTTTGCTAGTTTCTCTCACCTCGGTCAAATGGCGGATAAAGGTACTCCGTGACTCTTAAGTCGGTTCTTTCAGATTCCCATGATAACTTATATCTGTGTATATATTTGTGCAATTCTTTGCTCTTTCTCCTTTCTTTGAATCTCTCCTCTAATTTTTTCATTTCACACATGCCTGGAATAGGTAAAAGCACTTTTGCAAAGAAACATCATGCAAAATTACTCAAAGTCTATCACAGATGTGCCAGATGGACTTATAATGCAACATGTCGTTCTTTAGGAATGATATCTCTAAACTGTGAAGATAAAATACAATTAATTAAGGATGGCCTGAGTAAAGGATCTTTAGATAATCTTCTATTGACTCTTGAGACGCACCCTAGTGGAGATGTGCATCGTGCAATGCATGATTTATGGCCACAATTCTATAAAGAACATGCGCGACTTAGTCTTGGGAATCTGACTAAAAAAGACCCTGTTTGCCAGTTTTTAAGAAAACTAGATGGGAAGCTTATCCCCGACCCATAGAGGGTGTTTAAGCCGTTCTTTGACGTAAAACCAAGAAAAGATGTGAGTCATAATCACAATTACCTGTACATACACATGCTTTTTCAAAATAAATAAATAAATAAAGAGAGAGAGAGTGAGACTACAGCTGACCTACATATAGGTGGTATGATTGCATTTTTAATTTCTCATCTATAAATTCTTCTCTGTTGTCCCTTCATTTCTACTCAACCCATACATTCATCAAATATAGAAGTGTGTAGAAATGACAGGTTCCTCAAGTCATCATATAAACAATATTTGTGTTTTTAGTGGATCTAGTCTTGGGAAAGAAAATGAGTTTTTTGAATCAACAAATCATCTTGGTCAGGTACTAGCTGAGCGAAAGATTCATTTAGTGTATGGAGGGGGCAGCCTTGGGTTAATGGGGGGAGAGTCAAAAGCTATATTTTTAGAAGGTAGTCAAGTTTTAGGGATTGTCCCCAAAGCTTTAACACAAGAGGACATCATTAGAAAAATAATTGGAGAGGAACTGCAAGTCCCCACAATGTCTGATCAACTAAATAACATGTTTAACCATGTTGACGCCTTCATTGCCTTACTAGGTGGTTTGGGCACATTAGAAGAGATCTTTCATATTTTCTTTTAGGCCCAACTACACATTCACCATAAACCCATAGGTCTGTTAAATGTTAATGGTTTTTATGATAAGTTGTTGTCTTTTCTTAATCATGCTGTGGAACAAGAATTTCTAACATTTTCGACACGACAAATCATAATCTCTGCTGCAACTGCTAAACAATTGATTGACCAATTACAATCTTTCATTCATGTAATTGATCCCTCAATGAGTCGCATAAATTGGTCAACTAAGAAAAGCTATAAAAAGATTAGATTGGATTTGAGCTTGCGTTTGTAAAAAAAATTTGTCTTTTGGTTTTATTATTGTGTTTTGTTGTTTCTTATATTTGTTTAAGCGTATTTCAGGTTTGTTAATGTTAGCTATTTCAGGTGATGTCTTCTATACTCTATCTTTCTACTTTAAGACATTGAGGACAATGTTTCATTTTGGTTAGGGGGGAAGGGTAGTAGTTGATATATTAAAAAAAAACTGTGTTTTCTATTTCATAAACTATTTGCAAAACTATTGTTACTAGGATAACAGAGTAAAAAGAGTTCTTTTATTAAAGTGACTTTTGAGACGCATCTTAGTAGACATTCTTAATAAGGTCTATCAGAATACTTCTTGAAAGATTCAGGTTTACAAACTCTCGTATTGTTGCCACTTGATTCTGCTCATATGCTCATTTAACAAGTATTTTTAAATCTTTATTTTCACACACACACTTTAACATATGATTGTGGGTTGCACATTGGATTATTACATTATTTATGTTCTTTTTTTAAAGGTAACAACTAAGGAAAATTGATAGTATATAATTTGCAAAAAAAACAAAAAACAAAAAAAAATAATGATAATAAAAGTGTAGATAAGTTTGGTTTCGTAGCTTCCCTAACCTTAGCAATTAAGCCTGAAGGGGTGTTTTAACACTCAATACCCTAAAGTCATCTGACTTGGGAGCTATTGGCCCAACGCTTGTTACATGGGTTGAGGAAAAAAGCTTAAGGGAATCAAACATTACACTATCTACATATCAGTATCTGCAACCCGAGTTACTAAGCTCATAGGGGTGTCTCAACACCTAATGCCCTAAGACCAACTGGTCTGGGAGTCATTAGCCGAAAGCTTGTTACATGGGTTAAATATGTATTGTGTTTCAAGTTATATGTATATATATTAAAAAAAAAACAAAGAAAAAAAAAGAAAAAGATAATAATCGTAACCCAAGGAAGTTAGCCTTAAACATTAGAACAAAAATTTTGTTTTCTTCCAAGTAAAGCCCCAAAAATATATGTTGATATTTTAAGCACAGTAGAAAGGTTTATTAATACCTTGTTTAAGAGGTATTGAGCAGATATATGAATTTAATGAGAGTTTGTTTATCTGGATAGATTAATGGAAGTTGAATGATAAATGCCTTGCTTTCTGGAACTTGCAAATTGTTTTTTTTTCTATTTTAACGCTTTGATTACTAGGGACTAATAATAAACTGGTTGGGGGGTTGTCATTAGTACTTAAAAGTGCATATTTATCAAGGTTTTATATCATCATTTTGCACTTGAGGTATCAATAACTCCTTAACTAAAACATGTTTTACAATAACAAGTCTGATGCTATAAAATACCTTAATATATGGTAAATATTCATCTTAAATGCAGGCCTATCATATAAATCAAAGGATTGATTGATGAATTCAAGTATTGAAATTGAAAGAACAAAGAGAGGGCCAAACTTAGAAAAGAGATGTTGGTGCAGTCCAAACTGGAACACTGTTCAGTAATTGGGTCATATCTCGAGTTCTAGATGTCTAAATCTCAAATTTTTACACATATTTAGTAAGACATAGGCCTAAAACTTTCATGTGGACACCACGATCTAAGAAGGCCGTTTTCAAGTCAAAATTATAGCAAAAACGGAGAAGTCTGAATCTGTCCTGTAGCCCAGACACTCTTCAGTGTTCAGCCCATATCTTGAGTTTTAGGAGTCCAAATGACCTCCATTTTTTTTTCTGGAAAGATAAGATAATATTCTATAACTTTCATACGTACAAGTGGACCCAATTCTGATGCTAGCAATGACGTTTTATTCAGACAAGAAGATAAGAATTTTCACCAAGTGAAGAGTTTGCCACCCACTCAACAATTAGTCATCAAATCAATAGTTCCAAATTTTAGCCTATAAAAGGAGGCATTTTCCATGCATTTAGGGGCTTCATTATTTAGACCAAGAACTTTCTCTTCCTCTCTCTTTTTATATTTTTTGTAATTTTTAAGTTTTGCTTTCATTAATATCTTGTTTATGCTTTTCATTTCATTTCCTTTATTTAGTTAACTTATATCTTATTTATGTTCTTCTTTTGTTTATTTATGTTTCTCTTCTTCATTATGTTTACCTAAGTTTATCATGTCAAGGTGAAAAGGTTACACTAATGGTGTAAGAATAAGTATGGTATAAACTCAACATGGACCTTAATGTTTAATATTAACATGTCTTATCTTTTTATCTTACTAATTCTTAATACCTTGCTTGTTAAATGGTTAATCTAGATTTGTGTTATATAACACTTGGTACAACAAATGCTTGGCACTCTCATAGCCCAATCGTATGGTATTACCTACACCTGTGCTATGAAAGAAACTTGATTTGTTGTTAACATAAGTTAACATCATGAATTCCTGACAATATTTAAAAGTTTGGTGTTACGTAAATATGATCATGTTAATAATTTATAATGAGCTATTAATGATAAATCATCTGATTGGAACCTCCTTTGCGTGTGGTTTTCAGTTGAATAATAAGAGTTTATACTATACTTGTTTGAAATACCATTAGTGGATCCTCTAACCTTAACATTTGTTTTTATCATTGTTTGATCTTTACATTAATCTTCCATCTCAAAGTTCTCATCAATTTCTTCTTCATCTTCATCTTCATCTTCTTTATTATACTATTACTATTACTATTACTATTACTATTACTACTATTATTGTTGTTGTTATTATTGTTGTATTATTATTGTTTATAATTTATACAATTAACCTCCTTGTGGTTCGACCCCGGTCTTGCTAGGTTATTTATTACTTCGACACTCCTACACTTGAGAGAAGACATCAATCTTTTGGTCGTGTCATTGGCCTCCACATGAAAGTTGTAGGCCAATGTCTTACTGAATCTGTGTAAAAATTTAAGATCATTTGGACATCTAGAACTCGAGATATGACCCAATTACCGAAAAGTGTTCCAGTTTGGACTGCACCAACATCTCTTTTCTAAGTTTGGCCCTCTCTTTGTCCTTTCAATTTCAATACTTGAACTCATCAATCAATCCTTTTATTTATGTGATAGGCCTGCATTTAAGATGAACATTTACCATAAATTAAGGTATCTTATAGTATCACACTTGTTATTATAAAACATGCTTTAGTTAAGGAGTTATTGATACTTCAAGTGCAAAATGATGATATAAAACCTTGATAAACATGCACTTTTAAGTACTAATCAGTCTTGATGCTTACAAAATGATGTCACTTCTTGTAAAAGAGTTTTCCAACCATCATCTCTTAACTTCTGAATTAAAGTCTTTGTGGTAGTCACCAAATGCATAGCATATAAAATGTCTTGAGATTTTTGTTGCAGGGCTTGATAAAGCATATCAGTAATTCCCATAACATCCTTCATTATATGTAAGATGAATGCAAAATCAAATGGTATTAGCAACTTAAATGAAAAAGTCATATCACCACATTGAGAATAAGTAGATCCATCTAAAGCAATGTTTTCAAGAACCAAGCAAGTTGCCTCATACATTTTTATCAAATTGTAAATTGATTTGAATTGCGAACTCCATCTGATATCTCCAGGTCGTTGCAAACCACCTACTTGATTAATTCTTTTACCCGTTTCAATCTCACCAATATCAACTAAATGTTTAATTATAGTTGCTTGAAAAGCTCATAATTCATCATTACACTTACAAGAAGCACTAACAATGTTAACAATAAAAATCAAATTCTGAAAGAAAGTGTGAACATCAGATATTTCTCTAGCTACAGTAATTAGTATTTAAAAGTGCATATTTATCAAGGTTTTATATCATCATTTTGCACTTGAAGTATCAATAACTCCTTAACTACAGCATGTTTTATAATAACAAGTCTAATACTATAAAATGCCTTAATATATGGTAAATGTTCATCTTAAATGCAGGCCTATCACATGAATCAAATGATTGATTGATGAGTTCATGTATTGAAATTGAAAGGACAAAGAGAGGGCTAAACTTAGAAAAGAGATGTTGGTGTAGTCCAAACTAGAACATTGTTCGGTAATTGGGTCATATCTCGAGTTCTAAATGTCCAAATGATCTTAAATGTTTACATAGATTAGTTAAGACATAGACCTACAACTTTCATATCGATGTCAAGATTAAGAAAGCCGTTTTCAAGTTCAAATTATAGCAATAATGGAGAAGTTCAAATATGTCCTGCAATCCAGACACTATTCAGTGTTCAACCCATATCTCAAGTTCTAGAAGTCCAAATGACCACCATTTTTTTTTCTGGAAAGCTAAGACAATTTCCTATAACTTTCATAAGTAAGGTGGACCCAGTTCTGATGCTAATAATTTTGTTTTATTCAGACAAGAAGATAAGGATTTTCACCAAGTCAAGAGTTGGCCATCCACTCAACAATTAGTCATCAAATCAATAATTCTGAATTTTGACATATAAAAGGAGGCATTTGCCATGCATTTGGGGGCTTGATTGTTCAGATCAAGAACTTGCTCTTGCTCTCTCTCTTTATATATTTTTTTGTAATTTTTAAGTTTTGCTTTCATTAATATCTTGTTTATGCTTTTCATTTCCTCTTCTTTACTTAGTTAACTTGTATTTTATCTACATTCTTCTTTTATTTATTTATGTTTCTCTTCTTCATTATGTTTAGGTGAAAAGGTTACACTAATGGTGTAAGAATAAGTATGGTGTAAACTCAATATGGACCTTAATGTTTAATATTAACATGTCTTATCTTTTTATCTTACTAATTCTTAGTACCTTGCTTGTTAAATGGTATGAAAGGAACTTAATTTGTTGTTAACATGAGTTAACATCATGAATTCTTGACAATATTTAAAAGTTTGGTATTACGTAAATAAGATAATTAATATGATCATGTTAATAATTTATAATGAGCTATTAATGATAAATCATCTGATTGGAACCTCCTTTGTGTGTGGTTTCCAGTTGAGTAATAAGAGTTTATATTATACTTGTTTGAAATACCATTAGTGGATCCTCTAACCTTGACATTTGTTTTTATCATTGTTTAATTCTCACATTGATCTTCCATCTTAAAATTCTCATCAACCTCTTCCTCTTCTCTTTTTCTTTATTATTATTATTATTATTATTATTATATTACTACAACTATTACTACTATTATTATTATTGTTATTATTGTTATTATTATTATTGTCTATAATTTATACAATTAACCTCCCTGTGGTCCGACCCCGGTCTTGCCGAGTTATTTATTACTTCGACACTCCTGCACTTGGGAGAAGACATCAATTTTTTGGTCGTGTCATGTAGCAATAAGAGCCAATTGTAATTGATGAGCTAAGCAATGTACATAATATGCATAAGGGCAATCATTAATAAATAAAGCTTGTAAATCATTTCACTATCCACGCATACTACTAGCACCATCATACCTTTGACCCCTAATATTTTGAACATCAAGATTGTGATGAGATAAAACAAAGGAAATCTCTTCCTTAAAAGTTGCAGCAGTTGTATCTTTGACATAAACTATATCCAAAAATCGTTCTCTTGTAAATCCACTTTTATCAACAAACCTAATAACAAGGGCCATTTTCTCTCTTCTAGATTCATCTCGAGCTTCATCAACAATTAAACAAAATCTTGCATCACTAATCTCATGATGAATTGAAGATTGAACATTTCTAGTAAGGACATACAAAATTTCTTTTTGAATTTGATGTGAAGTGTATTTAGCATTTTGTAGAACATTACCCAAAACAAGAGCACCTATTTGTTCATTGTATGATGTTAAAAGTTCCATCATTTCAAGAAAATTATCTTAATTTTTTTTATTCTGGATGTTCATCATGCCCTTTAAAAGTACATGCTTGAAATGTGAGCCAACGAATAATATCTATTGAAGCTTTAATACACAATTGATTATTTTGAATTTCTTGAGTAGTTTGCCTCTTAACTACCTTCTCAATATAACGTGACTGGTTTTTTAAATTTTCCAAGCACCTGGTAGCAAATCTATAAGCTGAATTTGAACTTTATCCCATATGAGTCAAAAAAGCACATTATTCCCCATCATTAACTTTCTTTCAACAATTAAATCCTTTAATAGTAAATATGTCTGATCCTGACTTTCTAGATGGTTTACTTGGAAATAAATAGTAAGGGAAACAAAATGAAGTATATTTCTCTAAATATTCAAGCCACAGATAACTTTTGAATCAATAAGACTAAAATCAACGAGGATGTTTTTTACCAGTCAGTAGATATTCAGACATCAAAGGTTAATATAGCCCCAAATTAATGTATGCCCATCAAATTTCATCTTGTTGATTAACTAGGTATTCCTAAATTTAAGGATAATTGCTTGGATCTCTAATTAAATGAGCAATGTCGATTCTAGTAAGAGGCTGCTCACTAATTAGCGCAAATTCTTTGTAAACTAAAGCACATTGATGCTGCTCAACCATAACTTCAACATTACTTGGAGTTGGTTCACTAGGCTATGAGTTATCAATTCCTATTATTTTGTCCATGGTTTAACCTAAAATCAAAACATATATCGTGAGAAAAAAATGATAATTTTGGTGGCTCTGCTAAAAAAATAAATAAATAAAAATCTATGCATAATCAAAACAAACCTATAAATTATATCTAATTAATTAGAAAAAAAATCACTATAACAAGAATTCAAAAAAAAATTGTTAGAACCTGTAAATTTGAAAAAAAAAGCAAAAATAATAAAATTATATAAAAAAAATCTCATCAAATTATTAATAAACATCTCAAAAACAAAATAAAAATATATTTTAAATTTGAGTTATTGCTATCCAATTACCTTGTTTTGTTTACTGAAAGATAAATTAAACAATACTCTGCTTCAATCTTTTCATAGAAAAATTATGCTTGTTATCTGCATCTTTATTCTTGTGTTTGTTTTAACCGACTGCGTTTCAACTTGCAAGTATTTATATTAGGGTTGCACTTATAGCCTGTAGGGAGAGAAAAGACAAAGAAACACATTGATAATTTTTTTTTTCTTTCAATATAGGCACCATTTAATCAAGGCTAAACCTTTCCACATAAAAGCCTCTTTAAAAACTATTACAGCACCTCACATTTAATTACAAAAAAAAAATCTTGAAGGGGCCCGGGCCCTTACTTGCCCCTTTCACTCCGCTCCTATTGAGTAGAAGGTTTACATGAAACAACCTAAAAGATTCTCCTCTAATATTTTACCTTAGAAATACAACATTAAATTTGAGGGTGCTAGAGATTAAAAATATTAAAACCTTTAAAACAATCAAAGTAGTTTTCATCAATAATGAGAGATATATTTTGATCTATTTTTTTTTTACATTAGATCTAAATGCAAATTATTCTAAAAACATGCTTATATCTATCAAGTTTAACATAATCTATTTCCATTTGATTATTATCTTGTTTTAAATTAAGGTGAGGCCCCTTTACATTATTAGAAGAAAGTACCATGTATTGTGCAGGTAGAAACATGATAATTTATAGTATATGTTTAGATATTTTTAAAAGGAAAAATATCTTAAAATAATATTTATTTTTATTTTTTATATCATCATCTGAAAATTTATATATATATAAAATAGAACTTGTAAAGAGGTTTGAAAAGGAAAGGTTCATAAAGTGCCACGTGAACTCTTTCGCAATGATTATCTTTCATGGTCTGAAATGAGGCTGCCGACAGTAAGTTACAATTCAGACATTTTCAGAATAAAAAAAAAAGAAGAAGATTTGGATAGCCCCTTGACGTCCACGTTAGCTTAGAGTTTTTGTTCCTAGGAATGTGAGGCCAGAAATTTGCTTGTACTTAATCTGGAGATTTGTACCCTTTCTTCTGCATCTGATTCTGTCATCTCAAAAACCTCCTGGCTAAACTGACGTTGGATCTACCAACCTTAAAGCGAAACAATCGATGCCGCTCAAAATAAAATAAAAAATGGAAAGATTTATTCATTGATCATTGGAGGGCGGTGGTGGTTCTGATTAGTGGCTGATTTATAGTTCTTTCCTCCAATTTCATAACTCCTAATCTTTGCTAAAGATAAATGTGTTAAATTTGATTTGGATTTCTCAACCAATCAGCATCCCACATGTGTTTTCTTGAGTTAATCATAATAATAATCCAACCTAATCGGTGAATCATGTGATCATACTGCCCTACCTATAATAAATTACAGACGCTTTATTTACATGCATGCTCGTAACTCAAGTTTCTCTCTATATATTGAGGGCAGTTTATTTTGCTTTGAAGAGAAATTAAGAAACAAGAAGATAACCTTCAGGATGGAGTTTGATAGAGTTCAAACCATCGCTTCTTTGTCATTTGACAAGCAAGCGATTCCTGAAGAGTTCATCAGGCCAGAGAAAGAGCAGCCAGCAATAACCACATTTCGTGGTGTAGCCCCTGAGATTCCAGCCATTGATCTCAGTGACCCTGATCAAGAGAAATTAGTGGGTTTGATTGCGGATGCTAGCAAGGAATGGGGGATATTCCAGGTTATAAACCATGGCATTCCAAGTGATCTTATTGCCGAACTACAGGGTGTTGGTAAGAAATTCTTCCAACTCCCTCAGGAAGAGAAAGAGGTGTGTGCTAGGCCTCGTGATTCAAAAAGCATCGAAGGCTATGGCTCCAAATTGCAGAAAGATCCCCAAGAAAAAAAATCTTGGGTTGATCATCTCTTTCATAGGATATGGCCTCCTCCTTCCATCAATTACCAGTTCTGGCCCGAAAACCCTCCTTCTTACAGGTCTGTTTTCTACCATTTAAATTGGGTAAAAAAATAAAATAAAAAATGTGCTGCATAAGACACAATTACACCATTTCATAGGATAATATTTTTCTATGAGCAGAGAAGTTACCGAGGAGTATGCTAAGTATATGAGAGATGTGGTGGACAAGCTATTCACAACCCTCTCTTTAGGGTTAGGGCTTGAAGGGCATGTGTTGAAAGAAGCTGCCGGAGGTGAACAAATAGAATACATGCTCAAAATAAATTACTATCCACCATGCCCACGTCCAGACCTAACACTTGGGGTAGTGGCTCATACTGATCTATCTGCCATCACCATTCTTGTGCCTAATGAGGTCCCCGGATTGCAAATCTTCAAGGATGACCAGTGGATTGAAGCCAAGTATATTCCTGATGCCTTGATCATTCACATTGGTGATCAAATTGAGGTCATTTTCTTAGCCCTTTATTTGATTTTTCACTCAATTTCTCCTTTAGTTCTTTTATTGCATTCTCTATTCTTGTTTGTTCTCATGGGTGGACTGCTAGCTATCTTTTTTGTTTTTCTTTATTTTCCATTTCAAACAACAAATCAAATAAATTTCAATCTTGGAAATATATGCGACAATGTTAATTTTTTCTTTTCCTTTTTCTTTAGTTAATCACAAAGAAGAGATTTGAATTCTTTTATTTTTAAAAGGACATATAAATGCTAACTGGGCTATAAATTTATCAGCAATATCAAATCATCATATAGAAAGGGTGTGGGCATTTTTTTTAAAGGACATTTAGTGGAGGATGAGTTAATGAAGCCTTTATGAGAAGTCCATCCTTCATTCATGGCAAAAGAAGGGTGTGGGCATACAGCTCGTACGTAGCATACCTAATTAACATGGCTATGTTTTATGATACATCATTTGCTCCAAATACTTAGTTCTTTTTTAGGTATAAAGTAGTGTTACTACAAAAAAGTTTACTATCGGTCTACTCATGAAATTAACAACAAAAAAGTTAGCATCGTTTGTAAAAACCTGATTGAACCATTAGATTAAACCGTGATCCAAGTAACCTAACAAAATTAATTTTTTTAAAAAATTATATTTTTTCTTCTAATTAAATACTCATTTTTATATATATATATTTTTTAATTAGTTGTTAACACTTTTCACTACATAAATATTAGAAGAATATTTTATTTTTTCAATATAAAATTTGAAGCTCTTTAATATATATAATCTATATTTACAAGAAAAAAATTATGTTTTTTAATGTAGAATAAAAAATATTTTTAATTTAATTACTTCAACTTAAAATAATAACATACTAACATAATATTTTTTTTAACGTAGGATAAATTTTTTTTTGAAATAATTTTTAAAATTTTATTATTTATAATATATTTAATATATATTCATATGAATTGTTTTTTAATTTTTTATATAAATTATTAAAATTTTAAATATTTATTTCAAAAAATTTTGACTTGTTGTGTTAATGGTTACTAGAATTTGTCAACTACATATACACTTGGCAATTGGAATGCAGATCCTTAGCAATGGGAAGTACAAGGCTGTTTTGCATCGAACCACGGTGGCTAAAGATAGGGCAAGAATGTCATGGCCAGTTTTCTTGGAGCCACCAGGCGAGCTTATGGTGGGTCCTCTTCCCCAATTCATTAACAAAGACAATCCTCCAAAGTTCAAGACCAAAAAATTCAAGGATTACACGTACTGTAAGCTCAACAAGCTTCCCCAGTAGCGAGGACTTGGGAGATGTCACTGCCCATAAGCCTTCCATGAATTTCATATGCATGTAACTTGGTATCACTTTATGAGGTCTTGCTTTAGAGATCCCCCTTGATTTAGCACTCGGAATAATGGTGTGCTCTCTGTGATGATAATATTATGGACCTGCTATATTTAATTTTATGGCCAAAACCCTGTTGGGAATCTTTTCTTCTTGTTTTCTCGAGTACAATTTTACTATTTTATTTTTTTATTAATAGGAAGGTAATATAGCTAGGTGATACCGATTCAATTTGGCTCACAAAAATTAAGTTTATTTCTGTAGTTCTGCGAAAGATAGATTGCATATATATACTCCATATATGTCAATTTGTTTTTAAAAAATAACGGGAAAAAACTAGTATTATTTTTTAATATTTGAACCTTAATGAAAAAGAAAAAGAAAAAGCACACAATTCCTTTAATTATAAAGCAATGGTGTATAAAAAACATTATCTCACTAATTATATACAAAACATTATATTTTTCTTAAACTCACACAGGTTTAGAGATATTGATGAGAACCTGGGTAAACCATATATAAATCAATAACAACCAAGATGGATAGCAGTAGAAGTTCAAGCAGCTATAAATCGGCAACCAGAGGCGGTTTTCTTGAGGCAAATCGACAGGAAGAAAGAAGTTTCCTACAAGGAAATGGAGAAAAAAAGTCTAGATTTAAGAGACTTTATATGTGGCAGAAACAACGTCGAAGTCAGCAACTTAAGTTGTGAGTTCTAATTTGTCGCAGCTATCTTAGATTAGAATATGATTATATATTTATTAGTTATTTTCCAATATTGTGGTCAGTCCCAAGCAGGCACAATACTGCGAAGTGCAGTTTGGTAGTGCGGCTACGTCTAAGGTTAAAGTAAGCCACAGTTTTTATATGTTTGGTTATGCTACAATCAGCTTTTATTATGATGGGGCCCATCAATAATCTGGCTGCACCTGTGGTTAAATAAAAGTGCTGCTTAAGATAACGTGGACGTGTTGGAGCCTGTGACCAAGGCAACCAACCATTTTGAATTAATTATTTTCACTCTCCTGTAGCCTCATCATGTATAAATTAATTATTATTACTATTATATAAATACTATAAAAATGGTCTAATTGAATTTTTTTAGTAAATCTGTAATTTTTTGGGTTATATATATATATCACTTTTCACTTAACATATTTATCATTTTTTTTATCTTTATTTTTATGTAATTTTAGACGTCATGAACAACTAAAAAGTTTATAAAAAGTTTTTAATTATGCATACTCATTGCTACATAATATGATAGAATGTTCTTTTGAAGTATGGAAACAGAGGTAGATGATTTTATAAAACATGTCTGCTTATCCATAAAATGTAATTTGACAATTGTAGTGGCATCAATAGCACTACATAATTACATTAGAATAAGATTGCATGATGACATAACATTTATTGAATTTAATCGCAATTTTAATTTTATTCCTGATGATATTTTACCTGATGTTGTTGCACACTCAGGAAGTCATGGTACCTCGAGGCCTAGTCGAATGAATTTCGTACGTGATGGAATTACAGATAGTGTAATGGAGCAATAAAAGATATTTTGTATCAAGTATTGTTTATTTTCATGATGTGTAGTAGTTAAATCTACAAAATTTTAATTAAAAACCATTAATATTAATATATGTTTTCTAGTCATTTTATAACATCAATTTAAAAAGTATTTTTAACCAAACAGATGTTTTTCTAGTCATTTTTTAACCTCAATTTAAACTATTTTTTTTAATATTAATTTCAACCACAGTTTTAACCAAATATATATTTTATCAAACCAACCTCAACTAAAACTACCTTTTATAAAACATATTTTTTCAAACCACATCCATAAACCTGGATGGAACATAGCGTTTGTCTGTTAGAATGTGAAACAACCTATTTGTTGTGGTTAACGTTGATAGATTTAATAGTTGATTACGGAAATAACAAAATACGACTAATTTGTGATTACCTTTAATCCTTCTATGTTGGATTGAAATTTAAATTCATGATTAATATTTTTTTTAATTCTTATTCGGGTATTCTCATATCCTTTTAAAGGGTGAGACTAGTCCCATTCAGGATTTGTGGTTGTCCCTCCTAAAAAACACTCTTTCTAGAAATCAAACTTGTATTCTCACCCTTATAGGAATATAACAATGTCTTAACTGCTAGACCAACACTTTTTTGGTATTCATGACTAGCATTTGTTGTTTCTATAATGTAGATGAACCATCGAAGCTTTTTTGCTGGAAAATTATGCGGGACCCTTCTAAAATATATAACGATTGGTCAGAAAGATAATAATAAATGAATGTTATATATCATTGATGATATAAGTCAAGAAGAGAAAGAAAAACAACTTCAAAAAGTTCTAAAAGGTGTTTGATAATTTCTTATTAATTGAATGAATGTTCCATACATCCTTGCTATTTATATAGACTTCTATCCTAGGCTGAGAAAAAGGATTCTGATTGCTGAAAATTAAATAAATAAGATAATCTTAATCTAATCCTAAGATAGTTAGCACAAATCAGAACACAGACTCGACTCAGGAACTTGAGCCTGACTGGCTGAATGGCTGGTTTTAAGGGTGTTTTGGCCGCATAGAATGCCTTTTATTTCTGAACTTCTCTTCTACTATTCCTTGTAATATTCTTCCATCTGGAAAACTCCCCTTTATTGCTGACTTACAGCTGTTAGCTACTTCCTTGCTTTTTCCTTCACCTTCTAGCTCTATTCAAGGCATTTTTTAGCAGCCTGCCATGATCCTCATTAGTCATGAATCGCACTTTTATGGGTGTTGTTTATAAATGGCAGGGTTAAATTTGATACTCCATCTGTTTTTCTGATAAATTCTTGTGTGGCATGCTAGTGTAGCCTAGTTTGGAGTTTTTGTGCTTCAAAATTCATGAGTTCATTGCCATGCTAGCAGCCATATTCATCCACTTATTGATGTTGCATCGACTCCGTTGTATATTTTTCAATTCAAACTAATGGATATACGAAGAATTAAATTAAAAAAAAAACATGTTTGATTAAAGAAATTGAGATAAATTTATATATATTCACCTATACGGTACTATTCATCCATACGGTACTATTCACATACGTTACTGTTGGTGTATATAGAAAGTCAGTGCGGTGATTAAATACAGTTTAGGAAGTTCTGTCTAAGGAGATTGGGTTTTAAGCGGGACCGTTTGTGACCCCTCCAATCTTTCCTAGGAACTTACTTAGAGAAGTATTATTCACACGATACTATTTCTATACACGTTACAGATCTATGAAACGGTGATAGCTAAATAAATCACGGTGAATAAAATGGCAGCAAAGAACGAGATTGAGAGGTTCAAGGGGAACAATTTCTCACCGTGAAAAATGAGAATCAAGGCAATCTTGAGGAAAGACAATTGCTTGGCAGCAATTATGGATCAGCCCGCGGAGATCACTGATAATGCAAAATGGAATGAGATGGATGGCGATGCTATTGCTAACATACATTTAGCATTAGTTGATGAAGTATTATCAAGTGTGGCGGAGCAAAAAATAGCTAAAGAGATATAGGAGACTCTAACAAAACTATACGAGTCCAAGTCTTTGCACAATAAGATTTTCTTAAAGCGAAGACTTTAAACCCTTTGAATGGCAGAAACCACATCGGTGACTAACCACATCAACACAATAAGAACTCTATTTTCACAACTCATTACGTTGGGTCTACAAATAGAGGAAAATAAACATGCAGAGCTTCTACTTCAAAGTCTTCCTGATTCGTATGATCAGCTCATTATCAACTTGACCAATAATATCCTTTCAGACTATTTAGTCTTCGATGATGTTGCAGCCACTATCTTGGAAGATGAAAACAGGCGCAAAAACAAAGGAGACAGAAACAGTTCAAACGAAGCAGAGGTGTTGTTGATGTCAAGAGGAAGATCAATAGAGCATGGCTCCAGTAGGAGTTAAAGGCAGGGGAGGTCCAAGTCAAGAAGCAAGAAGACTGTGAAATACGATAACTGTGGCAAAAAAGGGCACTTCAAAAAGGATTGTTGGTTTAAAAAGGGTATAGAGAACACTGCAGAGTCATCAAGACCTCAAGGATGTGTTGCAAGCACCTCAGAAGATGGAGAGGTTTTATATATTGAAGCAGCAACAATCTCTACAGATAGAAAAGAGCTCACTGAGGTTTGGTTAATGGATTTAGGAGCAACATGGCATATGACTCCTAATCGAGATTGGTTTCATACATATGAACCCATCTCTGAAGGCTCAGTGCTCATGAGTAATGATCATGCTTTAGAGATTGCCGGCATTGGCACCATCAAATTGAAGATGTATGATGGCTCAATTCATACTATTTCAGGGGTATGACATGTGAAAGACTTAAAGAAGAATCTTTTGTCCGTAGGATAATTTGATAGTCTTGGCTGTAAGATTCGAACAGACAATGAAATCATGAAAATTGTCAAAGGAGCGCTGGTGGTTTTAAAGGCAAGAAAGATAGTTGAAATTATGTTTGTGTTAATGGGAGAAACACATCATGAGGTAGAGGCGTCAATCGCATCAGCCAGTCCTACAAAAAAGAAGACGATGATGTGGCATCAAAAACTAGGCCACATGTCAGAGAAAGGTTTGAAAGTTCTCTCTGATAAGAAGTTACTCCCTGGGCTTACAAAGGTTACTTTACCTTTTTGTGAGCACTGTGTTACAAGTAAACAGTACATGTCGAAGTTTGGCACATCAATAACTAAGAGCAAATGCATCTTAGACCTGGTTCACTCTAATGTTTGGCAAGCATCAGTTGTATCCTTAGGAGGAGTAAGATACTTTGTATCATTTATAGATGACTTCTCTAGGAGATGTTAGGTGTATCCAATAAGAAAGAAGGCAAATGTGCTCATAGTCTTTAAAACCTTCAAAGCACGGGTAGAACTTGAATCTGAAAAGAAGATCAAGTGTTTGGGGATTGACAATGGAGGAGAATATACTAATGATGAATTTGATAACTTCTGTCAATATGAAGGTATCAAAAGGCAGTTCACAACAGCATACACTCCACAACAAAATGGAGTGGCAGAGCGGATGAACAAAACTCTATTGGAAAGAGCAAAAGCGATGTTGAAGGCTGCAGGTCTAGGAAAGTCATTCTGGGCAGAAGCAGTCAATACCGCTTGTTATGTGATAAATTGATCTCCATCAACTACAATTGAGCTGAAGACACTGATGGAGATATGGACTAGAAAGCCAGCTGATTATTCTCGATTGCATATATTTGAAAGTCCTGTGTAGATGATGTACAATACTCAAGAAGTCAGCAAGTTGGATTCAAAATCCAGAAAATATGTATTTTTGGGATATGCTGATGGAGTAAAGGGGTATCGCTTGTGGGATCCCACTGCCCACAAGGTAGTCATTAGCAGAGATGTCATATTTGTAGAAAATAAAATGCAAATGGAAGAACATAATAGTATTTTAAAGAAGACTACAATAGTTCAGATGGAAAATACTCAGAATCATACTACTTCTGAAGCTGCACCAGAGCATGAAGAACAAGAACAAATAGAGTTTGAAACTCTTGAAGTTCGACGGTCAACTCGTGAAAAAAGACCACCGGCTTGGCACTCAGAATGTTACTGAGAGCAACATTACATACTGTCTTCTGACAGAGGATAGAGAGCCATCGACTTTCCATGAGGCTATCAAAAGCACAAATGTATCTAAGTGGAGACAGCAATACAAGAGGAGATTGAAGCTCTACACAAGAATAACACTTGGGATCTTGTTCTACTACCACAAGGAAGAAAGGCCATTGGCAATAAATGGGTTTACAAGATAAAGCGTGATGGCAATGATCAAGTGGAGCGGTATCGTACAAGATTAGTGGTGAAAGAATATGCTAAGAAAGAAGGAATAGACTTGAATGAGATATTTTCCCCAGTGGTACGACTTACTACAATCAGAGTAGTCTTGGCGATGTGTGCTATATTTGATCTTCACTTAGAGCAGTTAGATGTGAAAACTGCATTCCTTCATGGAGAACTTGAAGAAGAAATTTATATGCTCCAACCAAAGGGTTTTGCTGAAACAGGCAAGAAGAACTTGGTTTGCAAGTTGAACAAATCTTTATACGGTCTCAAATTGGCGTCGAGGTGTTGGTACAAAAGATTTGATTCCTTTATAATTAGCCTTGGGTACAACAGACTTAGTTCAGACCATTGTACATACTACAAGAGGTTTGAAGAAGATGATAATTTCATCATTCTACTGTTGTACATGGATGACATGTTGGTAATAGGCCCCAACAAAGATCAAGTCCAAGAATTGAAGGCACAGTTGGCTAGGGAGTTTGATATGAAGGATTTGGGACCAGCAAACAAGATTCTAGGGATGCAAATTCACCAAGACAGAAGTAAGAGGAAGATTTGGCTTTCTCAGAAGAATCATTTGAAGAAAATCTTGCGACGCTTCAATATGTAAGATTGTAAGCCAATTTCCACCCCACTTCCTATTAACTTCAAATTATCCTCAAGTATGTCTCTTAGCAATGAAGCAGAGAAGATGGAGATGTCTCGAGTACCGTATGCGTCAGCAGTGGGAAGTTTAATGTTTGCGATGATATGTACAAGACCAGACATTGCACAAGCAGTGGGAGTAGCTAGTCGATATATGGCAAATCCTGGTAGAGAGCATTGGAATACTATTAAGAGGATCTTGAGATACATCAAGGGTACCTCAGATTCCGCATTATGTTATGGAGGATCATAATTTACTATTAAAGGTTATGTTGACTCAGATTTTGCTGGTGACTTTGAGAAAATAAAATCCACTATAGGCTATGTGTTCATAATTGCAGGAGGAGCTGTGAGCTAGGTCTCTAAACTTCAAATTGTTGTAGCGTTATCCACAATAGAAGCTTAGTATATGGCAGCTACACAAACTTGTAAAGAAGCAATATAGATGAAGAAACTTATGGAGGAGCTCGGGCACAAACAAGAGAAGATTCTTTTGTATTGTGATAGTCATAGTGCCTTGCATATTGCAAGGAATCTAGCGTTTCATTCAAGAACAAAACATATAGATGTTCAGTATCACTTTGTTCGTGAAGTGGTGGAAGATGGAAGTGTGGATTTTCAAAAGGTTCACACAAAGGAAAACCCAGCAGATGCTTTGACCAAACCAGTCAACATTGATACATATATATGGTGCAGATCCTCTTGTGGCCTAACAAAAATGTAAGCAGCATAAAGATGACAAGTATTGAAAAGATAGAAGAATCACAAATGGTCGAGTGTGAAGACTTGATTAAATCATCAAAATCTTTAACTGGGAGAATGTGAAGCTGGTTGGCTGGCACCAATTGGTGCTGCCAAAGTCAACAAAGTGAGCACCAATTCGGTGCCACTTGCAGCACCAATTGGTGCTCTTGTCTTTTGCAAGACAAAGGCAAGGAAGCTTGCCTATAAATAGGTAGTGCATCCTTGCCTTATGTGCACCACAAGATAGAAATAAGAGAGTAGAAGAAGAGAGTGAGAGAGGGACAGTAATAGCACAATTATAAGGAAGAGTAAGTGAGGTGTTTTCTCCTAGTAATAGAGAGATTTCAGTTGTTCTCCTATTGGTAGAGAGAGGTTGTAATTCTCATATTACTTAATAAAATCCTTCTATATTTGCCTGTGGATGTAGCCAAATTGGATGAACCACGTAAATTCTTGTGTGTCTCATTTTTTATTTTATCCTATCATTTACCTTTTATCTTGTCGGATTTGGATGCCAGTATCCTAACCAGGGGTGGAGCCTTTTACAAGGCTAAGAAGGGCTATAGCCTAGGGTAAAAAAAAAATTAATGACCCACTTTCCCTTTTAATTTTTACACAGCCTATGTCCCACTTTCCCTATCTTTTACAGCAAACATATATCCCACTTTCCGCATCTTTTACAACAAACCTAGCATCCCACTTTTCCTTGCAATACAAATTAATTACTTGCTATCAGCCGCCACTTTACTTTCCTAGGTAATTAGCCACCCACCTTCTTTTCCAATACTAATTAATTAGTTATACTTTACAGTAAATTTATCTAAATATAAATAATTAATTGATTCACATGTTTTTTAAATAACTTGGAGTCTTAACTATTTTTCTCCTCAATAATATATAATTTTAGCTTGGATTTTGAAGAAGAATCTATACAAAGAGCCGCAAAAGTGTAAAATCATCATGTAAGAATTTACAAGCCATGACTTTTCATTTTGAATTCAATGTTTCATATTCATTACAGTAGATTGTTAGTAGAGTAAACAGTAGACTGTATCCTAGAAATGGATGCATGCTAACACATTAGTAGTCTAGTACTAATAATTTACTGGTTATTTCAAAGTTAAATTCTCCAAATCTCCTAGTAGTTTGCATCACTAGTTTATCCTTGTATATTCTGTATTTTATAAATATTCTATTGTGGTATTAGTATCTTTTCATCTTGCATCTTACTTCCCTAATCCTTTTTACTTGAATATGTTATAAATTATAATGGAAAATCAAGGAAACAAGAGAGGAAAAACTATGTTTTCATTCTTTAAACCAAACAAACAAACATCAACCAGTAAAGGACATTCTCCTTCCAATGTTGATGTGTCAAATCGTAGTGAACGACCCCCTTTCAAATCTCAAAGAGTTAAAATTGATGTTAATACTCTTGAACGAGATCCTGGGTTATGAATTCCAGTGTGGAGACATCCTATTAATCAACAAGATGAAATTAGAAGAGCTTATATCAAAATGGGTCCATATCAACCTAAGTTAGCAAAGTATCCAAGGACTGAATGAGGGAGACAATATCATCGATTTCAGTGCACTTGGTTTGATCAATTTCCTTGGCTAGAGTACTCTCCATCAAAGGATGCAATATTTTGTTTTCCATGCTTTATCTTTGAAAACAAAGTGCCTCGTCATCTCACATTCACCACCGAAGGCTTTAGAAATTGGAAGAGGGTTAATGATCGAGTTAGATGTGCACTTTTGATGCATGTGGGAGGTCCCACTTCACCATATAATAATGCTATGAAATCTGCTGGAGATTTAATGAAAGTAAGTAGACATATTGATAAAGTGTTGAATGCACAAACTGTTGAAGAAGTTCATAAAAATCGGTTGAGACTTATGACAACAATTGAAAGTGTTCGATGTCTTAGCTTACAAGCATGTGCATTTAGAGGTCATGATGAATCTTCAGCTTCTAATAATCGAGGTAATTTTTTGGAGATGATAAGACTTATGGGGAGACTGAATGTTGACATTGATGATGTTGTCTTAGAAAAAGCTTCGAAAAATACAAAGTATACCTTGCCGACTATTCAAAAAGAGATTTTGCATATTCTTGCGAACAAAGTGAGGAAAAAGATTTGTGAAGAAGTTAGAGATGCAAAGTTTTGTATTTTGGTTGACGAAGCCAAAGATGCATCAAATAAAGAACAAATGGCTATTGTTTTGAGATTCGTTGACATTCAGGGTTTTGTACGAGAGCGTTTTTTTAGTATTGTGCATGTTTCAGATACTACTTCTTCAACACTTAAAAAAGAAATTTGTAATGTGCTCGCTCAATATAACTTGTATATTTTCAATATGCGAGGTCAAGGGTATGATAATGCTAGGAATATGCATGGCGCATGGAATGGACTACAAGCTCTATTTCTCAGAGATTGTCCTTATGCATATTATGTGCATTGTTTTGCTCACCGACTACAACTGGCATTAGTTGCAACAGCTGGAAATGAGATTTCTATTTGGTTATTTTTCTCAAAATTGACAACCATTATCAACCTTATTTGTGCTTCTCCCAAACGTCATACCGAGTTACATTATGCTCAGGCTATAGAAATTGCACATATGGTAGCTACTGGAGAACGTGAGACTGGTAGAGGGGCTAATCAAATTGGTAATTTACATCAAAGTGGAACTACTCGCTAGAGCTCTCATTTTGATTCTATTTGCAGCTTAATAGACATGTATGGTGCAACTATTACTGTGCTTGAAAGTATGGTTCAAGAAGGATCTTCTAATTCTATACATGGAGAAGCTGGTAGTTGTTTGATTGTGATGAAATCTTTTGAATTTATATTTATCTTATATTTGATGCATAAAATAATGGGGATTACTGATTTACTTTGTCGAGCTTTGCAGCAAAAATCTCTTGACATCTTAAATGCAATGGATCTTGTATCAACTACGAAAGCATTGCTTCAAACTTTGAGAGATGCCGGATTTGATCTTTTCCTTGCAAATGTGCAATTTGTTTGCACAAAATATGAGATTGACATACCACATATGAATGCTTCGTATAAAAAGGCTACAGGTTGTTCATGTCAACAACAAGGTTCGGTGATAGTTTACCAGCATTATCATTATGATATATTTAACTCAACAATAGATTTTTAGTTGGAAGAATTAAATTCTAGATTCAGTGATGAGACAGTGGAACTTCTTGTACTTAGCTCTGCTTTAGAACCTAAAGACAACTTTAAATCATTTAAAGTTGATGCTATTTACAAGCTTGCTGAGAAATTTTATCCTGAAGATTTCAATGAACAAGAGATGTATTATTTGAGATCTCAGCTAGAGCATTATCAGATTGATGTGATTCATCATGAGAGCTTTCAGAATATGTCTGCCATTTCTGAATTATGTCGAGGATTAGCTAAAACAAATAAGTCGCAGCACTATCATTTGATTGACAGGTTGATTCGTCTTGTTTTGACTTTGCCTGTTTCCACTGCCACTACAGAGCGGGCATTTTCAGCTATGAAACATGTTAAAACTGTGCTTCGTAATAAAATGGAAGAGGAGTTCTTAGCAGATTCTATGATGATTTACATTGAACGAGAGCTTGTTGAAGATATTGATTCGGATTCGATCATAGATGAATTTTATTCTACAAAACATCGAAGGGTGCAGCTTTGATAGTATAATTTATTTTTATTTTTATTTTGAATTTTATGTACTTTAAATTTTATTTTTTATATTTTTTATGTTATGTATTTGAATTAAAACTTTATTGTTAATTTGACAAATTTATATATTCGAGTGAATGATTGATCTTAAAAAATAATTTATGTATTTATATCATAGCCTAGGATAAGAAAAATTCCTGGCTCCACCCCTTATCCTAACACTACTGTATATCAATCAAAATGCTGTTGCTGCAAGGTCTCTGTGCTTGAGTGTGGAAGTGTGGTCCTCAAGCCTAATGGAGTCACTAAACTCTGTTTTGTTATTTCTATTCTGCACCATTTCCACTGTTGATGGAAGTCTTTCTTCTCAGTGCCCAAGTGTACCGATTTTTTGTTTTTTTGGAAGAATCTTAAACCCCCTCTCACACTTTACTGTTCTTTTAACAAATTATATTTGCTTACTATCTTGGAGAAGTTTTGGCGGGGCAATAGCCTTGTGTGAACACTCAATGTGGCGGCATTTGCAGTATCAGGATATGCCTGTACTGATGGAAGACATTGCAAGCCATTCAATCCACTTCTGGGGGAGACATATGAGACCGATTATCCAGAATAAAGCATTAGCTTATTTGACTTGGTGATAAACGGATCAGCATCACCAAGTTCGTAGAGTTTGATGATGGAGAAATTTCTCAGTGGAGTAAGGGGTTTGTTTTTGACATTTAATAGCACTTACCATTCTTTACAAGGTACCTGCTAATTTGACTTTCTCTCATGTGGTGACAACATCTATTTACAACCACATTTTAGGAAAACTACACTGTGATCATTATGTTACGATGAATATAAAAGGGAAATTCAAAAAACAGTCCATTTTTAGTACTGGTTGTACTTGTTTTTTAAATAATTTGTTATATTAAAATATTTATTAATAATATTTTTTTATTTTTTAAAAATTATTTTTAATATCATCTCATTAAAATTATTTAAAAATACTAAAAATATATTAATTTAAAGTTAATAAAAAAATATAAAAATATAAATTTTTTTAAAATACTTTTAAAATATAAAAATAAATAATTTCCCTTGGTTGTTTAGTCAAATGTTTTGTCATTTTCATACAACAATTTATGACACAGTTTTCTTTAATGACACTAAACTTGCATGTTGCAAATCATCTAACCATTAGTATGAAACCTGTGAATCAATAATTGCGTGTTGATGTTTTAGCCGCGATTAGGACCTGCATTGCATTCTCTCATTTTGTGAATGAATCATGATTGGGCATTACCACTAATGGCACACAATATAATTTGTTGGATAGGTATTGTTGTGGACCGCGTGGTGTTAAATTTCCTAATTCATATAAAAGGAAATGGGAACCTAACACACTACTCCTGATGTCGCAAGTATGATGTGTCGCGTCAATCATCCACCTTCAAGTTATATGTATATTTATCTGACAAATATAGAAGATAAGAAATTCTTATCTCTTATCAATAAAAAAAATAGAATGGGAGTCACCACCTAGTATTTTAGAAAAACTATACTGTGATCATTATGGTACGATGAATATAAAAGCGAATCAGAGCTACTCCTACAAGCTAAAATTCAAAAAACAGTCAATTCTTGACAAGAATCCCTAGTTCCAATCCCCTTGTATCCATATTTTTAATCAAGTGTTTTTTTTTTAGAATATATTATAATAATATTTTAATTTTTTTTGTTTTTTATATCAGTACGTCAAAATCATTATCAGAAATTCACTTAATACCAATGGATTTACCGACAAAATACTTCTATCGGTAATTTGAGGTCGACCGACGGAATTTTTTTTGTCCATCATTTCATCAGTATATATCGACAAAAACATTCGGTTGGTAGTTATCGACTAAATTATAGACGAAATGTTCATAATTTAAAAAAAGGTGGTTAGCTAACATGGTGGTTTTTGCTGGTGATTTTTTCCGACGGAATCACCGAGGGATTCAAAACAGCAGCTCCGTGCGGTGACGTGATCGGTTCACCGTTTAAAATGTCGACAGAATTACTGAGGGATTCAAAACAGCAGATCCGTGCGGTGATGTGTCATTTTTGCCATCAGATTAGCCGACAAACTCACTGATGGAATACTTTCGTCGGTGAAACCATAAAAAAAAGTTAACATATACTCACTCTGCCGACCCTCTCCTCCCATATTTCTCCTTCTTCTTCCCCATCCCAACCCTCCTCATCTGCGAACAACCAGCCCAAAAAAAAAAAATCTCCCTCTTCTCAGCACAATAAGTTATATTTCTTGAAGTTTTGTGGTCACAACATCCATGTTCTGATTTACCGATGAATTTTATCACTTTTTGTAAGTAATTCTATCTTTTTAAATTTTAACATTTAAAATGTCAATTTTATTGTTTTTTTAGTATATGTAATTTGTTAGTAGATGTACATGTTTTATTGTTATTTCTCAAACGAACTTGTAGTATATAAATATTTAATTTTATACTTGTTATGGTTTGTTTTATATTTTGTAAGATTGTATTTGTTTGTAAATTGTTAAAAATTTATTGAATTACCGAATTACATATGCTGTTTTGAAATATTTAATTTTATACTTGTTATGGGTCCGTTTTAAGTTTTATCAATGGTATTGCAGAGTAGTGATTTTTGTAAATTTATATGTATTAATTTGTATAGACATTGATAAATGATAATGAATATTTAATATTAATGAGAAGTTGTAATTGGTTTGTTGGATAATCTTGAGGTAAACCAATATTTTTGCAAGTTTATTTACCTAACATAGTTAACTAATACATGTTGTTATCATAATTTTATAGAGGTTTGATATAAGTCGTGGATGATTGTTCATGGATGTATCGAGATTCACCTCAAAGATTGCGGAGGATGGATTATTGTAACGGGGTTTAGGGTTTTATTAATTTTGCAACATTTATTTCCAGAAATTTTATTGGAGGCAGTATTAGCTATCTACGCAGGATTTTTAATATTTTGGCCAAATCCTAATGGATGATCATAAACTGGTTATGATATCCATTTTTTTTTTAATTTTGAGAAAGATGAAACCCGATATTATGCAAAATGGATAGAAAAATATTTGAGAAAATCACAAAATTTTTAAAATGATTTTTAAAATTTTTTTGGATTTTTTATTTAAAATAATATTATAATATGATATAATAATATATAATATTAAATGTGGGCTAGGCTGGCCCAGCTAACTGGGTCGAGCTCAGCCCTGGAAAGGTGGGCCAACATCGGCCCAGAAAAATTTCTTTTATCTTTTTTTTATTATTATTTTGGGGCCAGGCTGGGCCAACACTAACCCGGCCCAAAGGAATTGCTAATTATTTGCAGAACGTGAACAGTGGTTCACGTTCTGCATGCAACCGAACGGTTACAGAAACGGCGGACGGGCGGAGGAGAAAACTACCAGGAGCAGTGGTCACGAACGTGATCAGGAGATTAAGATGATGGTTTCTGTGGCGTCCCTGGGAGCAACAGTGGCCGGAGTTGATCACAGGGGAAGGTAAAAGGATTCTCTAGAGGTGAGGGAAAGAAGAAACAGTGACAGTTTCAGGCCTAGGGGTGGTTGGATTGTGGTTGGGATGGATATCTGTGGTGGAGATGGTGGTGGAGAAGTTGGCGGTGGCCCCCTTTGGTGGCTGGAGCGGTGGAGAGAGAGAGGAAGAGAGAAACTGCAGAAACGAGGCAGTGGGGACTGGTTTTTTGTCAACTTTGGACCCGAATTTCCCCTCTCTCAGGTCATTAACGGAGCCTCTATTTACAAGCGGTGGAAGAGGGTAATCTCGTCTACACTGGGGTAAAATTTAAGCCATTGAATCAATTGGGAAGGATCCCAACCGTTGGCCCAAAGTAGGCATCCTGAGTTGTCAATTCTACAGAAAAAGCTGCCTGAGTGGGCATGTTTAAGCTGGCACCGGCGCCGATCTGCTATCATTCAGACTGAACGATTCACATGGGGATGTAGAGTGACTGTAGAGGATCATTTTCATACAAGTTTGGTTAAATTCGGTGGATGTTTGGTGCATTAAATGCACCTGAAAAGTAGGCGGCCGAGCAGTTTCTTTCAGGTAAAAGAAGAAGACAATGAACAGTGACCAGACGACGCGTCGTTTGGTCTTCTTTTTTGTTTTTTTTTTAATACTCAAAACGGCGTCGTTTTGCGTTTGAAAACAGATTTTATCGAAGTTCAATGCAGTCCTCTATCTTTCAATTTGTTTTAATTGAACCCCTAATTGACCCTAAACTTTAAATTTAATGTAATTAAGCCCCTAATGAACTTCAATTGCAGCCCTGTATTTACGCGCCTTTTGTAATATGGTCCCTGGTCTCAGATTTTTTTAATTTAACCCCTAATTGACCATTAAACTTTCAATTTAGCCCCCGATTTTTGTCAATTAAGCCCCTAAAGTGTGGCGCCTCTTGCAATATGGTCCCTGGTCTTGGATTTTGTCAATTTAACCCCTAATTGACCCCAAAACTTCAATTTTCTTGCAATTTTACCCCTAATTTCAATCAATTAACTTGGTAAAACTTAAATTTGGTTTCTTAAAATTTCAATCTTCTCAATTAAACCCAAATTAAGCTCCCAAACTTAATTTTTCACCAATTAAGCCCCAAATAAAATTAATTTGACCCATTTAAAGTATAATTAAGTGCTGCACTTAATTAAATCCTTTAATTGGACCCAAATTAATTCTGAAACATAATTAAAAATTCAATTTGTCCCATGATTAAATCAAATTGGCCTATTAAAAATTTAATTATGTCCTTGGACTTAATTTTTCACTAATTAAATCCAAAATAAAATTAATTTGACCCATTTAAAGTATAATTAAATCCTTTCACTTGATTAAATCCTTTAATTGGACTCAAATTAATTCTTAAACATAATTAAAATTTAAATTGGCCCATGATTAAATGAAATTGGCTAATTAAAAATTTAATTATGTCCTTAGACTTAATTTTTATGCAAATCCGTCTAATAATCATTTAATTTGACATTGAATTTGTATTTTTTTTTCCATTTTTGGGCTTAATGGGGTACAATTAGATCTTTAATTTCCTCCAAAAATTACAGCTTGATTTCCCGGTCTACTTTCTCCATATTGCCAGCCTTTATTTTATTTTTTTAATTTTTATTTTGAAAAAGAAGTTATTTTGGGGGAATAACCTAGAATTGGGTTATGACACATGGGTTGATGAGAAAAGCTTAAGGGAATCAAACATTGCACTATCTACATATCGGTATCTGCAACCCGAGTTACTAAGCTCGTAAGAGTGTCTCAACAACTAATGCCCTAAGACCAACTGGTCTGTGAGTCATTAGCCGAAAGCTCGTTACATGGGTTAAAGATGAATTGTGTTTGAAGTTATATGTGTATATATTTAAAAAAAATTTAATAATCATAACCCAAGGAAATTAACCTTAAAAATTAGAACAAAAAATTTCTTTTTTTTTCAAGTAAAGCCCCATAACTATATGTTGATATTTTAAGCACAAAAGAAAGGTTTATTAATACCTCGTTTAAGAGGTATTGAGCAGATATATGAATTTAATGAGAGTTTGTTTATCTGGATAGATTAATGGAAGTTGAATGATGAATGCCTTGTTTTGTGGAATTTACAAATTGTTTTTTTTATTTTAACGCTTTGATTACTAGGGACTAGTAATAAGCTAGTTGAGAGGTGTGATTAGTACTTAAAAGTGCATATTTATCAAGGTTTTATATCATCATTTTGCACTTGAAGTATTAATAACTCCTTAACTAAAGCATGTTTTATAATAACAAGTCTAATACTATAAAATGTCTTAATATATGGTAAATGTTCATCTTCAATGCAGGCCTATCACATAAATCAAAGGATTGATTGATGAATTCCACAACTGAAATTGTGAAAATAAAGAGAGGGTGAAGCTTAGAAAAGAGATGCTGGTGCAGTCCAAACTTGAACACTGTTCAATAATTGGATCATATCTCGAGTTCTAGATGTCCAAATGACCTCAAATGTTTACACAGATTAGGTAAGACATAGGCCTACAACTTTCATGTGGACTCCAAGATTTAAGAAGTGTGTTTTCAAGTCCAAATTATAGCAACAACAAAGAAGTCTGAATCTGTCATGTAGCCCAGACATTGTTCAGTGTTCAGCCCATATCTTGAGTTCTAGAAGTCCAAATGACCTCAATTTTTCTTCCTAGAAAGCTAAGACAATTTCCTATAACTTTTATAAGTACAGGTGGATCCAGTTCTGATGCTAGCAATGACGTTTTATTCAAACAAGAAGATAAGGATTTTCACCAAGTCAAGAGTTGGTCACCCACTCAACAATTAGTCATCAAATCAATAGTTCCAAATTTTGGCTTATAAAAGGAGGCATTTGCCATGCATTTAGGGGCTTGGTTGTTCAGATCAAGAGCTTGCTCTTGCTCTCTCTTTTTATATATTTTTTGTAATTCTTAAGTTTTGCTTTCATTAATATCTTGTTTATGCTTTTCATTTCCTTACCTTTACTTAGTTAACTTGTATCTTATTTATGTTCTTGTTTTGTTTATTTATATTTCTCTTTTTCATTATGTTTAGCTAAGTTTATTATGTCAAGGTGAAAAGGTTACACTAATGGTGTAAGAATAAGTATATTGTAAACTCAACCTGGACCTTAATGTTTAATATTAACATGTCTTATCTTTTTATCTTACTAATTCTTAATACCTTGCTTGTTAAATGGTTAATTTAGATTTGTGTTGTATAACACTTGGTACAATAAATGTTTGGCACTCTCATAGCCCAACCGTATGGTATTACCTACACTTGTGCTATGAAAGGAACTTGATTTGTTGTTAACATAAGTTAGCATCATGAATTCCTGATAATATTTAAAAGTTTGGTGTTACTTAAATAAGATAATTAATATGATCATGTTAACAATTTATAATGAGCTATTAATGACAAATCATACAATTGAGATCTCCTTCGTGTGTGGTTTCCAGTTAAGTAATAAGAGTTTATACTATACTTATTTGAAATACCATTAGTGGATCCTCTAACCTTGACACTTATTTTTATCATTGTTTAATTCTCACATTGATCTTCCATCTTAAAATTCTCATCAACTTCTTCCTCTTCTTCTTTTTTATTATTATTATTATTATTATTATTATTATATTACTATTACTACTATTGTTATTAGTATTATTACTATTTCTATTATTGTTATTATTGTTGTTGTTGTATTATTGTTATTTATAATTTATACAATTAACCTCCATATGGTTCGACCCCGGTCTTGTTGGGCTATTTATTACTTCGACACTCTTGCATTTGGGAGAAGACATTAATCTTTTAGTCGTGTCAGATACTCTAGACACCCGATTATGTGGACGATTTGAGGTGGAGAGTGAAAATTGACGAAGACCAATCTTGACGTGTCTAAGCACTAGTAGTCTCACTAGATGTTGAGAAATCAGGTATAAATAAAAAATATTCTACATCACTTGTAAAGGAAAGCCGTAACAAAGCTAGTAAATGGTTGTATATACGGAAAGACAGTATGATGGATAGATATGGCCTAAGAAGTTCTGGCTAGGAGATTAGGTTTTAAGCGAGACAGTTGTGACCCCTCCAATCTTTCCTGGAATTTGCTTAGTTGAAGGATTATCCATACAATACTATTTTTGTATATGCAACAGTTTGTAATGAAACTGGTGAAGACTAGCAGGATGACAGCACAAGGGGAACAATTGGGTTCCGTATAATCAAGGATCTGATGGAGTGGTGATTTCTCCAAAGAAGTTAGATTCGATGACTGTGATTTCTCGAAGGGAGAATTGATGAAGACCCTAATAATGGAAGAGAAATATAGCAAGGGGATAAAGATTGGCACCCTATTTTGACTTGGATAGGTGTTGTGACAGGAAGAGTTGCTGTCAAACATAAGCAAGGAATAAAGAGAAATCTGGAGAACAGAAATTGCACGAGGGCATACAAAGATTATGCAGGAGTACCCGTAGGATCCAACAAGGTACTGTAATGAGACAACAGGTGCAAGGAGAAGAAGAGTTCCCAGATAAAGCTCAGAGCAGAGACTGTATGAAGGATGTACAATAGGAAGTCTCTTGTGCTCTTGATGAAGGCAACAGGCAAGGACCTTTCCAATGCATACAAGAATGGAAAGATGAGTTGTTGCAGAGGCACCTAATTGAAAGGGTGCGAACGCCTTTGATAAAAGGCTTGCCTATGAAAGGCGAAGACACTAAAGAGAATTGGTGTGGGTGGAGCTATCAAGCAGAAAGGCGTAGAAGCTCCAAACATAGAAATTAAGGTAAAGGATTGCGAGGAGTATACCGCAACTTTCTCTTTCTATGTAATTAGTAGCAGTGATCTCTCCTAAGTCCACATGGTGGTAGAGAATCTTAGAGCCACTAGAGTTATCCCAGATGAAGAAGGTGAGACCGCTCCATGATGAGTGGAGACACCTCAGACAGAAGGTGTATGGGCCATGATATGAGCCCAAATTCAGACCGCCGCATGATGACGAGCAAAGACACCTCGGATGGTATGAGGGCCATAATATGAGCCCAGATTCAGACCGCCCGATGACAACGGGCGAATACACCTTAGAGAAGGTATGTGGGCCATGATAGGAGCCCCAATTTAGACCATCTTATGACAACAAGCAAAGACACCTTAGAAAAGGTGTGAGGGCTATGATAGGAGCCCCAATTATAGAACGCCCTAGAGCCGATGTGATGGCTAAATATAAGTGGACAAGTGTATAGTCAATGAAGTGGCTATGATGAGTATAGAGACAAATGCAGGATTGACTTTCATGGATATTGCCCCCATGCTAAAAATCATTTTCCTTAGACAATAAGTGGGTGACTTATGGAGCATTAAGATGCGACTGCTAGGAATGAGCAGAGGGCATGCGCAGGTTTCTGGAACAAGTCGACTTTTGTCAAGGTGGTGAGCTCCATAATGGCATTGTAATACTCAGAGTATGAAGATAGATATGGATCAACCTTTAATGGGTCGCCCCTATGGTTAAGGGTGGAGAGCTACCTGGACTCTTAGGACTAAGAGTGAGAGACTCATGGAGAAGTAAGGCGTGGTTCCTAGGGTGGAAAGAAGGTGGACGCAACTCCTGGATGAGTAGACTCTTGGAAGAGTGGTGAGCTCGTGATCACATTGAAGTACTCAATGATTGTCGCACTTAGGAATATCCATTTGAGGGGGTGTTGTAAGCCTTGGTGTGAGGCTTGATAAATCATTCCAAACCGAGCATGGTTGATACGCTCGAAAGGGAATGTTATGTCCCAGAAACAAGTGTTAACACTCTTCAGATATGATGTGGGAGACTATCTGGTTGAAGTGATCCTTTGGTGTGAGAAAATGTGTGCTTCTGGGTGACTCTGGTGATTGAAAGGTTTGGTGACTACCTGTAAACTTGGCCACAGACGCTCTCGAAATGGTAAGCTTGGAAGAGCTATAGAATGCAAGCTTGTGTTGATGGAGCAAGAGGACAATTGCCCATATAAATGTCAAAGGGGGTGATTGTTGGGATTTGCCAATAATGGGCAATAAATTGTGCAACCTACCCTAAGAAGTAGGGTTACCATTGTCAAATGGTAGTTGCACCCACCATTGACAAAAATGGTGCAACCTATGTGTTACCACCATTTGTGTCATAATTGATGGCCTATTGTCTGCCATGAAATGCCTATAAATAGAGGCATTATTTGAGAGCAAAATGAGAGAGAGTGGTGAATGTGTGTAAGAGAGTAGAGAGAAAGAGAGTTGCAATGGCAGCAGCCTTGCTGCCATTGCAGCAGCTGCAAGGGCAGCAATGAGAGCTAGGAGTAAAGTTTGAGTGAAGTGATCCTCCTCCTCCATGTGTGTTTGTAACCTTATCTCTATCTATCTCTAATAATATTGACTCTCCCATGGATGTAGGTGGTTTGCCGAACCACGTTAAATATTGTGTCAGTGTGCTTACCCTCTAATGAGCAAATACCAGTACATCACCGGTCAGATTTCCCAACAAGAACTGCATCATAAAGTCTTGAAATGTAGAGAGGAAGAGAGGCGACAATGGTGTTTGACCATTTCAGATAAGATTAGCTATTTATGATCATTGTTCTGTTGGTAGTTGCAAAATTAGGAGGCAAAAGACAACTAAAATTTGCATGACAAGAATCTTCTCTCCATAAACATTGCCTCAAAATTGGCAAAGCTAGCAAAGTCCATCTCATCTCACCTGTTTAGTATGACATGGTTTTTCATGATTGCTTCTCAAGAAAAAACGTAGTGTAGTTGAGAGCGTATTTGTACATATCTATTGGAAACAGTCAATGTCCGAAAATAGCATAGGCCACTGCAGCCTCAACTAACTAGGTTAAGAATTGAAGGACATTGTAGATTGACTTGCCTGGCAGTACATTGGATTGGCTGGTTAAGTCCCTCATGTTTGTTCTATGTGTGGCTACTTCTGGCCTTAGGGATGTTTGTTTTATGTTTCTTTTCAATGGGAGCATGTTCCCATTTTAGTTTTAGGGTATTGGTTACCCTCATCTCTGTATATACATTTTCTGTTTGCTACTTTTGTGGTTTTGTTACCTTTGATCTTAATATATTCTTACATTTGATCAAAAAAGAATTGAAGGACATTAGATGACAGAATTCACGGAAAGAGTCAAACAAAAACATTAGCCGGACTGTTATATGCTGAATAATATTCTTCTTCCACAAAATCTCCTTCACAAAAAGAGAGGTTTATAATAACTTAAATAGGTCTTGGAATTGTTAATCGTCCATAAATGTATTTGAGTTTGGCTGGTTAATACAGTTGTTGGACTCTCCCGGATGTATATTTTCTTATCTTGGAATTGTTAATCGTCCATAAATGTATTTGAGCTAGGTTTTCCATATGATGTAATTACAACATATCTGATTGGCAGGCATTCCAAAACCTTTTAGTCTCTTCAAATCCTCTAGAACATCCTACTTTAGTTTGGCTGATCTAGAAAGAGGTTAGTCATCACCAAATGATTGTTGTTTGACATTGTGAAGGCGAGGTCGGAAGTTTTAGGGTGACAACAATTTAAAAAGTAAATTTTGGAGTCTTTCAATTCATCGTATTCCTGTTGGCATTTTAACTCTAGAGATCAATGATGGAGAAATTTCCCGGTGGAGTGAGGGGTTTGTTTTTGACATTTAATAGCACTTACCATTCTTTACAAGGTACCTGCTAAATTGACTTTCCCGATGACAACATCTATTTACAGCCACATTTTAGGAAAACTATACTGTGATCATTATGGTACGATGAATATAAAAGGGAATCAGAGCTACTCCTACAAGTTAAAAATTAGAAAAAAAAACAGTTAATTTTTATTACAATTAGTTTAAGTTGTTTTTTAAATAATTTGTTATATTAAAATACTTGTTAATAATATTTTTTATTTTTAAAAAATTATTTTTGATATTATTATATTAAAATTATTTAAAAATATTAAAAACATATTAATTTAAAGTTAATAAAAAAATAAAATAAAAATTAATTTTAAAAAAAAAACACTTTTAAAATATACAGTCATTCATTTCCCTTGGAATTTTAGTCAAATGCGTGCACTTACGCACCTTATGGTTACTTGCTTCAAATGTTTTGTCATTTTCATACAACAATTTATGACACAGTTTTCTTTAATGCCACTAAACTTGCATATTGCAAATCATTTAACCATTAGTATGAAACCTGTGAGACCATCAATAATTGCGTGTTGATGTTTTAGCCGCGATTAGGATCTGCATTGCATTCTCTCATTTTGTGAATGAATCATGATCGGGCATTACCACTAGTGGCACACAATATAATTTGTTGGATAGGTATTGTTGTGGACCGCGTGGTGTTAAATTTCCTAATTCATATAAAACGAACTAGGAACCTAACGCATTACCCTTAATGTCGCAAATGCACTGTGTCATGTTGATCGTCTACCCTCAAGTTATATGTATGTTTATCTGCCAAATTTGAAAGAGAAGGAATTTTTATCTCTTATCAATGAAAAAAATGGAATGGGAGTCATCACTTGGTATTTTGGTTACTAGAAACTCTAACTAGTCTCAGAGATCGGGTACGGAGACTGGTTGCGTATACAGAATGTATTAGCATCCCAACTACGTCCTACCTAAGATAAGTTACTTTGTTTTATTGTCTGATAAAAATACTAAGGTCTTGTTGTGTTTTCTAATTATTGGTCGGTGAGGAGGTTTTTATCTTATCGGGTAAAACCTAACAATTCTAATGTCAACAAACGAAACTAATTTTAATATTAGAAGTACATCTTACGTGTAAGTTCGTAATCCCCGATATTAAAAGAAAAAATTAATTTTTTTGAATTTTTTGAAATATTAGTCAAGTTCTCGTAACTTTAATAAACTCTTATTAAAGCCAAAATATATTTTTTTGAAGTTTTCTTTGTTGTATGAAAATACAATATGATTTTTTTAGCTTTTGAGGGACTTGGCTATATGCATGAAACAAAACATTTCTTTTACATAATTTTGCAATGTTTTGACAAAAACCAGGATTTTAATAGTAGATTTGTATCTTTACGGTATAAAAATGCAACCTAGTTTTAAGCGAAATTGATAATAAGAAAATACACAAGAAAATCCCAAATGTTATTCAAAATGATTTTTTTCTCTTTCTTTTTGGATTGATGGGTCAGACTTGGTCTAAAAGGAAACTGGGCCGATCTGAATGAAATCAGGCCAGAACTGGCACAAAAAAAAAATACTTTCTACAAGGCTGGACTCAGCCTAGCCGTGTGGGCTGAACTATCCAGCCCAAAGGAACAAATGGTTGGTTACTGTGCGCAACACAGTAACTAGCTAATTATTCTTCATTTTGCTGCAGAACGTGAATTGCTCACAATCTGTATGCAAATGAAGAGGGGACAGAGAAGGAGAGAAGATTACCTGGAGTGGCTCATGGTGGTGTTCGTTGGTGGCGGTAGCGGTGGGAGAGGCAGTGGCTGGGAAGCCCAGTGGTGATCGTTGCGAGGCTTTTTCTTCTTCCCCTTGCAAAGACACCAGTCCCTGCGTCTTCTCCTTCTTCTTTTTTTTCTATTGGTTCTCTCCTCTCTATCTTTCTTCTTCTCCTCTCTTCTTTCTCTTTTTCTCCCCTGTTTTTTTCTTTCTTTCTCTCTTTGTTTTCTTTCTCTCATTCTCCCTTTTTTTCCTTCTGCCCTTTTTTATTGTCCCTCTGTTTTTCACCTCATGGTAGGCCACGAGTCAGAATTTAGGCAAGTAGGAGGGTTTGGTCGGTGTCTTTTTAGGGATTTCAGAGAAAGAGGGAGGAGAGAAAAGCAGGGGAACGAAAGCTTCTTATTCCCCTGCAGTGCGTGTCCAAGGAGAGAAGAAGACCCATAATGCCGTTCAAAATGGCACCATTTGGGGCTTTTCCGTTAAAAAAAAACAGTGGATGAAATGGTGTCGTTTTGGATAAAACGTGTTTTGGACAAAACACGTCGTTTCATTTAAAAGGAAATGGCAGCAAAATCGTGTGAAAGTCCAATTCAGTCTTCAATTTGTAATTTGTTCAATCAAGTCCTAAATTGCAATTTTGATTTTAAAAATTAATTTAATTGCATCCCTGTCAAATTCAATCATTGGCCCTAAAGTTGGCCGCCTTTTTCTCTTTAGTCATTAGTCTCTGATTTATGCAATTTGACCATTAATTGATCAATAAATTTTCAATTTTTTTTAATTTGGCCCCTGATTCGGTTAATTACAGCCCCTTTATTTACACACCTTTTCCAGTTTGGTCCTTGGTTTTGTATTTCTTCAATTAAGTCCCTAATTGGCCATTAAACTTCAATATTTATGCAATTAATCCCCTGATTTGACCAAATCTACTCTAAAACATTATAATTTGATCCCGGAACTTTAATTTCTCCCAAGCCTAAATTGACTAAAAAAAATCAATTTTTCTTGCAATCAAACCCTCCATAAATTCAATTAAACCTTCGATAAAATTTAATTGAGTGCATAAACATCTGATTTTGAACTTTTCTTCCTCAAATTGAATCTTCTTTGTCAATAGGGCTCTAATCAATCAATAAAATACTGTCAAATTTCAATCTTTGTATTTTTGAACCTCTTTAACCAAATTCTAGCCATTTTCATGTCGCTCCGGCATCCTCTTCTCACTGCTATTATTTTTTGGAATTTTTTTTTGTTTTTAGTTCGAATAATTTTTTGATTTTTTAGAAGAGAAAAAAGTGAATTTGGAGAATAACTCAAAAATGAATTATGACACCTAACATGAATGTGAAGGACCTGCAATATCAAAATATGAAAATAATTATATTAAAAGTGAAAATATAGCAGAGATAAGGGAGAGTCATCAATACATGTATCTACATATATAATTACCTACTCGATAATACACAATCATAGCTGTCCTGAAAACCCATACTTAACTCTTCCTTGACTACACCTAGAGCCTATCATTCCACAACCCATTTATGATTTTTTTATTATTATTATTATTATCCATTATTTTTCACCGGATACACCCATCTTACTACCCTGCCCTAAATGTAGGGAGATTACTTCCAACACTAATAATTTCTATTAGTGTTATTAGTTGTTCTTATCTAGATCAACTAATCATATCCTTGGTACTGCCGACACCAATTTAACCAGTCAGTGCCATTAATTATTTCCAACTTGAAATAGTCAATCAATTCTTTTATCTTACCTTGGAGGTTTTTCTAAAAATGCTGATGCCAAGATCTCTTGACATCATTAGCTTTCTTCTTAGGAAGCTAATCAAATTATCCTAGGTTTTTCGATACTGACATTGTTTGTTAGTATCATTGACTATTCTTGACCCAAATCAAGTTTAACATTCGTTATATTTCCATCAAGAGCATGTCGATGTTAGCAAATCTTGCTAACATCATTAGCCGCCCTTATTTGGGATCAATTAATCAAGTTCAGAAGCGATTGTTTTGAGTTCATCATAATAGTTCATTATTCAAAATTGAAGTCCATAAGTCCACAACCAAAATCAAATTTCAATCCGTGTCTGTTTCATCATATCTTTCTTTTCTCTAACTTTATTCGCAAGTGTCAAATTCTAAAATAAAATAGAATATTAATTTCACGATTAACTAAGGAGTATATGTGTGAAACACCTACCTGCCATTGATACTCAGTTTGCGCTCCCTTATTGTTGTTGTACTCCTCCTGCATCCACAAGCACACCATATTAGTTCATATTCGATTTATATTTTGCAAATAGCAAGGCAGCAACAACAACATTTACTCTTTGTATTCCATTATTTTAAATCATTACACATATTATCAAATTCAATTTCAAATGTGGTTTATTCCCTTTCAATATCAAGGTATGACATTACAAAATTCAAGTGGAAAGGAAACTAGGTTCTACCTCTATTGCAGCTAAACTTCTCCATTTTATCAATCTCGCTAAATTTGTCAACAAGGGCAGCAACTTTACCTGTACTCATACATTTACCTATATCTGGAGCTCTAAAGCTCCAAATAAAGCGAGATCAGATTTATTGGAAAGCTAACATCTCCGGCTACACTTTCTATGAGAGATGTTTCCTATATTTTATCATTGTGAGGCCTAAATCATCTCTAGAATGGGGGTGATGAATCTACCTAGATTTCACCGACAATTCCTAAGTGAGTTTTTCGCCAACCTTCCTTCTCTTTTTCTTCTATGACATTTATTTTCTATGTTTTTCTCCCATGCCAAAATCATGAGTTATACCCATGGTTAATAATTTCATCTTCACTTCACATAACACGCATCACACTCGTGAAGTCTCCTACTATCAATTTTTTTCACACTTTCCCTATTAGTGATCTTTCCACTATAATTAATTCATGTATCAAGGTCATATAATACACTAGAATTCTTCTTCCCTCTCTTTAATTGACTTTTGGCCAAACTTGGCCTAAAGGAACTAAGGTTTCCCTTTTTCTTTCTAGTCAATTTTTCTTTTGCTTTATTTACTTATTGTTCACATCATGTATATACTATAAGCATTTATCAACATAAATTTCATAATTCTCTTCTTCCCCCATTCAATCCTCACATGGCTGGCCACTGAAGCCTTTAAGTTAATGATTTTTCTTTAACAATTTTATATGTTTTTCATGTTCATGACATCTTATGTTAGCTCAACTAACTCCATTCTAATAATTTATGTAGTTCCCCAAAATTTTCACTCAAAAACCATAATTTATAAAATCTGAAATTGGTGCATAATTCCTAATTAATTATTAAAGTGTTTTTCACTATTAAGTCTAGTGTCCATACTTGGAGAAATTTCAGAATTTCACTTCAAATTAGTTGAAGATTTTGGTCTCTCCTCTCTTGCATGCAGTCGGCCCTCTTCCCTCTTTTTCTCCAATTTATTCACTTGTTTTTCTTGTTAAAGTCCTTGTTTATGGGTGTCCTCTCTACTTAAGGGTTTTAAGGTTGTATAATTCTAAGAGATTTGGTGTTTTTCCCTCTCTTTTGATGAAGAAAAATCTACTTTCTCCTCATTTTTTTCTATGGTGTTTAGCCGACCATGAAAGAGGAAGAAATGGGGTATTTATAACCCCATTAATCTTAATTACACATTGGCCCCTTTTCTTTTCTTTTCTTTATAACTGGAGTCACACTTCTTATGGCTTTCATATTTTTCTCATTTGGCTTCTTAATTATTATATTTATTTATTTTATATTTCATTTCATTTCATCATTCATCATTTTTTTTTTTAGGATTTTACATTTCTCCCTATTCCTCGCTTATGTCTGACAGCAACTCATCCCATTATAAGACCTGTTCGAGTTAAAATAAGGTGTCAATCTTTATCCTTTTCTTGTATTTCTCTTTCATTATTAAGGACTCCTTCAGTTCTACCCTTGAGAAATCAGTCACGGAATCTAGCTTTTGGAGAAATCATTACTCCATCAGATCCTTGAACATATGAAACTTAAGTGTTCCTTTATGTCATCAACTTGCTAGTCTTCAATTGTTTCATTACAAACTGTTATATATATGAAAATAGTATCATGTGGATTATCTTTTAACTAAGCAAGTTCCTAGAAAATATTGAAGGGGTCACATCGGCCCCATTTAAAACTCAATCTGTAAACCCTAGAAAAAATATGAATATAAATATAAATAAAGGTTGCTTAAATTGAAAACTAACTACATGAGAAATAAAAGTGAAGAAATTCATGCGTATGGTTAAATAAAAGACAGGAATTCATAAATTTTTTAAAATAATTTCCAGGTGAAATAATTCGAGACAATATAATAAGCCTGATAATGTTGCGGGTTGGATTTAATTGAAGATAATAATACACTTAAAGGAAATGGAGCCTAAATGCAAATAAGAGAAATTATAGAGTATAAACTCTCTCCTCACCAAAAATCTGCAGGAACCACAAGGAGAGAAAATAGGGATTTTTATACCAATTCTTCAAAAATCAAGAGAGAAACACTAAAATTTCAAAAACTCATCCAAGATTAAAGGTTTATAGATGGGATAAATACTTGTGAGTAAAGGATTAACAAGAAATTGAACAAGAAGAAAATAAAGGAGGGAGTTGAAAATCTTCAACTGGTTGAAGATTAAAATCTTAATTCGTACCGGGTAAGGTGTTCTAAACATGATCTTAAAAAAATCCATTTCAAATTCGATAATGAATAGATGATTTGATATTGAATTATAGGTTAGGGTTCTTAGACATGAATTGGGGAAAAAGTATTTATTGTTAAAACTAAGTTAATTCATTTGTGATATGTAGTTTATGAAAGTATTCTGTGAAGGGAAGGGGGTGACGAATCTACACAGACTTGTATCTTGACTTTTGGTGAGATTTCGGGTAGGAGGATGAGGTCATTAGGATCAGGTTCCTTCATAGAAATTGTAAATTTAGATGTTAGCTAACCATGGAAACTAATCTTGCTTAATTTGTAGATGTAGAACTCTAGTTATGGGTTACCAATATACTTGTTTAAGATCAACATTACATTTTTGGATTCATTATTATGTTTAACATTGCATGCTTTAATTTGGGATAGATAATATCTTATAAAGCAAGATATAACATACTTTTTTTTTCTTTAAGATTATTGAAGTACATCTTTCCTTGTAAAAGTTGTGTGAGTTGTGTGATTATGCATAAAAGATGAGTGTGATGCTTTACTTGTTATCATCCCTTTGATCTAGTCCTAAATAAGGTTTAAGTAAATAGAGTAATAATTATTGGACAATTAAACAAATAAATGTGTACAAAGTTCTATCTACTCCAATGTTTTGAGTTGCTCAGCAACTAGGGGCATTCATCATAAATGTTTATCTTTACATCAAACGACAGCTTGAAATATGAGTATGTAAAAGCACTTTAAGTTTGTGACTTTGTGAGTAATTGGATGCATTCATCATAAATGTTTGTATTCGCGTTAAAAGGGAAGTGACCACTTAAAGACAGAATAAATAATATCTTAAAATATATATATATATATATATGTATATATATATATATATATATATATATATATATATATATATATATATTTCTTTAGTTTGCTACCTTGTTTGTAGTGGTGAGAAGGGAAGATTACAAGTTGAGTTTTCATGTGAATCAATTATGTTGGTTGCATGATAAATATGATTGAATTTGGAATTTTGTATGGATATTTGATTTAGAGAATGTGAGTATGTTTATTTTTCTTTATTTGCTATTGTGTATACACTAAGTTGAAGATACCAATGTTTGCATGATAGATCTTTCAAGTGTGATGAGTCGAGCCTAATTATGGTTATTATTATTCTTTTTATTTCAAAGGTTTTATGTTTTGTTTTGCTCGAGGACTAGCAAAATCTAAGTTGGGGGGTGTGATTGTGCATCAAAAGTATCATTAAGTCTCTTATTTTACATATGTATTTATTGTTTTTATTTGGGTTTTTTATAATAATTGATGTGCATTTTAGTAAAGAAGTTTCTTTTAATGTTTCGATATGTTTTTGGAGCTTAAATGAATTATTTTAGAAAATTTAACGTTGGAATTCAAAAAAAAAAATTGAAGAGAAATTTAGTTGAAGATTGAAGCAAATCTTGGTTCAAATAAATGCTTCAAATTTGCCCAAAAAATCAACTATATTCCAATCCTAGAAAAGATTATCAAATGATCTATTTCAAGCCCAAACTTGCCTTATGTTGTGTGCAAACTTCAACCATCAAACACTCAAGGTTTCAATGTCAATCTTAGCCCAAATAATAGGTACATTTGTATCTTTATTTGATGCTTAAAATCAGCCCAAGCACAATCATGATCATACATGTCCACACAACAGATAACATTTGATTTATTTTAGGTAATCCATTGATCCAAGAGGGCAAGCACATGGATGGAAAGCTAGAGGGGACATTGTTACATTATTTTGGGTCAAAAATAAGAAAAAGACAGCTCATAAAGGAGGAAGAAAAACGTGCACCAAAGTGGTTTCTAAGCTGGCCTAATTTGATGTTTCAGAACACCTTTTGGTGTTGTGCCCATAAGTTTTGACTCAGATATCCAAATGATCTTTCTTTAATGATATAGAAATCTAACAGAATTTCCTATAAATATGTCTCTAATAGCCATCTCCAAAAGAGGCTTCTAAGAGGGTTGAATAGCTATCCAAAGTTAGTGTCAAATTTGTGTTAGAATTTTTACCGAAATTGTGTTGTGTTCTTCTTTGCATATTTAAGTTCTTTAGTTTGTAAAACTTATTATTTCAGTTTGATTCAAGTTATTTCATGTTTATTAAAGTGTTCTTATATATAATCATGGTTGGCTAATCTCTTTCTTGGATCCAAATTAAGGATGATGGTGATTGAGGTGAGTTCTTTAAGATATGAATGAATCTTAATGTTTACCTTCTCATTTTCTTCATGAATATTTTATTATTGCAAATAAATTTTAGAAATTATTTAGGTAATGTTATAATCTTGAATTTTTATGCACAAACCTTTGTTTTGGTATAGAGATTGCTTGATTCTATGTCTTACTTAATATGAAAGTATTCGTTTATTCTTAAGCAATAATCAATCTTCATCTTTTTAAACTTCATTGTAATATCTTCCAATCTAATATCACCATCGTTGATATTAGGTTGAGTTATCTTATATATGTTGAAGAAATCACCAATACATCACCATTAAAATTGATTTGGAACAAAGACTTACTTTTTCTTATCATTTAAAATCTATTTACACTCTTTCATATTTGAAAACAAATTCATTAATTATTTTCAATCAAATTATTGTTAATTTAATTTCTCTTGATTGTTTTTTTTTTTGTTACCTAGCCTTATTTTCAATCAATAAAATAATTAAATTAAGCTAGATCTGGAAATAATTAAATTAATCAATCATATTTTTAGAAATAATTAAATTATCAAATTATCAAATTATTGCTTAATTGTTTTTGTCCACACAAAGCTAGATCTGAAAATTAAGCTAGGTAACAAAATAAAAAACTCAAGAGAAATTAAATTAACAATAATTTGGTTGAAAATAATTAATGGATTTGTTTTCAAAGATGAAACAGTGTAAATAGATTTTAAATGACAAGAAAAAGTAAATCTTGGTTCCAAATCAATTTTAATGGTGATGTATTGGTGATTCCGTCAACATATATAAGATAACTCAACCTAAAATCAAGATGGTGATATTAGATCAGAAGATATTACAATGAAGTTTAAAAAGATGAAGATTGATTATTGCTTAAGAATGAACGAATACTTTCATATTAAGTAAGACATCGAATCAAGCAATCTCTATACCAAAACAAAGGTTTGTGCATAAAAATTCAAGATTATAACATTACCTAAATGATTTCTAAAATTTATTTGCAATAATAAAACATTCATGAAGAAAATGAGAAGATAAACATTAAGATTCATTCATATCTTAAAGAACTCACCTCAATCACCATCATCCTTAATTTGGATCCAAGAAAGAGATTAGCCAACCATGATTATATATAAGAACACTTTAATAAATATGAAATAACTTGAATCAAACTGAAATAATAAGTTTTACAAACTAAGAAACTGAGATCTACAAAGAAGAACATAGCACAATTTCGGTAAAAATTCTAACACAAATCTGACACTAACTTTGGATAGCTATTCCACCCTCTTAGAAGCCTCTTTTGGAGATGGCTATTAGAGATATATTTATAGGAAATTCTGTTATATTTCTAGATCATTAAAGAATAGCTCATTTTCACATCTGAGTCAAAACTTATGGGCACAACACCGAAAGGTGTTTTGAAACATCAAATCAGGCCAGCTTGGAAACATTTTGGTGCACGTTTTTCTTCCTCCTTTATGAGCTATCTTTTTCTTATTTTTGACCTAAAATAACGTAACAATGTCCCCTCCAGCTTTCCATCCATGTGCATGCCCTTTTGGATCAATGGATTACCCAAAATAAATCAAATGTTATTTATTATGTGGACATGTAAGATCATGAATTGTGCTTGGGCTGATTTGGAGGCTGATTTGGGCTGATTTTAAGCATCAAATGAGAATACAAATGTACCTATTTTTTGGGCTAAGATTGACATTGAAACATTAAGTGTTTGATGGTTGAAGTTTGTACACAACATAAGGCAAGTTTGGGCTTGAAATGGATCATTTGATAATCTTTTCTAGGATTGGAATAGAGTTGATTTTTTGGGAAAATTTGGAGCACTTATTTGAACCTAGATTTGCTTCAATCGTCAACTAAATTTCTCTTCAAGTCTTTTTTTTTTTGAATTCCAATGTTAAATTTTTTGAAATAATTCATTTAATCTCCAAAAACCTATCAAAACATTAAAAGAAACTTCATTACCAAAAAGCACATCAATTATTATTAAAAAAAAAACCCAAATAAAAACAATAAATATATATGTAAAATAAGATACTTAATGATTCTTTTGATGCACAATCACCAACCAAGACTGAGTCATGACTAATTCTGTAGGGCAATAGGATTGATTGGTTGATGAGCAATTTTGACTATCTTGGAGGCAGAACTGGGTTCTCCTTCCTTTAGAGAACTTGTAGCCTCTTGTCTTAGCTTTCCTCTATATATGTTGTGTGGATTGTATGAGGTGTTCAATTATGATGATTGATATAAGGTCCGGAATTATAGGACCTTTTGATGATGGGTTGATTGAGTAAATTGATAGTAGTCGATAACTTGGGATGTCCAAAATACAAACAAAACTCTGCCAAATTTTTGGTAGATTTTAAAAAAAAAAAATTACCCTCAAACTAAGAGAATATGTTGGGATCTTTTAACATTGATCAAGTCGTACAGAGGGGTCCGTTACACAATCTCATAGATAGAACTTCTTAGGCCATATTTATCCATCATACTATCTCTTTGTATTTACAACTATTTTCTAGCTCTATTATGACTTTCCTTTATAAGTGATTTGGATTGTCTTGTTTTTCTACTTGATTTCTCAACATCTGTTGAGATTACCAGTGCTTTAGATTCATCATGATTGGTATTCATTAATTTTAACTCCATACTTTTAATCTTCTACATTCCACATGATTGTGTCTAGAGTATTCTAATTTCCCCTTCCTTTTAAGCAATTAAAAATCCCTATTTAGCAATTCAACATGCATAATTAGGCTAATTTGTGCGGCTTGTTCTTCATCATCTTTATCGACCACCATGATGATCTTTATATGTCTTATCATCAGACAATCTCTCTTATTAATTCACCATGGCCATATTCACTCCAAATCTTAATAATCAGACCGTACAATTGTATCTAGGACGATTAAATAAGAAGGACACAAGTTTAAAATCATCCAAATCACATTCCAGACATCTAAGATATGATCAAAACTATTTTGGCCTAATGAACATCCCAAACTCAATCTCAAATCAAGTTACGTGTAGGATCACACACATTAAATCCTAATTCTTAGCTTGTGACTTGGCTTTAGTTCAGCTCAGCTCATGACTTGTTGACATGGATTGTGGGGACCCATTATGATAATGTGTCGAATGATTGGATGTTGATTGTTCACTAATGTGACATTCCATCGTGCATGATAATGCCATGCTTATACAATGATGGCATTACCCTCTAGTTCAGGTCATTCATATGGGTCGGGTCATCTAGTATTCAAGTCGAGGTAGCCTGTTTGAGTGAAGAAGATGGGTGTAGAGCGTAGGGCGATTTGGCATGATTTGGCAGCCTCTATCTTCAGCTCATAATGGCGCGTGCGGCCATATCCCATGTCATAGTTTTACATTGTTTTCAGCAGAGTTCTCCTCTTGATCACCTCTACATAATAGTATATCCAAAAACATATATAAACCACTTCTATTTACTATTCACCAAGCTCTTATACCAATTGTTGTGGACCGCATGCTGTTCAAGATCAATGCTAATTGGAGTTTGAGTACGCACAACACAATATTTAATGTAGTTTGACAAATTATCTACATCCACAGGAGCAGTCTAAAGAAAGGGTACACATTTACACATTCATGGAGGAGGAGGATCATCAACTCACTCAACTCTTATTTTCTCATTACTACACTTGCAATTGTAGCTTTTAATAGCCCCTCTCTTTCTCTCCTCAAATGTTTCTCTCTATTTTGCTTCTATTTTCTCTCCAAATGATGCCTCTATTTATAGGCTTTAATGGCCATCAACTCTTGCTCATTGTCAACAATTCTAGCCACCTAACTTGTGCCAACCTTGTGACTTTTGATCTACTCCAACAACCCTATTTGACTATGGATGGTGTTTTCATTTCTTACTTCTAGCTCACTTTTAGTTGAGCTTCTTTGTCTTTCCCTAGCCACCTTCTTAGTCTAGGAGAGCTACCATCTCAAATGAATGGCAACAATACTAACATGTACAAGCATAGTTGTTAAACTCTATAGGTCGACCTGATTCGCTGATGTAGCGTAAAACCAAGGGTGGATTTGTTTTTAAATTATTTTAAAGATTGACATGACAGGTCATTCACAGCCCGATTGACCTAGCCAAATCCAAGTAAGATTGATATGTCAATTTTAATATATTTTTTTAAAAAAAAAATTATCTTAAAACAATATCATTTTATTTTTCTAAAATTTTATATAAAATATGTCATTTTAAAATTGATCATGGTTGACATAATGACTCAAGGGTTGACCATGCATGCAACTCATAGCCTCACCGAAACGAACCTAGGATGGTATGACAAATATAGGTACAAGGTGATGTTCAAGATAAGAATGGTAAGGCAGTAGCAAGTTTATTTTGCAAATATCGTCGCACCCGACATCGCGGCAACCCTAAAAATAATTCTCGATTTATGGAAAAAGAAAAGATTTCTAGCATCTTGTTCTTTTAGGGGAAAAGGTCTTGTTTGAGGAGTCGCCACCTAGTATTATGGTCACTAGGAACCCTAACTGATCAACAGAGATTCTATGGTTCGAGATTGGTTACGTAAAAGAGAAGATATTATCACCCTTTAAACGTTCTGCCTAAGACAAACTGCATTGTTGGTTTTGTCTTCAATTACTAAACATTTATTCGCTTATGCTATGATGATTTGTTTATAATATTCCTGACTCTAGCGCCAGTGAATATTCGAGCTCGAATAATTCCAACTCTGGCGTTGGTAAAAATTTGTAGCTAACAAAAAAAATTAGATCAATATTTTTTTATTCCCTACTCTAGTGCTAGTGAATAAATAAATGAAAATAAATTTATTTTTATGCATGCACATATTTTTTTTATTTTTCTAGCTAAATAAAATAAAATATAATGAATAAAAATAATATAAATTTAAACCGGTATTTTTATTCCTGACTCTAGCGTCAGTGAACAAACCAATAAATTTACATTATTTTTATTCATGCATACACATTTTTTATTTTTTTCTACTTTTTTTATTTTTCTATTTTATTTTTTTTGGGCTAGGTCTAGCTCAGCCTATAAGGGCTGGGCTGGACCCAGCCAGCCCGACTCGATCATTGACCCAAGCCAGTGACCTGGCTGGGCTTAGCAACACGCGTGCGCTAACGCACGCGTGTTGCTACCAAGGTTGTTAATTCCATTCCATTCCGTCCGGAATGGCCAAAACATTCCATATCAATTCAAAAAACGAAACAAAACGGAACAAATTTCATCTCATTTTAAATCTCGGTCCGTTCCGGATTTTTCGGCAAAATTCCGCCCGAAACGTTCCGGTTTCATTCCACATGTTCCGTTCCGCTCTTGAAAAGCCATTGAATCTTGCTCAATTTCATTAATTAAACCACTCGATTATAAAAAGCTCTTTTTTATTACTATTTTTAATAGCAATGATAATAATAATAATATTGAAAATTATTATTACTATTTTCATTAACAATGATATTAATTTTTTAAAATTAGATTTATCACTAATATATATGGTTTATATTCACGTTGTTTTTTTTTCACGTTTATACTTTGTAGGAATTTGAGCAAAAAAAAGGATGCTTTAGATTCCATTAGCTACTTAATAGCGTTGACCTAACTTTATATTTAAAATATTTTTGTTAAAATATTTTACTTTCATAATATTTTGATATTTTATTTAAGTTGAATTACTTTAAGTTAAAGATCTATTTAATCTTAACTATTTAGAAATATTTTAAATTTTAAAATCATATTTGTTTGGCATTGTGTTTGTATTGCATAATTTATAATTAATTTATCTTGAATTTGAATTATTTTTGTTGAATATATATATATATATATATATATGAACAGTACAACCCCAAAACGGCACGCCGAAACACTTCAAAATTAAAATATTCTATTCCAATTAAAAAAACAAAACACCTACCGAAACGGAATTGAATTGTTCCACTGTACAAGTGAATTAAAATTTACTTGCACAGTGCAAATGCTAATCAACCGAAATAATGCAAGAAGAAAAGGTTACTGATCTGGTCTGCTGAGCGCCTTTCTCCTTCGCCCTTCTTCATTCTTGTTATTCTGCGAATTGTTCGTTCCCGTGCTCTTGGTATTTGATCGATCTCCTGTGCTCCCTCCGGTTTTTGTTTGTTGTTTGCAGCTGCCGAAGTTGTGAAGGAATTTTGCCTTCCCTTTCCTCTACTTCAAATTTCCCCCGTCTTCCACTGAGTTTTTCGTTGTTTTTCTCCTCTTCCTCGTGAATCGTTTTGGTTTTTTTTTCTTGCTGGTTCTCGGCTCTGCTCCTCTGGTTCTGCGTCTGTTTCCTTTTTGTTCTCTGCCCTGTTGTGTTCCTGTTTCCAGTGTTCTTTCCCCTGTTTTTTTTTGTTTTTCAGTCCCCCTCTCCTTTTTCTGTTCTCGGTCACCCCTGCTCTCAGTTTCCCCAGTTTTTTCTTTGGTTTCTTTCTTCTCTGGTTCTGTGGTTTCCCTGTCTTTCTCCTCCGCTGCTCGTGGCCTCCTCTATTTCTTTGAGAAGAAAACAAAGGAACACAAGTCTGCTCTTTTTTCTCCTCCTGTCCGCCCTTGTGACCTTTCGTTCTCTGGCTTTTATAGCCAGAGAACAATCCCTTTCTTCCAACCATTGATTGCAGGTGTAATGGCGGCGGCGAGCGTCCGTTGAAGAAGATGAACAGCGTATCCACAGATGGCGCCGTTTTGATGTTTAATGATTATTTGCGTTTTGGCCCTTGAAGTTTTAAAGGTTTTGTAATTAAGCCCCTGGTTTAAACTGTAATTGGCCCCCTGCATTTGCGCGCTATTTTCAATGTAGTCCTTGGATTTTAATTTGTTGCAATCGTGCCCCCAACTAACCCAAACTTTGCTATTTTTTCAATTAAATCCCTGATTTAATTAATTTAATTAAATCCAAGTCCAATTAAGTCTCAAAACTTATCAATTCTCTAATTAAATCCTTGATTGGATTAATTAAATTAATTTCAAGCTTAATTAAGTCTCAAAACTTATCAATTCTTGAATTAAACCCTTGATTGGATTAATTAAATTAATTTCAAGCTCAATTAAATCTCAAAACTTATTGATTCTCCAATAAACCCTTAATTGGATTAATTAAATTTATTTCAAACTTAATTAGATTAATTTCAAAGTTTAATTAAACCCCAAAACTTTCAATCATGTTGTTCTTAACCCAAATTTTAATTCATTCTTCATTTATTTTATTTTACTTGTTTTTTATTATTATTATTTTTTTATTATCATCTTTTTTTTTATCTTTTTCAGTAAATAAAATAATAATAATAATTAAAATAAAATGATAAAAAATTGAGTTATGACAAATATAAAGATAGCATGCACTATAAAATAAATGATAGCTCAAGGAATGTAAACGGGTCAGAGCCCCATTTTCTCTGGAAGCGGAGTAAACGAGCGAAGTGTCCAACCAGATATAATCTGACGGTTTACCATCGCTCTGAATGAGCTCACACCAGGACTCAAGATTGGTAAAAGACATGAACAATGCTAGTTATCTTTCTTTACGAGAATGCCATGTGCTCCTCTGCAGTATAGGATAAGGCCGCCATTCATGGCTGCTGACTTCAAAATTTATACACAGGAGAAGCTGCCGCCAACAGATTCTAGGCTGAGAACTGATCATAGACGCTTAGAGAATGGAGAGTACGCAAAGGCCAAAGAAGAAAAGTTACGACTAAACCAGAGGCAATTACGTATATGTAAATACAGCCATGAAGAAGTGATCTTGCTGTATTTGCACCTATGCATTTGTCTTTGGCACACGCTCCATGATGCTTCTACTGCATATTTTTGGTAAATTAGAGGATAATAGGAATTCTTTTCATAAGATCGCAGGCATGGAAGATGCAAGAGAGAGGTTGGAAGCCTCGGCGGTTAGTGAAGGAGAAAGGCAGCCAAACTTAATTACTGCTATGTCGACGGTAATTAGGAAGCCAAGGAAAAGGGCAACTGGGAATCATGTCCTGAATCCTGATAGAATTTCTTCACTGGCAGCATAAACCTCACCGCCTTTTTTTTCCCTTTTGATTTACCCCATTCTTTGTTTTCCTCTTTCCCAAATATGCTGCAAGGATGGACTGCCATGGTAACCACAAAAGGAGTGTAGTGAACAGTTGAAATAGATGTATCAATGGCATGCACTACAAGAAAATCAGTAAAAACCAACGGAATTACCGACAGATTTTTTTTGTTGGTAAATTTTACCAACAGCAATACTTCCGTCTCTACTTTTTTTGGTATTTACCGACATAAAATATCCGTCAGTGATACGGTCAGTATATACCGACGGACTGTTTCCGTCGGCATATACCAACCATATTACCGATGGATTATATAGTTTTTTGGAAAGTTGCAACGGTGTGGTGATGTGGATTTTTTTTTCAGATGATTTTACCGATGGAATGACTGATGGATTCAAACCGGGATCTCTGTACAGTGACGTGACACATTCACCAACGAAATCACCTACAGGTATACCGACAGAACGTGTCCGTCGGTGATTCCATCGGTAAAAGCCAATATATACCCACTCTGCCAACATTCTCTGCCTCTATTTCTCCTTCTTCTTACCCATCCCACCTCTCCCCTCCCAAACTACAGCTAACCACCCATCCCAACTCTCCCCCTCTTCTCAACACAAGCACTCAAGTTTCTTATACTTTTGTAAGTGGTCACAACAATATCCGTTCTTGTGGATTTTATTATTTTTTGTAAGTAAATCTATCATTTTTTATTTTAACATTTAAATTTGAATTTTTTTTTAGTATATGTTTTATGTTAACGTATGTACTTGTTTGATTGTTATTTATCAAAGAAACTTGTAGTATAAATGTATAATTTTGTAGTTGTTATAGTTTGTTTTAGATTTTAGCAAATTATATTTGTTTGTAAATTGTTGAAACTTTTTTTGAATTACATCGAATTAGATGTGTTGTGATGAAATAAATAATAGCTTGTTTAACAGGTCCGTTTTAATTTTTATTAATTCTATTGCGCAGTTGTAATTTCCGTAAATTTATATATGTATAAATTTGTATGAACGTTGATAGTTGATAATTGATAATGAATATTTAAATTAAGTGTTTTTTTAGTTTGTTGGATAATGTCGGAGCAAACCAATATTTTTGTTATGTTTATTTATGTAACATAGTTAATTAATACATGTTGTCGTCATAATTTTTTGATAGAAGTCATGGATGATCGTTTATGGATGTATTAAGACTCACCCCAAGGATTGTGAAGGATGGATTATTGTAACGGGGTTCAGGGTTTTATTAATTTCACAACATCTATCCTGAGGAATTTTACTGTTGGCGGTATTAGGTGTCCATACAGGAAGTGTAAAAATAAAAAGTTTTTGCATCAAGATATTGTAATGATGCATCTTCTAACCAAAGGGTTCATGGAGGATTACCTGTGTTGGTATGCACACGGGGAACTATTTGTTCCTAATGAGAGTATGGTAGAAAGGGTGGTTGGGTCAACTTCTAGTGCTAGCAACATGCATGAAGTCACTAGAAGTTGGAAATGACAACAGTAATCCTTACAGGAACATGGTTATGGATGCAATGAGAATGAGTGAAGGTAATGTCAGTGCATGTCCAATCATAGAAGAAGAACCTAATGCAGATGCAGCAAGGTTTTTTTATTTGTTGAAAGATTCTGATGAACCATTATGGGATGGCTGCACGAACCACAGTAAATTATCGGCCGTAGCATAGGTGTTCACCATCAAGTCAAATCACAGGTTGAGTGAGGCCGGTTATGACAAGATTATCAAATGGGCCAGAAGTATTTTACCTGAAAGAAACAGGTTGAAAGAGAACTTCTATGCTGCCAAGTCCATGATGAAACCCCTCGGTTTAGGATACTAAAAAATTGACATGTGCCAGGTTGAAAAAGAAGTAGTAGAGGAAAGACTCTCGTGGCATATAAAAAACTTATATACTTCCCAATCACACCTAGACTATAAAGGTTATTTATGTCACCAAGGACTGCTGAGTATATGACATAGCACCAATCACATCATGTGGTTGATGGAGCGATGGTGCATCCTTCTAACGGCAAAGCCTGGAAATACTTTAACAGTGTGCATCCTCACTTTTCAGCTGAATCAAGGAACGTGCATCTTGGGTTGTGTACAGACAAATTCAACCCATTTGGATCATTTGCTGCTCCTTATTCTTGTTGACTGGTTATACTGACAGTTTATAACTTGCCACCGGGGATGTGTATGAGGCTGGAGTTCATGTTTTTATCTATGGTCATACCAGGTCCGAGCAGTCTGGGGCGGAATATAGATGTTTATCTTCGTCTGTTGATTGATGAGTTAACGCAGTTGTAGTCCTCTAGAGCTTTGACTTATGACATCTCAAGGAAACAGAATTTTGTTATGAGAGCAGCTTTGATATGGACTATCAATGATTTCCCAGCTTATAGAATGGTTTCTGGTTGGAGCACGCATGGAAAGCTAGCATGTTCATACTATATGGAGAACAACAAGGCATTCATGCTAACAAATGGGGGTAAAGCTTCTTTTTTTACTGTCATCGTCCTTGCTTGCCACCAAATCAAAGGTACAGAAAGGACAAAAAGGATTTCTTTATTGGCAGAGTTGAAAAGGATGTTGCACCCCCATGTCTTTCTGGTGAAGAATTTCTTGATGTTGTGTCAGAGTATGGTGACATTGTATTTGGTCTCCAATCAGGTAAGCAGATGTTTCCTAGTTTTGGTTTGACCCATAATTGGGTGAAGCAAAGTATCTTTTTGGAGCTTTCTTATTAGAAAATCAATTTTCTTCGCCATAACCTTGACGTCATACACATTGAAAAGAACATGTTTGAGAACATTTTCAACACCGTCATGGATGTGAAGGGAAAGACAAAGGATAACATCAAGGCTAGATTAGATGTAGCGTTGTTCTGTAACCGTAAAAATATGAAATTAGTTTGTGATGGGTCACGGGTCGCAAAACCAAGAGCAAGCTTTGTGTTAGATAAAAACGCACAACTACTAGTCTACAAATGGCTTAAGAGTCTACATTTCCCCAATGAACATGCCTCGAACATATCAAGGTTGGTTAATACGGAGGAAAACAGATTATATGGAATGAAGAGTCATGACTACCATGTGTTTATGCAAACACTCATCCCATTAACTTTTCGTAATTTGTTGCCAAATGGGATATAGGATGCACTAATAGAAATCAGTCGTTTCTTCAAAGATATATACTCCAGCAAGTTGAATGTTGATTACATTGAAAGGCTTGAAATGAATATCGTCGAGACATTATGCAAACTTGAGATGATATTCCCTCCATCATTTTTTGACTTAATGAAACATCTTCCCATACATTTACCGTTTAAGGTAAAAGTTGAAGGACAGGTCCAGTACAGATGGATGTATCCATTCGAGAGGTTAGATATTACAGTTGCTAGTAATTCATAATTAAATGTTTTTTTGTTTTTTCTAATTGATAATTTTTTATTAATTTTATATATTTATATATATGCAGGTACTTTTTCATTCTTAAAAAAAAAAAAAAGTTAAGAACAAGGCGCATGTTGAGGCGTCAATATATGAGGCCTATATTGTTGAGGAGATCTCAACATTTATCTCATACTATTTCGAACCTCATTTGAGATCGAGGATCAACCGTGTTCCATGGCATAATGATGGTGGTGAAATGCCTTCAAGTGGAAACTTGTCAATATTCTCCAATCCTAGATGACCAACACCTAAAAATGCCATGAGGGGAAGATATTTGTCTGAAATAGAGTTCAGACAAGCACACAATTATGTCCTATTTAACTGTGATGAGCTGAGACCTTTTATTAAGTAAGTAGATGTTCAACTTAAACTTTGTCAATAGTGTACTATTTATGTTTTGTGATACCATAAACTCATATAATTTGGAATAACCTTGCAGGCAACATCGATGATACTTACTGTCCAATAACTCACAACTGACTGAATCCCAGATCTTTCAATTACAAGATGAACAATTTGTCACGTGGTTTAAAACACATGTAAGTCCTATCACAAACTCATTTTCTCTTGCAATGTAAGTAACTGTACGTCAATATTACATAATATCCATTTATTGATTATTGTTGTATTTAATATACAAGGTTTATCAAATGGAAGGTAGTGTTGTTATTTCACTGTCTTTACTAAGCCTAAGCCCTGAAAGAAAAATCAAGTGCTATAACAGGTATTTCGTCAATGGATATGTCTTTCATACTGAAGAATACGGGCATGGAAGAAAGACATACAACAGTAGTGTTTGTATTAAGGGATCGACTTCTAGTGAGTTTGAAGTTGACTATTATGGTAGATTGGAAGAGGTCATCGAACTGCAGAATCATAACGAACAGAATAGAGTGTTTTTATTCGAATGCTATTGGTATGATACAACTAATAGAGGAATCAAAGTACATCCTCACTATGGTCTCGTTGAAATCAACTCAAAAGCTAGACACCATAACGTAAATAATGTCTTTGTTTTTGCAAAGCAATGCCAACAAGTTTATTACACATACATCCCTTCCTTTAGAAAGGACCAATCAAGAGTTGATTGGTTATCCGTTTTAAAAACCAAACCTAGGGGTCGTGTCAAGGTTGTTCAGGATGAGAACGAAGACACAAGTGTGATAGATGAAGTCTTTCAAGCTGGTGAGTTAGTTGAACCATACCGAGTTGCTCCTTCGATTGAATTAGAAGAAAATTTGAATTTTTGTGTTTTCAACGATAATCTTGTTAATGTTGACGCAGAGGAGTTGAATGTTATTTTGAGCTCTAATAGACTAGAGAATGTTGATGAAAAAGATAATAACCACATTGAAGAGTGCAATGAAGCTGATGATAACAATTCAATTGAGAACGAAGATGAAAATTCTGACTAAACATGTTGTAAAGCCTTATTTTTATAATGTAATATTAAGGATGATATTTTGGAACATGAAATATTTATTCTTCTTTAATTGTCAGCTCTTGTTATTGTGTTATGCGTGCTATAAGTTTATTCTTCAAAATATCAACATATAGTTATGGGGTTTTCCTTGGAAGAAAACAAAATTTTTATTCTAATGTTTAAGGTTAACTTCCTTGGGTTGAGATTATTATCTTTTTTTTTTAATATATACATATAACTTAAAACACAATGCATCTTTAACTCATGTAACGAGCTTTCGGCTAATGACTCCCAGACCAGTTGGTCTTAGGGCATTAGGTGTTGAGACACCCCTACGAGCTTAGTAACTCGGGTTGCAGATACTGATATGTAGATAGTGCAATATTTGATTCCCTTAAGCTTTTCTCCTCAACCTATGTAACAAGCATTGGGCCAATAGCTCCTAAGTCAATTGACTTTAGGGTATTAAGTATTAAAACACCTCTTCGGGCTTAATTGCTTAGGTTAGGGATGCTACGAAACCAAACTTATCTATGTTTTTATTATTATTATTGTTTTGATTTTTTTTTTTACAAATTATATACTATTTATTTCCCTTAATTGTTACCTTTAACAAAAGAACATAAATAATGTAATAATCCAATGTGCAACCCACAATCATATGCTATCTACCGACGGTTGGCGCACCTCCCGAAGCGCACGCGTGTCAAAACGCCTAGTTGGTTGGCACAGTTACCGACGGATTCACTGACGGACGCGGCAAATACAAGGTGCCTGTGGTTTGCCCATGGTCAAAATTTTTTGTGCGAATATCAATTAATTACCGACAGATATTACTGACGAAATTTAATGCCACCGATAATAATAAAGTTTCATCGGTAATTCCATCAGAAAAATTGCAATATAAATCCTCCCCCCCCCCCTCCGAGTTCATTTTTTCTCCCGGCTCTTCATCTCTATTTCTCTTCTCTTCTCTGTTTATATAATGTTTTTGCAAGAGATTTTGTTGTTTTGGTGGTAGTTGTAGCATATTAAAAGGTATGTATCCTTCTTTCTTTATCTTTATAGTTTTTTATTTTTTTTATTTTGATTATGATTATTTTTTTGGTGTTCTTTGTTTTGTTTATTGTTTGTAGATAAAATCTTCAAATCAAACACACTATTAAGGTAAGCATTTTTTATTCCTAAATTTATTTTGAATTTATGCATTGTTTTTTAGTTTTGTGCATTGTTTGTTTTGTGTTTAAGAGGTTTTGTGTAGTGTTCTTTGGTTTTTTCTTTTTATTTATTAATTTTATGATATTATTGTTTGTATTGCCATGAGTGTTATAGTTTATCTTAATTTTATGATATTATTGTTTGTTTTGCCATAATTGTTACTGTTGAATTTATGTTTAAAATGTTAATTGAAATATAGAATTAAGTTTAATTAGTTTATCTTAATTTTAGGATATTATTGTTTGTTATGTTGTTTATTATTTTGATTAATTTTAATTATTATTTATGAATTTGTATTGATGTTAGTTGAAAATATATAGATGTTGGATTTCTATAGATTTTAGGTTGTATATGTTAGGTTGTATAGAGTTGATTTTGTGATATTTGTGTAATTATTAATATTTGTAGGTTTGGAAACTGTGGGTAGTCTCCAGTATAGGGGAGGTGCTGCTAAATTTTTTAAAATGATTGAATTTTTATAGATGTTAGGTTGTATATGATGTTGTTGGAGTCAATTGGATTGTGGTTATTGTAAAGATTGCTGGTTTGAAAATTGTGGATGGTCTTAGTATAGGGAAGATGCTGCTAAATTTTTTTAAAATAATAAAAGTTAATTATGTAATAATTCGTATATATTTGTGTAGATGCGTCAAATGAAATCTACAGCACGTCGTCAGCAGACGGCTACAGCTAGTTCTTCTAGCAGTGAGGAGGACATCTCCTTAGGTGTTGATCACAACAAGGTATCTGCGCCAACTTGTGATCCTGCCTCTTCTAGCGCAGTTTCACAGCGCAGAGGCGGTGTGCCTTCATAGCGGGGTCAATTCTCCCGCAAGTACCTGGCACGGTAGAAGGATGACCTCTCAATGTAAGTTTGTTTAGGTTTTAGTTTTTATATAAATACTTATAACACAATTTATGAATAATTAATTAATATTTTATTAATTTTATTTAATTTCAGGTTCATAAACATTGAGGCTGCCAGGACAATAACATCGGCGTTTAAACGTCAATAGAGATTCCATTGTTTCAATGAAATCAAGTCTCCAGACATCCTGAGTGGAGATCTAATATCGATGTCTTGTTTCGGCGATTTCAGGTAGGTGTTAATTTTTAATTTTCAGTTTATTTTTAATAAATAATTTTTATAATTTTATATCTTGTAATATTTTTATTTTAAATGAATTACTTATATACATAGAATAAATTTGATTGGGATAGCGAAGACAACAATGTTGTCAAGAGGGTATAGGAGAATCACGCGGCAACTAGGTAACATTGAAAATAATATTTATTTTTAATTTTTAATTTTATGTTCTAAATTCTAATTAGATACTATGGAAGAAGGTTGCGTGATTTTTGGTATGACACCCAAAAAAAGACGAAAAGAAATGTGAGGGACAACGGTCTTGAAGGATGGAATGAGGTGGCGGTTTGGTAGGAATTCAAACCGCCATTCATCTCGGGAGATATATGGGCTGCATATATTGAGCACGTGATGTTTGAGCGGTTCTCACGGCGCTCACAGTCTGGAGCCAACAACTGGAACCAGCAAATTCATGATTCGGTGACCATGCACTCCGGCAGCTCCATCCCATTTAACGCACATGCGAAGCAGATGGTAAGATTAATTTAAATGAAATATATCATTAATTAATTTGTTGTTGCTTATAAATATATTTAACTTGCAACTTTTTTTTTCTTACAGGCTACGCCTCTTGGATGTAAGCCGAGTCAAATGGAGCTATTTGTAGAGATGCACGTGCGGAGCATGTTCGTTCAATCATTTTATTTTGTAAGTTATTGTTTTCTTGAATTGAATATGATGATTTTTTTAAAAAAAAATCATGAAACCTATAATAGCCGGTTGAGGGAGAGATATGGGGACGATCCTTTGACCCATCCAGATTTTGATCCGGATTGTCTAGTGAACCCGATAAAAATCGAGTTTTCGGCCTCTCTAACACTACGGCCGAAAACTTGTAATCAGCCTATAATATCTCAACTGTTGGGAGCTCTCCATCAATATCAAGCACCCAGTTAGAGGAGTTCATTGCCTTGAAATAACAATATTAATGCCTCTCGACGGATTATGATCAGCTCCGTCAAATGGTTATAGAGATTAAATCGAAGATAGGTGATGATCCATGTGCTCTTTTTTTGTCGTACGGCCCCGGCAACAACCAGCCTCCTCCTCCTCCTCCTCCTCCATAGCCGCTATTTTAGTTTATTTTTGTTTTTTTAAACATTAAATTTGTAATGAATGTTTTGATTTATATTATTTAACATTATTTTTACATTTTTAATGTGTAATAAAAATTTATTTGGTTATTAAGTTTTTTTCCTATTAATAAATAATTTGTTTTTAGTATTTTAAATAAATACCGACGGATTTCCAGATGGAAACGTGCTGTCGGTATTATACCGAGAGTTGCAAAAAAATTATCATCCATGCCACAATCATCGACGGATATTCCATCCTTCAATACCGTTGGAAACACAAACAGATTTATTCCGTCAGTAAAATTCTCGCGGGTAATTTTTTTTGGCACGCTTCGCTGTCTATAATATCGTCAGTGTTTGGTTTTTTTTATTACTGACAAAATTGTCGACGGAATGAAAAATTACCGACGATCAAAATTCCGACAGATAGATTCCGTCGATGAGACTGTCGGTAATATTTTTACCGACAGTTCGTGTGCCTCACACCACCAGACCTAATCCATCGGTAAAACTGTTTAATGGTGTGGTGATATACAGTATACAAAAATGTAATGATGGTTCTCACATTCCATAAAAATACATGTATTTCTTGGACGAGTTTATGAACTTAACTCTTTAACTTCAATTAGGAAGTGGGTTTATTTTTTATATTATCATCTTGGATTTCAATGTTTGCTGGGTAACGTAATGAAACGTGGTTAAACTGCGATTTGCATCGGCTATAGTTTTAAAATTGTCTAATTAATTAGCAAACACCATAATTTTATATAAAACCCACTTAAATTTTGTTCTTAAACTTTAATTATATATATATATATATATCTATGTTTGCGAATTCAATGGAATCTCCCTGTGATGAAAATGGAAAGAGGCAATAATTAAACATGACCCAAAATTTGTCATTCTAATGTCTCTTGTCATCCGATGTTAATGACAGCATAGAAAAGGACTTGTGAAGGAGTATTGTGAAGTTTTTTCCATCCAAAACAGAACCAAATAAGCTAGAAGTTAAGCAATGCATGTTCACAAGCATTGGTCCCTATTTTAATATTCTCTAGTCTATTTTTAAAGCATTCTCCCTCCTTTCCCCTTGGACATGTTTGAAAGATCACATTCCCATGGATAAACATGCATTCTATTGACAAATTCCTTATCTCAAACCTGCCTTTCTGTCCCTAGAACTATTTTTTCTAGTTTTAGTCCTAATACTTGCTTTCTTTGATGAAAAAAATGCTCTTCAGTTTTTTTTTTTTTTGTTTTCTAATTGGTCCTCAAAATATACATGACATTTCAATTGAGTAATTTTCTTAATGGTGTTAAGTTTTAAAATTTCAACAAAAAATTAACACCTTTTCAACCCAAAAAAATGTATAGACTTGTAAACTTTTACAAGTCTATATTAAATAAAAACTCTCTCTACAAAATTTAAGAATATTTGCCTCAGCTAGATACTGACTAATAGGCAATGTAATAACAAAGTAAAATCTAATAGATTTCGACCAAGGCACAATTGTTTCTTCAAGTCACTTCCATCCAATATCCAATCTTTCAGAAATCAAAATCAACTCATAAATCTTTAATAGTTAAAAACTTTCAATTAATATTTCAAAAATGAACTCATTTTTTTATTCAATAGTAAAAGATATACTCCAGCTCATATTGCAATCGAGATTAAATGTTCGGAAGAATACCCTTTCCATATAGACCTCATACATTAATTTTTTTTTTATAAATCTTCAAAGATGAACGCCCGAATATTTAAATTCAAGAAATCAAGAAAGGTTTTGTTTGTTTTCTTGCAGTTGGAAAGTACTTTTGTAAAAAATTAATTTTTTTATGTTTTTAAATCATTTTGATGTGCTGATATAAAAAATATATTTTAAACAAATGATAAAATATTATTTTAATATATTTACAAGTAAAAAACATTTTGAAAAATAATTGTTATCACAATATTAAATGTGCTGAAAGCAAATATTCTTAACCACTAAACCAACTCATCAAGGTCTTAATTAATTCAAATTTATAGGTGATTATTCACACAAGTACGTAGAATAATTGTTTTCAAACCATTATAAAAGCTTGGGTTAATAATAAATATACCCCAAACTAAACAAATACTAATTTGGATGAGTAAGGACTCAATGAGAATTTTTGAAAGGCTTAATTGATTTTATTGAGAACTTAATTGCAAGAAAAATTAGTTTTTTGAGTCAATTTAGGTATCAATTGAAAGAAATTGAAACTTAGAGATTGAAATTGGACTTTGAAAAGTTTAATTAATCAAATTAAAAGCTTAGTTGTGAAAACAATTAAATGTTGATAGCTAATTAGAGAGTTGATTGAAGAATTTAAAACCAAGAACCAAAAAATAAAAGGCGCAAGACTTTAAGGGCTGAAATTAACCAAATCACGGGCCAAACTGAAGAAAATTAATGATGTTTAATGATGTTTTTTTTAACCTTTCTAACATTATTTTGTGTTTTAGTATTTATGTGAATTGATTAATGAAAGTATTATTTTGATTGATTAATCATGTTTTGAAGTTGTTGTTAATGTTGTTGGGGTGTTTAAAAGGTGTTTGTGTGTTTTGTTTTGATGAAGTATAATAGTTTTGGAATCTTTCTAAGGTAGAAGTAGGTGTTTAATGGTTTTTCCTAGGTTTCTAATACATATTCTTGATTCTTGAGTTTAGTTTGGGTGTAAAGTGTTTAAAGAGTCAATTTTAGATTGAATTTTGATATTTTAAAAAAATTCTTTTAAATTTTTTTTAAAAAAAAATCTGCTTGTTGCATATGGCCCAATCTTTATTAAAAAAAATGCATTTTTATTTATATAAAAGGAGAGAAATTTTATTTTAACATGGTTTTAGACAAATACTTGTGTTGATTTTCCTTTGCATCTTTTGGAATATATACCAAGTTTGTAAAATTCCTTAAAGATTTGGCCAATATTTCAATAATCCTAAGAATTTTAATTCATGAAAATTAATGGTCAATATCTTAGTAAAAATATTAAACCTATAAATAGACTGGTATTTAAATATCAAAAGCTGACTAAAAAATTTTCAGGATTATTTTAGATATTCACCAATTTTAATTAAGAGTATTTTTCACCATAATATATAACTTGTGGAGAACCCTTTTGTTTTTCAAGATAGGTGAACCCTATAAGGGCACTTGTATAGACTATTTCCTTCTCATAAAAATTTATCTAGGCATATAAGCCCATAATAAATTTGAAATGTTAGATTTATTCATGGGAGTAAATTTTTATATTGAGCCATAGACAAACTATCAATTAAAAACTCATCAAAAACTTTAAACCATACTACACCACACAATGCAGCTCACCTTAAATATGGTGTATTAGAGATGTTAATACCTTTTTTATCCACAACCAGTCTCTTACCATTGGAATTTATGATAAAACTAGTACATTCATGTCTTTTAGTGATTCTAAACCAAATAACTAGTTGTTACTCCTTGATCCCAACACCCCGTCATATCACGCGCCCATGTGCAGCAAAAGGTATATTCTATTACAACTTTGAGAACGAAAAAAAAATTAGAGCAATGTTCAAACTGAATAAAGCTTTAGGGGCTAAATATAAACAATGAAATATTCTGAATTGGGAGTAGAATTTCACTTAAGAACATAGTATTACGAGAGAGAGATTATGCAAATCATGTTTAGATTGATTAAGAGCATAGTTATAGTTTATTTCTTCTTCTTCTTTTTTGCTTTTGCCTAAATGACCTATTTAATAAGCTTCATTAAAGAATAATTTGAAATGCAAATCATGTTTAGAGTTTCAAGAATTTACGAAAATTCTACTTTAAGAATAAAGAAGTTTCAAGTTAATGATCCTCTGGCAAAGTTTTGAGATAAACAAATTATTTTACGTGGATGCATTATCCATTGCCTTCTCTGACTAAGATGCACTCCTTTGCTAAAACAAAATATGAAAATTAATGTATGTTAGAGATGTTGGTCCGAGTAAAAGGATTTTTTTATTGAGCTTTCAATTATACAATTAGAGGAGGAGATATTTTTGGTACGCTTGGTATTTCATCTATTTAAATTAAATAATCATATATATTTTTATATATTTTATGCAATTTAAAAAAAACAATAAATGAAAATAATAGTAAAAATCACATTAATTTTAATGTGTGATTATTAATTAGTATATATCACTTAATTTAAGTAGATGGAATATAGAATAGATTAACTATATCTTTGACTCATGTTATACCATAAGTTGGTCTATTTTTTTTTTAATGGAAAAAAAAGAGATAGCTAAGGAGATGGTAGTGTTTTTTTTATAAAAAAAAAAAATCTGATACTCAGATCATTAACTTAACTGGATCCAATAAAATTGAATAATCTAGTTATGTAATTTAAACTGTAGACAATGATAACAAATAAACCATGAAAAAAATATTTTGCAACAACTAACTAAACAAATGTGACACTAATATCACACCAGCAAGGAGAATTAAAAAAAGACCGTTTAAGACCCATTATCATTCAATTGTGGATATCTCCCACCATAATTGTCGAGACATATCAAACCTCATTCCAAAAGAGTTGTACAACGATATTAAGGATGTGTTTGCTATTGCGGTTGTTGTTGTAGCTGTGGTTTTAAAAAAATTGTTTTATAAAAAATATTTTTAGTTGAGGTTGATTTGAAAAAATATATGTTTGGTTAAAACTGTGGTTGAAATGGAGGTTGAACAAAAAGTAGTTTAATGTGTTTGGTTAAAAAAATACTTTTCAAATTGAAGTTATAAAATAATTAAAAAATACTTTTAATTTAAATATTGTAGATTTAACTACTATTATTACATCATGAAATAAATAATATCGATATCAAATATTTTTTATTATTCCATTAAACTATATGCAATGTCATCACATATGAAATCTATCCAACAATAACTATATTTTTCATGGTTTCTTAAGCAGGCAACAACAAAAACTGAATTTTTTGTTACGTCATCAAGCGATCTCCTTCTAATTTTTTTTTGAATAAAACACAATTAAAATAAAAATAAAAACTAAATTTTTTTTAACTGGGTCGGACACAGTAAGAACATAATCGGAATTGCTATCAAATTCCACAAATGCTACATTATCATGATATATCCTTATAATTTATGTAGTATTATTAAATACTAGTTTTTCAACTAAAACTCAATTTTTAAAAAAAAAATTATAATTTCATTACGTACAAAATTTATTTGACAAAAACTATAGTTTTTAGGTAAAATATTATTAGGAATAAAATTGAGATTACAGCATGAGTAAATTTAATTCACCTTAAACTAATTTTAAAAAAAAAAGACAAAAAAAAATATTGTTCACGTTCACATGAATAGTGCGAGTGAAATCACTGGTTTTTTTTAATTGCACTGGTTTTTCAGAAAAAAAAAAAACTTTTCTTGATTTTTTGAAATTAAAAAAAAAAACTAAAACTCTAACTTAAGTTTAGTGAACAGTGCGAGTGAATTAAAATTCACTCGCACTGTACAGTGGAGCATGGCTCCACTGTTTGAGCTTTTTTCCTTTAGGAGAAGCTTCTCCAAAACCTCCGTTTCATTTTAAATTTGAGTGGGCCCTACCAGTGAAAAACAGGGTTTTTTTCCTTACCAAACAAAAATATATGTGGCTGCGAGTAAGGTTCACCCGCAGCCACATTACCAAACAGCCTCCAAAAGGAATTGCATAGGCTACTAGAGCAACGACTCGAAAAAGCAAATTGAACAAAACACAATGAAGTGATCATCGATGTATATTCAATCAATTAATTTTATTTAATCCAAGAATCAAATTTATTTTTAAAAAATAAATATAACAAAGAATAGCAAATAAAAAACACTCAAGATAACTCAATAAAAAAAATGATGTATAAAGCCGTAAAAAAAAGGATCCAAATCTTCAATTAAATAAACACTAAAGAATGAAATTAAAACAAATTGCTTTAAAAAATGATAAAACAAAACCAAAGCAATCCCGAGTAAACCTTCTAAAGTTGGGTCAAATTCTCAAACTTGCAACCCGTGAAATCATAGACATGGGCTTAACCAAGAAGTTTAAATCCAGATCAATTTAATCTTATAGGATGAAATCAGGTAAAAAATATCAATCTAAAACATTTGAGAAAAAAATAACAATTAAAAGCATGAGAATAAAATATAATAGGAAAAAGAATGGGTATAACAATTAAAAGAATGGGTATCACATTTGACAAAGAAAAAAAATTGAATCAGAACAAAATTAAAATAAAATTATAATTTTATAAATTATTTAAAAAAAACAAATAACATGGACTAAATCGAAAGGAGAGAGAAGCTGAGGTGATGATTTGAAAGTTGGAGAGTAGAGCATAAACACTGAGGAAGAGAGAGAGGGAAAAAATAATTGTCGACATCAAATCAGAGTTCCTTTCAATACAAAAGATGTCATGTCATAAAGGAAATGCTAAGGCTCGTTAGACATCATTTAAAAAGGATATTTTTTTTCCATTAGAGTCATCCATACACATCATCCGAAGACGATGGAATAGCTAACACGTGCCAAACACAAGTCAACCATTTTTTTTTATTTACTTTACATTTACTAATTACCAATCTGTCTATATCCTAACCTAATAATAATCAAAAAAAAAAACCAACAACATAATGAGGTCTTTTTATTATGTTTATCTAAAAAAAAAGCCTCTCATTATCAGCTAAAGGTTTCTTCTTTGAAGGGTAAATTGATAATTTTACTATTCACTTTTACAAGAAAATACAAAGAAAGTCCTTCATGGCAACCTAACAATTCCTCACTATTAAGAGTATTGATGATAGAAGCAAAATACTTGTTCATGGTCAATTCTAAAATGTCAAAATAATCATATTACAAAGACACATTTACCCTTAACCATTAGCCTACGAGGTTTCTTTGAAGAGCAAGATGGTAAAACACTATTTATATTTACGGTGCAATATATATAGAGAAACAATATTTTTACCATCCTTTCCAATTTTTTTCAATGTTTTTAAGTACTGAAAATATTTTCAATAAGAATCGGTCATCTTTTCAAGAAAAAATAGTTAATTTCATGTTATCATCTCATATTTTAACACAAAAAAATCTCAAGGAAATAAATTTAGTTTACACTTATTACATATTTGGTATTGTGGTGAAATGCTTTTTATTTTAAAATATATCAAAATAAATTTTTTAGATTTTTTTATTTTTGACATTAACAAATTAACACCATAAAAAAATATCAGTTTGATTTTTTTTTCAAAGCTAGATGCACTCGAACATAGTTCCAAGTAAAAAAAACAAAATATGTCCGAGTAATCTGGATTTAATTTTAAAATATAAAAAATAAAATAATTGGTGAACAGTTAAAAAAACCAAAGGAAAGAAGTTTGTGAACTAAAAATAGAATAATTTAACAAATCTATCAAATAATCAAAGATTGATTTGTTCATGATCTCTTTCATTCAATAGTTTCTTTATTCGAGTCAACACAATTACATGTTTGTTGGTTGCATTATCAATCAAACCCTCTTTGTATTAATAAAATTTGCATAAATCAAGAAATTGTCGACATACTTTAATTATTTCTTGCCTTTTCCACCCACAACCCCAAGATACCCTCAACAAATTCAAAAATCCCTCAAACAATAACTCATAATCAACCAAAAATACCCCCACAATCCAAGCCCAATCTGGTCACTATGTTCCTCAAAACACAAAAAAAGATCCCTCGCATTGCTGCTCCAGCGCCTGCTGCAACCTTCCGTAGACAAATAACAAACACAACAGCAAGATAACGCTCGCCCTCTCTCTCTTTCTCTGTCGCTCTGTCAGTGGTCTTTTGCTTTTCCTCATCTATTACTCTGTTTTCTTTCTCTGCTGTTCTCTCACCTATTCTACGAAGCAAAAGTAACACTAAAGTTTTGATTTTTGACCTACAAAAGAGCAAAGAAACAACCCCATATAAGATTACACAGTCGCCGGAAATGTTGCTTCCGGTGCATTTTCCGGCATAAGAATCAAAATGCAAGAGACCCTTTTAGCTACACTTTCAGAAAACCCCAAAACCAAAGCCAACAACAAAGACGTTTCCTTGCTAGTCACCTCGTCGTGCCATATCGTCTCGACGAGAACCCGATCCCAGCCGAACTCGCGGCGCGTGACGCCAACTCGCGATTTGACTACCACCACCATTACCGCCAGTGTCGACACCAGCTGTGCCTTGGTGGAGAAGGTGCTGCCCAATGGGGATATTTATACCGGGGGGTTGTTAGATGGTGTTCCACATGGGAAAGGGAAGTATTTGTGGAGTGATGGGTGTATGTATGAAGGAGAGTGGAAGAAAGGGAAGGCTAATGGAGGTGGGAAGTTTTCTTGGCCAACAGGAGCTTCTTATGAAGGCCATTTTAAGTTAGGGAAAATGGATGGTTTTGGTACTTTTATTGGTGTAGATGGTGAAGCTTATAGTGGAAATTGGGTGAGTGATAAAAAACATGGGCTTGGTGAGAAAAGGTATGCTAACGGGGATGTTTATCAAGGTTTATGGAAGGATAATTTGCAAGATGGAAATGGGAAGTATAGCTGGAGTAATGGGAATGAGTATATTGGTGAGTGGAAAAACGGGGTGATTTTTGGGAAAGGGGTGTTGGTTTGGGATAATGGGAATAGATATGAAGGGTATTGGGAACACGGGGTGCCGAAAGGGAAAGGGATGCTTACATTTGGTAGTGGGAATGGGAGGGTTTGTGGCAGCGGAGAGGATCTTAAAAGAGTGGCCTTGGATCCGGTAGGAGGGGGAGGGAGGAAGAGATCATCAGTGGATGGTAACTTTCCGCGGATATGTATTTGGGAGTTGGATGGAGAGGCTGGTGATATTACTTGTGATATTGTTGATAATGTTGAGGCTTCAATGTTTTACAGAGATGGTAGTGATGATAATGGAGGTGGATGTGAGGGTAGTGTGCAGCAGCAGCAGCCAGGAAGAAGTCCTTGTAGCACTGTTGATTGTGAGGTTAATAAGAAACAAGGACAAACGATTTCAAAAGGGCATAAGAATTATGATTTAATGCTTAATCTTCAACTGGGTGTCAGGTAATTTGGTCACTGGCTAATGTGGTTTTTTTTTTTAGATTCTTTTAATGAGTTCGGATTTGATAATGTGTGTATTTTTTAGGCATTCTGTGGGCAAGCATGCGTCAATAACAAGGGAATTAAGACAGGGTGATTTTGATCCCAAAGAGAAGTTCTGGACAAGGTTTCCACCTGAAGGATCGAAGTCTACACCTCCGCATCAGTCTGTGGATTTCAGATGGAAGGATTACTGTCCCATGGTATTCAGGTATTGTTCTTAGGACGTTTCAAGTTTTGTTGATATTTGGAATTTATAATGTTTTATTACTTCACTTTCAAATTTTCTTTTGAATAGCCAAGAAAGGAGATATTAAATCTGTCTCTGATTTCCTATGTTATGGTGGTGGTTGGTTTGTTTGGTATTTAGACATCTGAGGGAATTGTTTGCAATAGATCCAGCGGACTACATGCTAGCTATTTGTGGAAGTGATACTCTTAGGGAATTTTCCTCCCCTGGGAAGAGTGGAAGCTTCTTTTATCTAACTCAAGATGACCGTTTCATGATCAAAACCATTAAGAAATCTGAAGTCAAGGTTAGTCTCAAATTCTTCATTCATTATGTTACAGAAAAGAAAATGCATGAAAAGTGATTATTACTCGAGCAGTATTAAGTGGGATGAGTGATTTAGGTTCTGTACACTAATTTAAGTTTGTAGACACTTATTTTTAACATGTATTTTTATCCTGTGAATGGATTTCACCACCTTTTGTGAACCTTATTCAGGTTCTCATTAAGATGCTTCCAAGTTATTACCAACATGTTTGCCAGTACAAGAACTCATTGGTAACAAAGTTCTTTGGTGTACATTGTGTTAAACCAATGGGAGGTCAAAAGGTATAATTGGGATAGTGGATTATTTCATTCAGATCATTTCCCAAAATGCTTACTCTCAATCTGATTGCTACTCACATTTCAATGTAATTCCAGACCCGTTTTGTTGTAATGGGCAATCTGTTTTGTTCTGAGTACCGCATCCATAAACGCTTTGACCTGAAAGGTTCTTCTCATGGACGTACAACTGACAAGCCAGAGGGTGAAATTGATGAGACAACCACACTTAAGGACCTCGATCTAAACTTTGTATTTCGCCTGGAACGGTCATGGTTTAATGAACTCATCAGGTAGATTCCACAGCATTGCAGGGTTTTTTTTTTAAGTTTCGTGCCCTTTTTCTTGTTCTCTGGTGGGGCATTAATCTTGCCAAGTTAAAATATGTTTGTCTTCTGTTCTTTCTTTCTCAGACAAATTTATAGGGACTGTGAATTCTTGGAAGCAGAGAGAATTATGGATTACAGTCTTCTAATTGGTCTTCATTTCCGTGATGATTACTCAAGTGATGAGACGATGCCACTAAATGACAAGCATTTTGGTAAATTTCTTTTATCATGTGATTCGGCTGCCTTGCAAATTTACAACACAACCTTGAGCTTATTTGGTTTTGTGGTCCTATATCAGAAAAAAGAAATTCACGTAATGAGGAAACATCAATGCGTGGTTATCATTTGCTGCCCGATATGGACTGGGTCATGGAAGGCAGGTACGTATTTTCTTTTTCAGAATTCATGTTTTTTTTCCTCCTAATTGTTAGTGCTTTGCTTTGTTTCTGCTTTATCTTTTCCAAATCTATTTTCCTTGTATTACTTTTTAGGATTTGTATTTATTGTCATCAACTAAAGACAATTTTATATCCTCTCGTTCTTGGTTGCATAGATTAAACATCTTCCATGCTATCTCTTTTATGGGAGTGTGTGCATGTGAAGTGGTGACAAAGAACTGTGGTGAAAGATATGAATGATCAAAATATATGATTATTGCAAAAATTATACTTAGAGATGTTAAACAACATGATACATTCTCTAGTTGAAAACTGAATCGTTTACCTGTTGTTGTGTGCTGGCTACATTATACAAATCAGATGACCCTTTTTTTAAATTTGGCTTTTGTTGCCATAAAAAGTCTAAATGTTGGGACCCTTCAAGTGGTATGGCATCTTCTTTTCTACTAGGCATGTGTCACATGTTTTAACTTTAGTTGTTTATGGACCCCGGAGTTCGGTTTTGAAAAGCAACGAAGAATACTTGTCTTAAAATATCAACATATCATTTGCATATAGCCAAGAAAATAAAAGATACAGTGCACCAAAAGTGAAGCTATAATTTGTGATTGAGCTTTTCTTTTTCCGTAGTGAAACATTTTGCTTTTCCCACGTAGGAGCCCTGTATTTGATGATTTGTTCCTTTGAATTCATTCCTGTTTGCTGAAATGACTCAAAGCGACTTAAGCTAATGGCGAAATTGGGGGTAGTTTGTGGACAGCATATGTTAGTGGGGTCTTCTTTCTTTCTTAGATAGAAAACAATTTTTGTCTGGTCCTATTCCAATCCCTTTTAGAAAATCAAAGATAAATCATGAATGTGATTGGCAACTGAAGCATTAATCTCCAAGTATGCCTCAATGATGCCGTAGCTGCAAAACAATGCTATTTTGTCTGCCTGGAAGCTTGAAAATTAATGATGAAAAGTGCCTTCAAAACATAAAATTTCAGTGGTGATTGAGTGATCATCATCATCATTATCACGTTTTGTTCTTTATTAATTTGATTATTTGAATTTTGCTGATTGCGTGTTGGGATGTCAAATTTTGTGTCTTGCATTGCATGTACTAATTTGAAATCTGTTCCAGGGGGCCATTTATCCGACTAGGGGCAAACATGCCTGCAAGAGCAGAGCGTCTGTCGAGGAATACTGAATTGGATCAGTGCACAGGGAGTGGAAGTAACAATTCAACACCTTCACAGAATGGTACCGAGATCTTTGATGTAGTTCTCTACTTTGGTATCATTGACATCCTCCAAGATTATGATATCAGCAAAAAGCTAGAACATGCATACAAGTCCCTGCAAGTGGATCCCACGTCTATCTCAGCTGTTGATCCCAAGTTATACTCGAAAAGATTCCGAGATTTCATACATAGAATTTTCTTAGAGGACAAGTGATGAAGGGAAAGAAAGGAAAGGGAAATTATACACAATTAAACTCCCAGAAATTAAACTCCCAGCGACATCCCGGAAGAGCTGGTGCCAGATTTACGAGTGATGCATGTGTAGAGTAAGGCACATTGATTGCTGATGCATTGGATGCGTTGAGGTGTTTAACGTTTGTGGCTAAATTTTTGAGATTAGCCATGGTGTTTAAGTTTCAACTAAGGGGACAAGATGTCAAGGGATTAGGTGAGCTTGTATAAATCTGAAGAGTGAAGGCAGGCAACTGCAGTAGTTTGTTTTCTTGAGTTGTGAGCAGCCCTGGAATGTGATTATCAGCAAGCACAGAGCATGGAAAGTAGAGAAATGGTTCTGGCAAAATTGGGGAGGGATTGGAAAAATAATTGTACAGTCAAAAGTAGGTGGGGGTAAATAGTATTTCTCTGTAAAGAGAGAGACATTATGGGAGTGGGAGTGAACAAAATTCTTTTTGATGGCATCTATTTAAAATTTTGAAAAAGATGGTTTGCCCTACTGAGCAAGACAAAAAAAAGAGCAAAATATTTAAGCCCCCCCCCCCCCCCCCCCCCCCCCCCCCCCCCCCCCCGCCCTTTCTCTCTTCCTCTCTCCCCTATTGATTCAAAATCAGGTGGGGTGTTTGCTTTTTGCATTGAACAAGCCATTAAAAGAAGAGAAAGGCAACGAGAAAGATGTGGGTGTTCCCTTTGGCTCATGTTGATCTGTCTCTATATTGGAAGTTTGAAAAGCACAAAGAAGACAATAATACACTTCACACTTGTATCTTTTTGCATTCTTTTGAACAATACCAAGAAGGCTAAACAGTACAGCAAAGCAATAGGATGGTGATGGATGGTCGTGGCTTTTGCTTCTCACTCATGGGCCATGCCAAAAACATAGCCATTTGCCGCTTAACAAATGATGGATTGTATAGTTACCTAATGAGGCATGTAATTCATTCAATGTGACCCCAAATGTGATTTGCCATTGTCATTTCCACTCCAAGATGCTAGTAAATAGCCCCAGCAAGAAAATCATTGAAAGTTCAATTTGCTATAGGAGAAATCTTATCACAAAAGCTTGTGTGAGTAGATACAGCAATCGAAGATAATCAAGAAAGGATGAACGCTTACAAATTGCTATCATTAACATATCCTACATTATTAGAGAAATTGAGAAAAGTTTAAGAGACAACAAGCTCAAATCAAATCAAGATGGTAGTTTAACTTATAAGGAAACAACAACAATACAATGCATGAATACATATCAATGAGAATCTCCCTTTAAAGAATGTACAAGAACATATTATAGTCTTGATACATTGAATAATCTAAGGATAAATGTAGCCAGCATATTTTTAGGGAAATAAATCAATGTATTCCAGGTATAAGTAGAATCATATCATGTTGATAAGTGCTCACAATTGTAAACATCAAAATTACAATAACAATACACATATATAAGCTGCACAATTCCATCTTTTTTTCTTTTTTTTTTATATCAGAGCTTATGTGAACACTTAGCAACCATAAAGAAAAAAACACGATCACTTCCCCATATTGACTTCATTAACTCTCAGTGTTGGCAACTTTATTACTCTCGAACTTAACCAAACAATCTATCTCTGATGGCAAAAACAAGCCTTATCTCTTGCAAAAATCTAGAAACCAATCGACCGTTTCACAAATAAAGAGCTTATTCCAATTAAATACACCACATAAGATTCAACCAAAAACTCAAATACAAAAAACTTTGAACCAACATTAATTGAACCCTTCATTACCTCATAAAAATCTACCTGACTTCTTCATGGAAGGATTATTAGAACCTCATATAAATAAGCGCTTAGTTTTGTTGTTGGCTTAAAAACAATATCTACTGTTTGGGAAGCATATAAGAATGCCTATGCAAAAGACTCATAAGAGCATGAGTTTACACTTTGACAACAAGTCACTTATTTTTCTAAACATAAAGACTAGTCTATGAAAGAACACATTTCCATCTTCAGAAGCTTGTGCACCAGCCTTGCAGCAATAGAAAAACCAGTTTTAGATAAAGAAAAGGTTTTTTTACCTTCTTACAAAACTTGGTCAATAGTATGAAAGCTTCAAAACAACCATGTTAAAGCCCCCAAGACTATCAAATTCAGAGCTGGTATCTCGGCTCTAAAATTTTGACCAGTTCTATAATGAGTTCTCATTCCAAATATATATGACAAACACGTAGTTCACTTAGCAACTTGTATTTTATGGGCAGCAACAACAACGTTTCCAGCAATCTCATTCAAGATCTTGAGTTAACACCTAGAAATTCACATCAAATGGGAGAGGCTTTCAAGCACAACAATCTAGGGATCAAAATAGAAACTCTAATGCCTCTACAGCCCCACAACAATGACCTTTACCCTTAGGTGAACATCATATGCCTCCAATTTAAAGGGATCTCTATCGTAATAAGAAGTGTCAATATTGTGGGATGACAAGCTATATTGCTAAATTATGGTGGTGGAAACCAAAGAAATCTACTTAACATGAATACATTCCCCAAGCATTTACAACTCTCACCTTAGATAATTTTGTTATAGAAACTGAATGGAAATCAAACATGAGTGTTTCCAATAATATGACGAGTAAATTAGGTATGTTGACAAATCTTCATAATTACAATGGAACAGATTCTGTCATTATAGGTAATAGCTCTTTTTTGTCAATTTTTGGCATTGGAGACTCTCTTATTAAACAAAGTAATATTGTCTTACCTCTTCATAATGTTTTGTTTATTCTTGAATTGACAAAATTTTCTTTATGTAAGTCAACTAACAATATAGTTTTCTATTAATTGTAAATTCTCTAATGTTGATTTTTGTGTCAATAAGCGAGAGGCAAGACAATCATTGATCACCAGAAGACACAAGGGTGATCTTTATGTGCTTTAGAATTCGCCAAAACTATATTTTTCTCATCACTTTAAATCTGGCTCAGCATAAGTATAGCACTAACATCTAGGACATCCACAGTTTTTAGCTTTATGAATGTTAAAGAATAAAGGTTTGATTGATCTCATAGGGACAATGAAATCAAAACATCTTTATGATAATTATCAACTTTGAAAGCTTAGTAGATTACCATTTTCATATTTTGAAAATTCAAGCACTAGCATTTTTGACAAAATTCATTTTTACTTATAGGGACCTGCTCTTGTTTTATCACTTGGGAAATTTAAATGTTATGCATGCTTAGTAAATGAATTTTCTAAATATACATGGATTATTCTCTTGTAGTGAAAATCAAATTTTTTTAATGAATGTTTGCATTTGAGCAGTATGTTAGCAGACAGTTCAAAAACAAAATAAAAGTTTGATCCAAAAACTATTTTTTATGTCTTTGTGGGTTGCAACAGTAAACATAAAGATTATAAATGCTATCACCCTAAAAGCAAGAAAATTTTGGTTTCATGACATGTTAATGACTTGGTTTTTTCATACAAGAATTTTCATCATCAAATGCTACTCCACCTTTATCACACACATTGAGTATAGTTGACTCTTGGATTCCTAATGCTGACTTCAATTTTGTTGTAAGCATGAATGAGACCACACCTACAACTCCATGTCTAAGTCTTTTGCCTAAATAACCATTAATACACCAACTCTACTAACTTTTGATGCAACACTTTTATGACACGTTGAACAAAACCTACCACATAGCCTGTAGCTTGAGGTCTTTTAATCAATCCCATGGGTTGAGGGATAGCACGTTGAGCTAGTTATAGAGGAAGAGTATTTTGAGTCAGCTGTAGCAACATTGCACTATGAGTTAAAGGGAGAACACCTTGATTCAGTTGCAGCTGCATAAGAAGAGCATGTTAAGCCAATTATAAAGGAAGAGTATTTTGAGTTAGCTGTAGTAACATTGCATTATGAGTCAGAGGGAGAACACTTTGAGTCAGTTGTAGTTGTAAAAGGAGAACACTTTGAGGTAGTTACAGAGAATGATCATATTAAGTCAATTACAACAACTAAAACTTTTTAGAGAGAACCTGAATTGGCCACAAAAATTGAACCTTTTTAAAGTCAATGTTCTTGCTTTATGGTTACTCAATCCTAACTTGGAGTTGTCAATCCAAATGCAAAATATCCTCTCACAATGTATCTCGTGAGCCATAAAATATCCCATCAGCCTTAACTAATCTCGATTGGAAAGCTGCAATAAAAGAAGAGCTTACTGCATTGCAATTAAATCATACTTGGACTTTGATTCCTCAAACCTTAGACCTACACATAATTGGTTCTAAGTAGGTGTTCAAGAAGAAACTTAAACCTGATGGGTCTTTAGACCAATTAAAGGCTTGTGTTGTTGCAAAAAGATGTCATCAAATTAGTGGAATTGACTATACTGAAACCTTCTCTCCAATCGTAAAATAAAGAACCATACAAATTATTACCACTGCAGCATTTGTTCAACAATGGTCTATTCATCAGCTTGATGTAAAAAAATGCATTTCTGCATGGTTTTATCTTCGAAGACATATATATTGACAAACAACCACAAATGACTGACCTACAATATCCAAAATATGTTTGCAAACTTTGAAAGACTCTTTATGGACTTAACTAAGCTCTTTGTTCCTGGTTTGATCATTTTAGCGCATTTCTCCTTAAATATGGACTTACTTATAGTTTAATTGATCCATCATTCTTTGTTATTTACTTTGAACATAGCTTACTAGTAATTTTACTCTATGTAGATGATATTTTACTCACAAGATCTACATAAGCTCTTTTTGGTAATTTCATCCAAGTCCAAAGTCATGAATTTATAATTAAGGATTTGGGATTTGTTCATCACTTTTTTGGCATTGAAATCTCTAATACAACTAGTGGTCTTCATTGATCTCAATCATATTATACATTAACTATACTAGAAGATAACATATTGCAAACCTATAAGTACACCTCTTGAAGCAAAAAAATAAATAAAATTCCTTAACAGATACTCCTTTGGAAAACCCTAGTTACTTTAAAGGACTAGTTGGTTCATTGCAATATCTCACACTCAGGTGTTCAAATCTTTCTTGTAGTGTTAATTATGTGTCTCAATCCATACATGTACCAAATATAACACATTTAAAATTAGTTAGATGTATTATGCGATATGTCAAAAGAACTTTTAGCATAGGATTACATTTTACTGCCAATACTTCACTTAATCTCTATGCTTTTTCAAATACAAATTAGGTAAGTTTCCTTACTACTAAGTGTTCCACCACTGGATACTGCATCTTCATTGGCAAAAATCTTATCTCCTAGTGTGCCAAGAAACAACACATGGTATCATGATATAGCACTGAAGCTGAGTATCATCTCATGGCCAATACAACAATTGAACTTACGTGGTTAACCTTTGTTCTAAAACATTTGCACATCAAGGTTGTTAAAATCGTATTTTGACTCGTAAAATCGTACGATTTTACGAGTCAGAACATGTTTTACGTGCTGAATCGTTTGAAAAAATAAAACCAGGTTTAAATCGTTAAAATCGAATGAAATCGCGCAAAATCATGATTTCAGGATCGATTTTATGATTGTAACAAAATGCATGCACTGAAACAAAATGTCCCCCCATGGTCCAGCTGTCAGGCGCCTATTGGTTGTGGAAATGCACAGTCACGCGACTCATACCACGCAGTCTTCAATCTCAATGTCTTCAGTCACAAAAGAGTCTTCACTCCTTCTCTTTCACCAAACAAATCCCTAATCCCCATCTCTAATTAACCAACTAGGCACCAGTAACCACAAAAGAGGCGATGACGATCTCCACAAAAGCAGTCACGGTCATGGTCCAATCTTCACTCCTTCTCTTTCCTCACTCCAGAGTCCAGTCATCAGTGTTCATGGTCGCGACTTCCTTTTCATCAATAGCGACGACGATCTCCTCAACAGCTCACAGCTTCGGGCTTCCTCTTCAATCTTCATCAACAGCGGCATGCCGACAACGATCTCCTTACTTTCCCATCATCAATAGCTGACGACTTCCTCTTCATCAACAGTAGCAGTCGACATTGGGCCTCTTCACCGGCAGCCGTTCAGCCTTCATTATCAATGGCTCTTCACCGTAAGTTGATTTTGCCCCGTAAATCATAATTATATATTCCCTTGTAATAGATTTTGATTTTGCACTGTTACCCTGTAATTATTAATTACAATTTTGATTTTGCCCGATCTTGTAATTTGTATATGTATAATGTTGAATTGAATTGAATTGAATTGATCGGGTGAAAATTGGACTGAATTGAATTAATTGGACTGAATTGGAATGAATTGTATTGAATTAATTGGGTGAAAATTAGACGAAAAACTGTTGAATTGGACTGAATTGGAATGAATTGTATTGAATTAATCGGGTGAAAATTAGACGGAAAACTGTTAAATTGGACTGAATTGAATGTCATTTCAGTATTATAGGACTGAATTAATTGGACTGAATTTAATTGAATTAATGGGGTGAAAATTGGACTGAAAATTGTTGAATTAGACTGAATTGAATGTCATTTCAGTATTATAGGACTGAATTAATTGGAATGAATTGAATTGAATTAATCGGGTGAAAATTGAAATCGTTAAATCATGTTTTTGTTAATGTATTTTAAAATTCCTTACAATTTTATGATTTTAGGATCCGTTTTTACGATCCGAGTTTGTATTGCATTTTCCGAGCCATGTCAAAATCGCGATTTTAACAACCTTGCTGCACATTCTAGTGACATCACTTTCAATGCTTTATTATGATAATCTTAGTGCTATTCATATGATAATTAATCTTGTTTTCCATGCCCATAGCAATCATATCAAGTTAGATTATCATTTTATGCGAAAGAAGGTTGCACTAGGATAAGTGATCACCAAACATGTCTCCACTAATGAACAAGTTGTTGATCTCGTCACCAAGCCAATATCAAAGGTTGCTCTCATCAAATTTTGAAACAAACTTTGCCTTCAACCTAAACATAATTTGAGAGATAGTGTTAACAATGCACAATCTAATGACAACAACCATTGTGTGAGTAGATGGAGTGGTAAAGGATATTCAAGATTATGGCAAGAATAAGGATGAACGCTCATAAAATACTACCATCAACATATCCTAAATTATTGGAGATATGTTAGGAGAGAAAGAAGTTTAAAAGGCAACAAACTCAAACCAAGATAGTAATTTGATTGATAAGGAAACAACACCAATACAATATGAAGGCATGAATGCATATTAATTAGAATTTTTCTTTGAAGAATGTATAAGAATATATTGTAGTTTTGATACATTATATGAAAATCATCTAATAATGTGAAGATAAATATTGTCAACATATTCTTAGGGAAATTAGTCAATGAAATCCATTTATAAGTAAAGCTCTATCATGCTGCTAAGTGCTCACAGTTATATACGTCAGAATTGCAATAACATTACAAATATACAATCTACATAGTTCTAGTTTTTCTTCTCTTCTATCGTAATAGAATAACCCAACAACTTTTTTAATCTTTCCATTCTCAAATTTATAGTCTTTCTACGTTTATTTCATCCCATCTAACAAAACCTTTAATTGACCTTTTATTTTTCTTATTATAGTCTTCAATTATAGGATTTTCACTTGATATGAAAGAAAAATGGAAATGCCAAGGCATGTTGGCCATTGAAAATTGTTTCTCTTCATTTTCCCCCTTTAATTTCAATCAAATTTTCATGTTTAGAAGCTAGTAATTTTAAATATTTCATGTATACATACATCAACTTTCATGTATTGAAATTAATTATGTATTTATTTGTGCGGCCGAAGTGTGATTATCCGTATAAACAAATGGACCCCAAGTTTCTTTTCAATTAATTCTTAATAAAATCATCTATACATGAATTATAAAGTTCACGAGAAATTCATCCCCAGCAATTCAATTAAATTCAAAATTTGCTCTTGTAATGAAATTCTCAAAAAAAATTCAACCAGTATTAAATGAAACATAAGAGGTAAACTCACTTTGCGACTCTCAATCAACCAATCAAAGGTATTTCAAACGTAAGTTGAAAATTTGCATACATTTGACCTTGGCTACATGGCACAGGGGAGAGGTCTATTTCGCTTGTGGAGTTCATAAATGCTCAGACCGACCAAAGTCTAAATGTCGGCATAGCAGTCTAGCAATGTCAATAATCTTCCTGCATTATGTTCCCCGGTCTCTTTTCCCACTTTAGTACGGCAATTTTGGAAAATGATACTTAAAAACTAGCGATTTGGCACTTTCTTCCTTTTTCATTAATGTTTTGACTAATTGAATGAATTATATCTATCAAAATTCAAGTTAGTTAGATGGCAGAATTAGTGCGATTCCTATACCAAGGTGGGTCAAGTGAGTGAGGGAGACCAAGCTACTTGACCGGCGGCGATGAAAAAAAATGCAGTGATGGATAATCAACAAGGCTACCTGCTGGCACGTTTAAATGAGGAAGAGAAATGGTGACCATGTCTATATCTATGGGACCATCCATTACTAGGGCAGTTGTGGAAATACAGCTGTGGATAATAAAGTTATTGTTCTTTTATATAAGTTACGGCTAGGAAGGTTAACCCGTGTTAATTGAAAATAATATTATTTTAATATTTAAAAAATTAAAATGATTTTATTTTAAAAAGAAAATAGGATTAAGTTTAGTTTTGATCAGATCATGAATTAACTTCTATAAACAATTGAGTTAACTTTCATTCTATTTATTTTAAAATTGTTTCATCATCAAATTAAAATGATATTTAATTTAAGGTAGATTAACTCGTTTCAATTCAAAACAATATTATTTTAGTATTTAAAAAAATTAAAATGATTTTATTTTAAAAAAAATTATAATCAATTTTGATTTTGATTTGATCACAAATTAAATTACATGATTAATCGAGTCAATGCTCACTATATTTATTTTGAAATTTCATAATCATTGAATTGACTTGTAATTAAGTTTATCATTTTCTTTTGTTTAATCAAAATATTTAAAGGACATTGTGTTACGAAATTAGAAATTAGGGTACCCTTATTCAATTGAAAAAAAAGAAGTAGAAAGTAACAACGAATAATATAAATTATATCTTGAAACTTCACCTAACAACTTAAGTTATTGGATTGAAATAGTTTTTTGACATGGTATCAAAGCCTTGAAGACCTAGTAGTCACGAGTTCAAATCTCACCATCCCCATTTATTTGATAAAATTAAGCACAATGTAATGTGGGTTTGTGTAAATTTTAAGCCCAAAGAGCTTTCACTGGAAGGGTGTTTTAGAGAATAATATAAATTATATCCTGGAACCCCACCTGATAATTTAAACTATTAAGTTGAGATGGTTCTTTGACAGAAAGCTATTGAATAGATTACTGTAGTCAAAACATATTTATTTTTAAGATTTTAGAAAGATAAGAATTTATTTGCAGTGAAGGAAAAGAATCTGATAATAAAGAATAAGCACTAATTCTCTAATTTAATAAATAAATTGTTGTAAATGTTTTGCAGACGAAGGGCACAGATATTATAGAATAAAGGAGAACTTAATCGACAGTTAGATTAGCAATCTGCTATGAAAGAGAAAATATATTTCAATTAGTAGGTGATGAAATGATTTTTTTTTTTTTTTTTTTTTGCAAATTCCATGCTGTTCATTTAAAGAATATGTGTGGTGCTTTGGTGACAAAAGCATGGTATTTGTCATTTTCTTTTGTTTGTGACAGTCAATTGTGGTATACTACTTGTTTTGCATGAATAATGCAATAATTCTAGCTTTTTTTTGTTTTTTTTTAAATAAGGTTTGTATTACTGTAATTTTAATTTTCTTGACTATAATAATAAAATAATATCATTTTAAATAAAAATTAAAAGATTTTTTTATATATCATTGATCAATCAAACCTAATAGATTAAGTTTTTTTTATTATTATTAACATGGGTGTCCGAGTTAGGTTGCGCGTATCTCGATTAATCTCACGAGCCCTAAAATTAACGACCATGTAAGATTCTAGTGACCATTATATTAATAATTACAGAACTCAAACATGAGAATATATAAAAAATAAATCTTTTAATCACAAATTTTTATTACTAAATTACCTATTAGCACTTTGCTGATGTTTTCCACTAAATCAAGTTTGATGGCTATGACGTTGAGGAATCATATATTACTTGCACCTATCAATAAAGAAAAAAGATAAATGAAAGTCATAATGTAAAGTGAAATACTAGCATGCTTTTTATACTGTAAATTAGTATTATTTTCTTCTTGTTTTTTTTTTCCTCAAAAATTTGAAAATCAAATGAAACAACTTGTTCGCTTTCATTTTTTTTTTTTTCCTCAAAAGAATAAAAACTAGCAATAATCCTTCAAAAAACTTTTAAGAATCAAACAAATCGGTTTTCAAAACTAATTTTTTGGAGCATCAATTTATGATTTAAGAGGCAGATCGGGTTCGAGATATTAAGAAATGAGCTAGAACCATGTGTGGGTCGGATGTATTGGGGCAGCGAACCCCTTGTCGGGCTAATGGAGAAAACAAAGAAACCTAAACCAGGCCCGGTGGCCATTGGCTGGGTCATCAATGACCAAAGGCTATGAGCCAACAATTTCTCTGGATTGACCAAGCGCTGTCTCAGCTCAAGGGGACCCTATCTTGCTAGGCTTGGTTCTGCCCAAGCCCACTGCGAACAAGGCCTTAAATATGTTTGAGCAGGCTACCTTACTTGACTATGCTTCTATTTTTTCTTACATGGACTCCAGTTCTCGACTCCATTTCATACTTACAAAATATGGTAGATCTGGTTGGATTGATTTTTTTAAAAAAATCATTTTAAACATTGATGGTCAAACATAGAATTCGATTTACTCAACAAAAACTAGATTTAAGTGAGGCCTAACCAGGTCAATTCCATTAAAAACATTTGTCCAAAAACTAAGATTTTATGAGGGAAAGACATGGTTTCACGTACAAAGTTTCCGTATACAAAACTGATCCAAAGATATCATTTTTTTTAAGAATAATGAGATGATTTTCATTACCAAGAACAAATATAAGGGGTAAATTGAGTAAGTAGCATACAAAATAAAAGGAGATGGTAAATTAACACAGCAGTAAAAGGTTTTAGAGAAATATCACATTCTAAAATATCACAATTTAGAACTATAATAAAACTATAATATTTAATTAAGTATCGCGATTCAGAACCATGACATTAATTAAATTCTAATATTATTCAGAATGACAAATTAGCCAACTAATTCATATTAGTCTGTTAAATCGATTAATTAGTTGATTCTAAAAAGCAGATGACAACTATTGTGTGAACAATAAGTTTTTAAAATTTTAATTGGAGTTTATTTTTTAATCTACAAGTTGGATTAAATGTATATTTTAACTTATAAAATATATTTGAAAGAAAAAGTTTATAAAATTATAATTTTTGTGTGTACTGGTTGATCAATTTATACCACTAGTTCAACCAACTGACTGGTTAAACAAGGGGATTGACAGTGAGGCTACTGCCCCTCTTAGCAACAAATTTCTAACAAGAAAATTCTTCAACATCTAAATCTAACAAAAAGTATTTCTTATGAAATTTATTATTTATTTTGTTACTCTGACATTTAATTTAGTTAATTATTTTGAAAAGTTAAAAATCTTCTAATTTTAACAAAATTTAGGCTGAGATTTTTCTATATAAAAACTATACCTAAAATTCTATCTTGCTTTAAAATACCCCGTAAAGAATCATAATAACTACACTAAACAAATTTTGATATTTTATAATAATAAGTAACTCTAGAAATGCAAATAAAAAAACATACATACATGCAAAATGAATCTTAAATACTTAAATAATACAACTTTCTAGTAATTCAAATCCTAAAATATATTAACTAGTAATTCAAATCCTAAAATATATTAACATAACCCATCTACCTATATATATCTACATTGTTTATTAAATGATTCAGATTTAATAATAGCATAACTGGATTCAACTCATACTTATACTACATATATTAATAGCGTTTTGCCTTGTGCAACTTGTGCATGTTTAACATATACTTCAATGTTGGCACCTGGCACCTAATTCTAATATGGATCCAATATTAATGTGCATTTAATCATTGATTATTTTTATTATTCAAATTTTCTTGAGTCTTGAGTAATAATTTATAAATGATGAGCGAAGCTAAAAACAATAAATAAATATAGAAATTACGTTCTGCCCAAGCCCACTGCGAACAAGGCCTTCAATATGTTTGGGCAGGCTACCTTACTTGACTATGCTTCTATTTTTTCTTACATGGACTCCAGTTCTTGACTCCATTTCATAGTTACAAAATATGGTAGATCTGGTTGGATTGATTTTTTTTTTTAAAATCATTTTAAACATTGATGGTCAAGCATAGAATTCGATTTACTCAACAAAAACTAGATTTAAGTGAGGCCTAACCAGGTCAATTCCATTAAAAAAATTTGTCCAAAAACTAAGATTTGATGACGGAAAGGCATAGTTTTCACGTATAGTTTTTAGACTCGGTTCAGTGGATGGCCCGGTTCAAGGCCCGGGTTTTGACAGGGTCACTAGGTTTCAACCGGATTGTCTTGGTCAATTCTTTTTTTAATTAAAATAATATCATTTTAGTTTTTTTTTTTAAAAAAAACAAATATCAACAGGTTGCAACTGGATTTTCAACTAGGTCTTGTCGGGTCAACCTACCAGATCACACTAGGTTTTTTTTTTCTCTGTTTTTTCTTTAACCCAGCTCGGTTCCAGCTCTAGGTCGGCCAGATCCTAGATCGACCCATCGGGCTGGGTCGAGTTTCAAAACTATGATTTCACGTACAAAGTTTTCATATACTAAACTAATTCAATGATATCATTTTTTTTTTAAAGAATAATGAGATGATTTTCATTACCAAGAACAAATATAAGGGGTAAATTATGTAATTAACATACAAAATAGAAAGAGATGGTAAATTAACAAAGCTTTTGTGAAATAGCACATTTTAAAATATCAGAGTTGAGAACCATGATATTTAATTAAATGTTGCGATTTAGAATGTGACATCAATTAAATTTTAGTATTATTTAGAATGACAAACTGGTCAACTGATTCATATTGCTCAGTTAAATCGGCCAATTGGTTGATTCTAAAAAGCAAATGAAAACTACTCTATGAACAATAACTTTTTAAAATTTTAAGTGGAGTTTGTTTTTTAGTCTATAAATTAAATAAGATGTATATTTTAATTTAAAAAAATTCATAAAATTATAATTTTTATATGAACCAGTCAATCAGTTTATAAGTTGAACAACGGGATTGATAGTGAGGTTACTGTCCCTCCCAACAACAAATTTATAACAATAAAATTCAATCTAAATCTAACAAAAAATATTTCTTATGAAATTATTATTTATTTTGTTAATCTGACATTTAATTTAGTTAATTATTTTAGAGAGTTAAAAATCTTTTAATTTTAACAAAATTTAGGAGATTTTCTATATAGAAACTATACTTAAAATTCTATTTTTCTTTAAAATACCAGGCAAACAACCATAATAACTAAACTCAATAAATTTTGATATTTTATAAATCTCAAATACTTAAATAATATAATTTTCTAGTAATTCAAATCCTAAAATATATCAACATAACTTTTATATATATATATATATATATATATATATATATATATATATATATATTTCAGACTTAATAATAAGACGACTGGAAGCAGCTCTTACCCTACCAGATATATTTAGAAAGTTTAACAATAATCCCTGCATTTTGCCTCACGCAACTGGTACATGTTTCACATATACTTCAATGTTGGCACGTGGCACCTAATTCTAATATGGATCCAATATTAATGTGCATTTCATCATTGACTATTTTTTATTATTCAAATTGTCTTGAGTCTTCAGTAATAATTTATAAATGATGAGCGAAGCTAAAAACAATAAATAAACATAGAAATTTAATGAGCAAAAATGATTTGTAGTTTTATTATTTTTAAAATAATATAAAAGTCTACATCTTTAGAAAGTTTATACAATTTTAAATAGATGGATAATCTCAACTAGAAAACAAAATAAAAATATAAAATACAAAAAAATAATTATAAAATTTAAAACAATGCATGAAATCTAAAATTAACAAAAAAAATAACAAAAATTACCCATACTGAGATCCTATGCGATGTTTTTTAAGTTTGCATAGTAATATAGTAGCTATTTTAAGGAAAATAGGCTCTCAAAAATCCTGAAAAAATTAAGTATGGTCTAACTATAAAATAAAAAGTTATGATTTTTCTAACTTTTATTTTGAACTGAATGACTAGTTCTTTTCTTAACTCTAGATATATTTCACTTGTTTATAAATATATCATCTAGACTATTTAAATAATACCGATTCTCATCTTGTTATAAAAAATTCTCACTGCATGTTATCACAAATCTGGCTAGATAAATAAGTTATGTTCCTTTGACTTTGTTGCCGTTTTTTAATGCATGAATGAATGCATGAAATCTTATCTTATTCCAACACAAATTAGATTCCAAGCTAATACAAGATTTATTTAGATTTTCCCTCCTTGGGTACGGATTTTTTTTTTCTAATATTTTTTAACGAACTTTCATGTTGCTAGATTTTTTTTAAAAATTTTTTACGTGTGTGTTCAAGTTGTTAACAGGTTAGTACAGGCAATAAGTCTAAATCTAAGACATGGTGAGGTCCTAGGTTTAAGACCTGTCCTTAGATATTTTGTATAATCTCTAATTCTTGTCTTTGAGTTTTCATCAATAAAATTTATTTTTTTTTGTAATCTAGCACACCAAATCCTAAGATTTTAAAGATCAATTATCGGAGAAATGGATCTAAAAATACCCAAATATCCAACTATATTTATAAATATATATGAGAAAATTACTTTTAAAATTTAAATAAGATAAAATTATAAAAACACTTAGCATAAAAATTAGAGTTTTTACAGAAGAGTTGATGATTGACCATTTTAAAAAATAAAATCTCATGAAAAACATGAAATTTTCTAATGCTTAATCAATAGGTGTGTAGATGAAAAAATTATACAGGAAGAGAAAAAATAAAATAATGATTAAGAAGTGCTATCTAGCCTGGCTTCTATTGATCATGGCATTTGACCGGGTTTGGTTAATTAAGAATATTTAAAAATGTAATTATGATTATTTTTTAAAATATTTTTTAAAGTGTTTTTTTCAATAATATATTAAAATAATATAATTTTTTATTTTTTAAAAATTATTTTTGATATCAATATATCAAAATGATTTAAAAACACTAAAAACATATTAATTTAAAGTAAATAAAAAATAAAGTTTTTTTTAATTTTTTTCAAAAATATTTATAAAACACAAAAATAAATAAATTAACTAGTTTTTCTTGCTAAGAATTGCTCTTGCTTATGATTATATGCTATAGCCATATGGAATTGCTCCTTTGCACGGGTGATTGTGGTGTATTTATACACCACGAACTTGGAATTTTTTCTAAAAAAAAGAGAGATTATATTTATACAGTTGCTTATCCTTGAATTTTTTTGTAGCTGCAGATCAATAAACAAGCCCACAACGTGGCATCCTTTCGACTCCAAGAGCATCTGGCCTTTATCTAATCAGTAAATAACCACCCACAATAAATAATCACAAAACAGAAACTATGGAGCCAGCGTTAATGTTCACTATATTTTATATCACTGGATTTTCCATGGCGAAGAAAACAGAAACTTTGAAGAGTAGGAATTGCATGAGAGGACATCTCAAAATGCTCCAAATGACTTCACAAACCAGTACCATGTTACATTTCTCTGGTTTAGGTCCTCTGATTATCTGTAAGATCCAAAGAAATTAAAGAGACTTTGGAGTGATTTGATGTAGAATCTGGATTTGAGGAGAAAGAAGCCGTCTTCCATAGGCTTGATGCGTCATCGTCTGAAGAAATATCACCTGGCTTGACTTGATCTGATTTGTAAATCGTCTGAAGAGAAAGAAGCGGTCTTCCATGGAAGGAGACACGGCTTGATTTATGGAGATTTAAAGATTTACTTTGCATACATCTGAAGTTACTTGGTTCGATTTGACTTCATATATAAAAATTTGAACATTTGAAGATTTATTACAGACTCGATAAACAACTGTATAAATGAAAAATTATTTGGCTAGTCATTATTGATTGGTGTGTCATGCCAGACATGCATACTGCAGGTGGTGATGGCCTGCCATTGAATTAGAAAAAAGTGCCTATTCTCTCGTAAAAAAATTATAGAGAAACCCGTGCGTGAAAAAAAAAGACCAAAAAATGTAGATAAAAGTATAGTTTTTAGACCTGGTTTGATAGCCGGTTCGGTCTTAGATCCGGATTTTAGGATTTGATCGGATCATCAGGTTGCCCGGATTAATTTATTTTTTTACAAAATTAAAATGATGCCGTTTTAGTAAAAAAAAAATAAAAATCAACGGGTTACAACCGAGTTATGGTCGGGTCAATTATGTCTCTAAGTCAATCCGTCGGGTCACATCAAGTTTTTTTTTTCTTGTTTTTTTTTAATTCAACCTGGTTTTAGTTTCGGGTTGGTTGAATTCCAGTTCAATTCATTAGATGAGCTGGATTTTAAAATTATATATAAAAGGATTGTATAAAAACTCTAGATAAGTTGAAAAACAAGATCACTTGGGCTTGACCTAAATATTGGAAACAATTTTTTTCCCTTAATTTTTTTTTCCTTGTATTATCTAAAGTTCAAAACCCAAAACCATAACATGGGAAATAAACCTAGGATCTATAGGCAAGGATATGACTATGAGTCATAAAACATTAAATTTATTATGGTTGATGGGCAATGCTCTCTCTTTCCTTCAAGAGATGTTCTTGTGGCTAATATTAAATTGGCTCTAGTCTCCATACCCAAGATAGGTAGATCCTGGATGGGTTCTTCTTTGGTCTTTCACAAGCAAAATGCAACCAACCAATGAAGAATGAAGACAAGAAAGCAGACAAAATGAGTAATGGCAGCAAAATGATGTCAGTATAATAAAACAGTTACAGGGTTTGGTAAGAGTTAATGTTGAGAATGTTTTTTTATTTGGAAATATATTAAAATAATGTAATTTTTTAATTTTTTAATATTTAATTTTAATATAAACACATCAAAATAATCTAAAAACACAAAAAAAATTAATTTAAAACTAGATTTTTTTAAAAATTTCAAAAATATAATTGTGCTAACAGTTTCTATCTTCTAAGTAAGGTTCGTTGTCTACTCCTTATCAACTGTGTGTGTGATCTCAATATTTCTTTCGTCTTTTTATATAAAAAAAGCCAAAGAAGAGTGACAGGTGAGGTCTTCTCTGCATGCCATACTGCTGCATAAATAAATAAATAAATAATGGTTCTGATTGGAAGTAAGTTCTGGTTCACATGAAATTCCTGGACGAAACAGTACTAACGTTGCTGCTTCCTTTTCCTTTAAAAAAACTATGAGAAGGGGGAAGAGCCCGGTATTAAGAAATTTGTTTTTTTTTTTTATATATATAGTTTTAAATTAAAGTTTTATGATTACTAATATAATAATAATTAAAAATTTATATAATTATTAATTTTAATATCGATAGAATTAAAACATGTAGGTAGATTTTCATCCATTTTTCATCCATGAATTATCATGGGATTTCAAGACAAAAACTGCAGCCAATAAATCCATAATTACTCAGTCAAATGACGTATATTTTCTTTTGTATACGTAAACAAATATAAAAAGAATACTCGTCAATTGTTAAATTAAAAAAAAGAAAGTTAATTGATAAGATGTTGCCTCTTTGAATCTTTGTATTACTGTATAGTTGTAGTTGTTTTTTAAATATTTTTTTGTGTTAAAATATATATTAATAATATATTTTTATTTTAAAAAAATTATTTTTAACATCAATACATTAAAATGATTTGAAAACACTAAAAATATATTAATTTAAAATTAATAAAAAATAATTTTTTTTAATTTTTTTAAAAATATTTTCAAAACACAAAAATAAATAAGATAATATATAATTTATTTTAAAAAGGTTTATCTATCTTTTCATTCATGATTTCTTCAAAATATTAATATCAACCCACGACAAAGCTTTAGTTTAGATAATAAAAATATTTTCGATCATTTTTAATGCATCACAAAGTTTACAACTCTTTAACTTCAAAAGAGTAAATTTATTTTCAATCAAATTAGGTTTTCAAAGATTAACCAGTAATATTATATTTAGTGGGTTAATTTTAAACTTAGTTAATTTAAAATCTAAATTACTCTAAAATAAAAAATAAAACAAAACAAAAAAACCCAACTTACATAAAATTAACTGAAGTACAAGTCAAGACCAACTCAATCAAAATTTTATCCTTAACATGTAGATTTTATATTTTATTTTAAGAATTTTTTAAATTAAAATAATAATGTTTTTATTATTTAATTTTTTCTGGTAATTAATTTGGGTTAACTTGAATTAACTATCATAATTTATAATCAAGATCTTATTTTGAATTGATGCCTAATTAAATTTTACAAGGATGATAGGATAATATTTCTTCAAATTCAAATTTTAGTAAGTTAACATTAGTAAGTGAGTTGATTATTATTATTATTATTCAAGGTTTAAAAAACAGTTGCTAAAAAATAATGCTAAACAATTATACATGATCTAATATAATAGTAATAATAATAAAAAATCGAATCTAAGTGTAATTATTTTCGGATATAAATGGTGAGGCTCCAAAGTCCAAACACTAAAATTTGTCAAACACAACGGACGTAAAAGTAAAGACACTTAAATATTCAACGAAGAAAAAGAAGAGCAAAGCGGCACAAGGACACAAAAAGTTGCAGAATCCTCGGTCCGTCTTTTCCTGCACTGCACTAGACGGACAATCCTAAAAACATTAAATCATGACTGTGTAATAACTCAAATGCACTGACTGACCTACCACCATTTTGGCGGGAACTGGTTACTGCCGCCGTAAAGCATGGTGGTTGTGGTGGTCTCCGGTCATGATGGAGGTGATGAATCTCCTCAAATTTTGCGAGCTGGTTCAGCCGCAAGTTTTGGTTGTGCTGGTGGTGGTGAAAGTTCTTCTTGGCCTTCTTCATCATCATCATCTTCTTCTTCTTCTTCTGAATCCAGCTTTCGTGAACTTGATGATGTCTTTTTGCAGGTCATGCACTGAAACAAACCATCTCTTCTTGTTGTTATTTTCATTTTGACTGGTTGTTGAAGTTTTTGTTCTCTCTTTTAAAAAAGGTTGCTTTGGTGTTAAAATCTTTAATGAAGATGACCCAGAAAGAAAGATTGAAGCTTTATGATGTTGGATGCTTAATTTCTGTAATTTAATTGATTTTTAGCTAGTGGGTGATTTAGTGGCTATGGTAGTACCGCAGATATTTAGAAAGTTTCAAGTTATTCATGTTTGATGCTTCAATACTCCACTTGTGAAGGATAGATATTTGCTTCTATTTTTGAGATGCATTTTCTTTTAAAAGTTGATAAATTATCTGTAATCCTGAATTTTTGAAAGAAAGAAAAAGTTATGTAAACTGCAAAGTGCTTTTGATCATAGTTCAACTGATAAAAGTTACTAGTATTGTCAGCAATCTTAAATTATCTCTAATTTTCCATATTTTCTTCGCGGATGCGAAACATTATTTGGGAATTTGAAAGTTCATAAATTAATAGATTATTTTCTAATATAGTAGGCCTGATATTTTTGCTTTGTTTGTTTGTTCTTATATATTTTTTTAAAAGACTCAAGCAAGAATATGGCTTGGAGAAGTTCTTCAGACAAGATCAGATGAGCAGCTTCCTATTGCTGATTTAATCGCTGATGGGGAATTGCTGTATGTTCCAACTGTTTTTACCTCCTATAACCTCTTGTCATTACTTGAATCATGTATAGGTGCATTTCTTCCAGTATTTAGGCAGGAATGTGTTCAACTTATTTTATTTCTTAATGAATTTCCAATGCTTTGTGAAATTTCTTTAATTTCTTGTTTTGTTTCTTAGATTTGAAACGTCAAGAGTGATATGGAGAATGTTATCGACGAAGCATATGGAACTAAGATATGTAAAATCATATAAATATGAGCCTTTTGCTTCTAGAAGGAGTTGTGGGAGCAGGTATCTGCCTTATTCTAATGTGGATTCATTTTTGAAGGTAAGCGCCGCCATCTTATTTCTCTTTGGTATGGTGATCTGAATTATATTATCCTACCTAAATGACATAATTTATTGTTCTGCTATATTTTTGTAGATCTGCAAAATCTTGGGAATGGCAGGCATTGATCTCTTTTCCCCATCAGATGTTGTCGAAAAAAGAGATACAAGAAAAGTTTGTATGTGTATACGTTCTCTTTCAAAGAAAGCAAGGTCTTTGCATTTAAATGTAAGACACTTATGCATTCTTTTCATTTAAAGTCATATGCTTGCAGCAATTTCCTTTTCAAAATGTTTTCCTGTGTCAATTTGACAATGATCACAGACAAATTCTTGTGGCAGGTTCCTGATTTTGATATTGTCACTTATACCGTAGCTATGCCAACGGATATGGTTGGAAATATTCGAAGAAACCTGGAACTTTCACATCATAGCTTCTCCAGCTCTGCTAGCAAGACTCCACACCACGAACCAAGACAAAGATCCAGACAGGTATATGAATCTCCTCTTTTTTATTTATATAATTATAAATCTCTTTTTTTCTTCAATAAGAAAATTAAATACTTTTTCTAGTCTACTTTATTGAGTTGAGGAATCAGATTGTGTTCCAGATTATTGTTTACTTGTTGAACTACTTTTGGTTTTACTTATTATGCTTCATACCTGCATTCTAGAAACATTCAAATGCAACTTCTGAAGGAAATGGTGATTCATATTTTGAAGAGTATGCCGAAGTGGAAAGTGTTTCTATGCTTGAATCTGGTAGCTCAGTTAGCAGTTGTTCTAATGATATTTCATCTCAGATGAATTCTGATTCAATGAATTCTCTGGGAGCATCCTTGTCAGTCAAAGGTCATTCCTCTGGACAATGCTTATTAGAACTTGAAGATCAAAATCAACATAGAGATGAATGCAGTAAACGTCAATGGCATGAAGACCATTCAAATGAATCAACAAGATCCATTTGCTTCCAACATTTGGAGAATGATCATCATTTGGATGGCAGGTTATCTACCTCTGTTGTTGAGTCCAATATGTATTTAGTTAGTAGGTCTTCTTATACAGAAAATGGAGCCAAACATAGCTGTGAAAATAGTGGAATGGACCTTAATCATTTCAATCGTAGTTTAGAAGATGATGCCTCAGTAGTGGTGGATTCTGAGGATTGTAGCACACCTAGAGGAAACCGCAATGATGATGTGGAAGTGTCTTCTACTTCCAGCATGAGCTCTGTATCGGGCCCTGTGCAGAAGTTGACTTTTGAGGACCAATTAGATGAGGGAGATGATTTTAAAACCTTCTGGTTTCCTGAATCATCAAAGAGCATGGTGACTTTTTTGATCAAGAAGTCTGTAGATAGGTCTGAATCTCAGGAAAAGGTCATACACAACACACCAGTGGGTAGTTTAATAACTGACTGTGAAGAAGAATCTCTTTTTGACATGAAAGTCATGGATATTGGCTTCTCTTCCAAGCTTTCTGTACCCTGTACACAAATCGAACATTCAGACCATGCTTTTTTGCACAAGAGTGGCAGTTGCATGTCTCAAGCAAATACAGATCTTGGATATGGTGAAGACAGGGAGTTATTTGCTGATTGGTCCTCCTTTTCACACGAGTTTAATCAATGGGATCAGAAAGGTAAACATAGATTTGCTGTAGTACCAGCTAGAGCTTCATCTCTGTCTCTTTCACAAGTAGATTCACCAGAGGAAAATCTTCCTTCTGTTCGAAGCAAAGCTAGAGGGGATGCCTTGTGGCCTGAGAACACAAATATCAAGGGCATTGTTGGAGATAATGACACAGAGGGACATAATGCTACCATGGTTGAATCAGACCTTGAAAATGGCAAACTTCCAAATAAATGTTTACAAACCACTTGTTTTAATAGCATAAAAAACAAAACACACAAGGAATCAGATTCTCCTGACAGAATCGCAGCAATGGTAGATAGTGAAAAATCTCATGAATTTAAAAGCAGCGAGGATAGCAGTGGTTTTCAGCAGCTCTGTGATAGTTCTGTTTTTCAGAGCCAAGGTCCGCAGATACCAGATGAGCATAGGTGCTCAACAACAGAATACTTGGAAAATGTAGGTGAAAACAGTGATCAAGTGTCTATATATGAGAAGAAGGATATGATTTGTTCCACAGAAAATATGGATCAGGTGGTGAGTCAGTTTTGTTGATTTTTTGTGATGTTTTCATCGTAGGTCTCTTTTCAACTTCTTACCCAAACTTTCTATGACTTAAGCAATCTCTGTCACAGGATGATCAAAACCATGAAAAGGTGCAGATTCTGGCAATCGAGAATTCAAATGCAACTGAAGGTCCAAGTGTAGAAAAGGCAGACTGCAAGCCTCCAAGGAGGCCACTCCTTAAAACTGTTGCAAAGGGAACTGCAATTGTTGGGGTGCTGCTGTTCTTGCTTCATTTCAGGTTCGTCCTCCCTTAAGGTGTTAGAAAAATATCAGGGTGATACCACTATTAGAATTTTATCCCAAGATCTATACATGATATTTAGAACACACATTACCGATAATTGAACAAACAAGAGGTTTTTGGATTACCAGTTCTCCCATTAAGAATTGTATTAGGATTCTTTAGGCTCACACTCAAAACCCTACATCCACAACTGTCTTAAGTTGTCCAAAGACCCAATTAGGCTATGCACTTAACCTGTATTTCACAAACCAAAAATACTTTTAGTCCACTTTCATGTAAACTCTAACATATGGCTGCCAAAAAATATACATTCTTATTTTGATATCTTGTAACGGTTATTTATTACTTGCATTGCAGGAAAAATGACACAGAGAAAACAGATCAATCGGTCAAGCAATCTAATCAACTTCGGAAAGCAAATGGCCGGAACTTCTCATCACTGAAGAGCCAAAAGGGAAGTAGAACGAACAGGATGTATCCAGCTGAAAAGCTTAGATTTGGTAATTAGAATATAAATATACAAGTTGTATGTAAAAATAAAAAAGCCATCACAATGCAAGGAGCACCATGCATGACGCCACACATCTACTGTCATCCTAGTATGTCTAGTTTTTGAAACATATTTAATGTAGATTTAGATCTGCAGGGGGAAAACGTTGGCCAGAGCTAATGAATGAGTTCACGAGTTCCGTTTCGGATCGAAACCGAGGATTATGTAGATGGAGCTCAATCGGATTGCCACTTTGTGTACTTATACAGAGAGTTCTTATCTCTAGGAAGATGCCCCTCTCAGTGAAATGGAAGCAACTTATTTTCACCATTCGTTGCTTTGATTTCTTAGTTACTAAGTTCTGCTCTTTTTTCAGAGTAATGTATTTGCACATTCAACATTCATAGCATTTTTATAAAAAAATGAAATTATAACATTATGATTTAACTTTCAGGAATTTGGTGTTTAGTTGATTTCTGCTGCAGCCTGTACATGCTTGTGATCAGTGTGTCATCTCTTGAGCTCATCAGTTCGAAGTGAAAACAGAACTTGTGGAATGAACTTGTGATTCTAACAAATGTTAATTACTGTATTGACTTGTTAACATATGCAAAACTTGGGTAAAATCTACGATGCCATGTTCACGAAGGCGTTTTTTTGTTTGGTTCCTTAAGAGTAGCCAACGACGCCACATCAATGCCATGTCAGCCAGTCTTTGTCATGAAGCGACCTTCTCCACATCAATAATAGTAACTTCCAACATCTTTTCACCGAGCAATCAGTCAATACATTATTTTACCTTTTGATATGTTAAATTTTACTGTTTTGGTATTACACTTTCCATTCAACTTATTAATAATAGTAATATTTTTTTTTATCTAATAAAATCTCATCTTGCATTATATTCTTATTCTTGTATTTTATTAATTATTTGTGCTTAAAGGTTTACCATTAAATGCTTAAAAATTTTAGGGTGTTTTATGTTTTCTTGATTAATCTTCATATTATATAAAAAAAAAAATTAGTTTTATTTTTGTATTGTGATTTTACTTGTAAAAACCTTATATGATCTCAATTTTATTTTTTAATTAGTATTATATTCATTTGTGTTATGATCATCTGGTATCCATGTTTAAGTCTACACTCGCTATAGACTTGACCTTTAGTAGTATTCTTAGAGCTATTTGAGGGGAGCTGTAGACACAGATGACCAACATGTTTAAAATAAGTGAACCTCAAGAGAGTTCTTGAATACGGCATTCAAAGACCAATAAATATAATAGGAATAACCAGTGTACGTAAATTCACCCCAAACGTCACTAATATGACTATCATTTCAGTTACTCTAAATATGATAACATAGATGAATGAGTCATGAGCTCTAAGAAAGTAAAAGACCCCACTTTTGATGGTTGTCATGACCCTTGAATATTTGACACGTGGATTCATGATAAAGATCAATTATTTGAGTGGCATAACTAGTTTGATAATAGAAGAGTTAGATTTGCTAAAATGATACTTATTAATGAAGCCTGACTTTATTGGGGAGATGTTGAGAATTGTTTAGAGAAGAGAGGTAAACCTTCCATAATTGATTGAACCAAAATAAAACAAAAACTATAGGAGAAGTATCTACCCTAGTCTTATAGGAATAAACTCTTGAACTAATGAAATAATTTAAGGTAAGAAAATAAGTCTGTCAACAAGTATATAACACACAATTTAATGTTTACATGATGATATGTGCATAAGGGAAAACGAAGCCATGACTTTGCATAGATTTTATAAATGTTTGAATGATAACTTCAGAAAAGAGGTCAGCTCATAGTTGCTCTCACTCTTGACCAAGTCTATACTATAATACAAGATTATGAGTTAATTATAAAGAGTTAATGGAAAAGATGTCAAGACCCTCGTGGTACCCCTTTTAGATTTGAATTTAGAAATGATATTTTTTTTGTTAGGTGCTCTATCATATAGACCTAATCCTAGTAGTGCCTAAATTTATAAAGAAGATACGAGGAAAAAAGTCATGAATGGAATGTCTAGGATGAGTTCAGAGGTTCAGTGTGCTAATTGTAAAGGGTTCAATCATATCTTCTTAAACCACCTTTAAGCCCCTAGTCATTCAATAACATAAAGATATAGGTGAAAATAAAAACTATTATGTATAAATGTATAAACCAAGTTCAGAAGACTTAAGTGACCTCAATAAAGAGGATATGCAAAAAGATGGAATTAACACTACAAGTCCAAATAAGTCTTAAAATGAAGTTAATAAAGAAAATAATAATTTTGCTTTGGTGGTAGTGAAAGAGTTTTTAGGAAACTTTTTAGTGTAATCATCCAAAGAGATAAATATGGTCTTAGAAAAGTCTTATGATATTAATCTTCTTAAACGACTTGGTTCCCCACCCACCATGCTTGATGTCCAGCACGTCAATAGTTTAGAGCAACATATTGAGCTCCCTAATCCTTTACCCTTGACGCATGAAAAAGAAAGATGAAGATAATCCTGATTTACTAGGTTATGTCCAAACTATATCTACCAAGACTTTAAATAGTGTTTATTCTACTCTACACCCTCAGTCATATAGTGTTTATAATTAAAAACCTAGAAAACCTATACATCTTCTTTCTATCTCTCTTTACATTAAAATATTTGATTCAACTAAGTTTTTTGTGAGTAGAATTCATAATTTACATATTAAGATCATAAAACATATTCAAGCAAGTAATGAACAATATAAAATTCAAGTTGATTTATATAAGTATCATAATACAATTAATGTTGGAGATTATTTCATGATAAATATTAGACCTAAATGATTTTCTTTGGGAACCAATCATAAATTGCGAGTGAGTAGTACCATTCAAAGTGTTGTAAATGATTGAATCAAATAATTATGTCATTAAACTGCCACTAAACTTTGATATTAGCTCTACTTTTGACATGAAGGACTTTGTTATATATAAAACACAACAATCTCTCATTGATGATCCTTTTGAAACCTCTGACTTATTATCCTTATCATTGGTATAAAATGAATAAATTAATGCTATTTTGGATGCATAAGTTATTTTTACCAGAGATAATAAAGTTCAACAAATCCTAAAATATGAGCTAGGTGACCATATTTATATTGTACTTGAATTACCAAAGAGACATTACAACAATTTGGTCCTTATCTTTGGGAGTGTTATCAGAGCCATCTTGAATTATACTTGACCAGGTCGAATTTTTCTAACCTTAGAAGATTTGGTGGGGACACTGAACCCAAGAAACTATTTAGATGGAAGGTATCCTAAAAGAACTGCATTAATAATATTTCATCGTGCACAACTTATACCATCTTGTTGTAATAGGACTTATGGTAAGTGGTAGGGTACTTAGTTTTGATTTACTTTATAAACTCAGGTACATGAAAATTATTTGGTACAATCACTTTAGGGACTAGAGATATTTTTGTAGCTTGTACGGTACAAGTCTACTCCCTCAATAGCCTTCACTCTTGCTTCTAGTTATGCTATCTTGTCATAATTAATACCCTAAGAAGACTTTGTTTTCTGGGATTTGCTGGCAAATATATCAATGGTTACTAGGGTTGGTCGGGTATTGTGAACTGCACAAAGCTTGTGTTACACCAGGGGTCTTGAGTTATCCTCCCGCCTTTTCTTTAGGTTGGATTATTGTAAAAGGAATGAGCTGATTAGACGAGCCTTCACCAGAAAGGTGTCTAAGTGTCTACTCAAGCTGGCTTGTGATGCGAGCCATGTTAGCATTCAGGGAGTCCAACTTCTCTTGGAAGTGGGCATCATAATGAGCATGTTCTTTGTCCTCCATACTTCTTTATCGCAATAGCTTTTTGTAAACTTTATAGATTATGGCTTTCTAAGGACCTATATTTCAACTTGTGTATGCATGACATTTAAACTCCAAAGCATGAATGCATGTATGCTTATGAATACAAGTGCATGTACACGTACGTCAAATATGGATTAACATGTTCAATAGGCTAATCCATAACTTCTTTGTTAAAAAAATCATGGTCTTAGCTTGGAAAATCTTATGGAGTTCAAGATTATTGACACGACCAAAAGATTGATGTTTTCTTCCAAGTACAGGAGTGTCAAAGTAATAAATAACCTAACAAGACCGGGATCGAACCAGTAAGAAGTTAATTGTATAACAAATACAAAATATGTTAGTATCAAACATTAAAGTTCATGTTAAGTTTACACTATACTTATTCTTACACCATTAGTGTAACCAGGGGCGGAGCTAGGATTATTTGTTAGGGGGGCCAAAAAATATAATATATATTTTTAATTTATTATATATAAAAAGTAAAAATAAAATAAAAACTGCTTGATTTAGTTTTATTTAAAGAATGTATTACAAAATATATAATAATATTTATACCTATTAAATACAAACATACAAAATATATAAGAAGCATTAACTAAAACGAAACATTATTTATGTTTAATAAACTTTAAAATAAAATAATAAATAATAATTCTTATATATTTATTTTAATTGTGCTCGTTGTTCTTTCATCGAATAGAAATCATTGATTATCATATCAATTGGGAATCTTTCAACAATTTCTTTTTCTATATAGACAATCAAATAATTTGCAAGAAAATCATCCTCCATCCGATTGCGAAGTCTTGTTTTAACAATCTTCATCGCTGAGAAAGCTTGTTCAGTAGTTGCTGTCGAAACAGGAAGAGTCAAGATAAGCCGAATCAACTTGTCAATGAGTGGATAAATTGTTGATTTTTCTGTTTCAACCAATCCTTGACATAAATCTGCAATCGATGACATATTCTTTAATTTTGGATGATTGGGTACATCAAGCTCATAATGTTGCAACTGAAATCTCAAATGAATTTTTTCTTGGTCAGAAAAATCTTCAGGATAGAACTTGTCAACAAGTAAGCATATATCTTCAACATTGAATAATTTATAGCTATTTCTAGGATCTAACGCTGTGCTCAATTTAAGAAACTCGACTGCCTGCTCATTGAATCTGTTATTTAGCTCTTGTAATTGCTGATCAATGATAGCTGTAAATATATCAACTCGGTAGTGATACTCAACTGTTACTGATTTTGTTTTACGACGAGATCGTCCCACACTAGAAAAACAAGTATCCATATCAGGAACTTCAATGTCTTGATGCTTACAAAATGATGTCACTTCTTCTAAAAGAATTTCCCAACCATCGTCTCTTAACTTCTGAATTAAAGTCTTTGTGCTAGTCACCAAATGCATAGCATTTAAAATGTCTTGAGATTTTTGTTGCAATGCTTGACAAAACACATCAGTAATTCCCATAACATTCTTCATTATATGTAAGAAGAATGCAAAATCAAATGACATTATCAACTTAAATGAAAAGACCGCATCACCACGTTGAGAATAAGTAGATCCATCTAAAGCAATGTTTTCAAGAACTAAGCAAGTTGCCTCATACATTTTTATCAAACTGCAAATTGATTCGAAATGCAAGCTCCATTTGCTATCTTCAGGTCGTTGCAAACCACCTACTTGATTAACTCTTTTACCCGTTTCAATCTCGGCCAAATCTAGATGTTGCCGTGAGGTTGTAAGCCGCGTGCTCTGTGAGATTTTCCAGCATCTGATCTGTTGAGACGGAAGCTGAACTGGTCGGTTGATTTGCTATGAGAGACTCGGTGGATTCTTTGTTGTTGCCTCTGTCTGCCTTATCTTTACATAGTGGATTTTCAGGCGAAACTTTTTGTTATGTTATTGAACGTCCGTACTACGTTGCACCAGCGGATGTGAAGCTGGTGCATGACAGAATCCCCCCAGATGAACGTTCCACTTGATTCTGCTGTTCCATCAAAACTGAACTACTTAAAAAGATCAAACTTAGGAAGAAGGCTTTGCATGTAAGATTCTTGTAAATGTGTATCAGTTCAATTTTATTATGTCATCAGCTCAACTGGAGAAGCAAAGTGCTTAAGAAGATAAAACGTTTATATTTATAGGCTGATTGTGTTACCTCTAAAAACGAAAACTCCTTATAATGCTTCTGCTAATTTGCTTGTACAACTGCTTCATTTAGAGGCACAGTAGCATTCTGATTAGCAAGTTCTCTTCTTGCATACTCACAGATAATAAATGTTAATAATACTTAATATCATCATCGGGTAATTTATTGATCAGATACGATGCCTAAACGATATTCTTAACGTTAAACTCCCTTCTTAAGATCTCAACTTCCTTTAATAGCATGACTCAGAAACTGGTGTTGTTGTCTTGTATCTTCATGGATGCTTTGCTTTCATAAATTAGTTGTTAATCCAATATTCTTAAGTAATAATATAAATCATATATTTTAAGATTTCAGCTGACAACTTCAACTTTCTGAATTTTTTGTATTTTTATTCTGTTAGTTTTTTTAATGCGGCCAGATTATGGAGGTGGCAGCTATGATATTATTGAGAATGTAGTTTTTTTAACCCAATTTTAACTTCATGGTGGATTTGCAGTCAATTAATGCCTTCTGTTTCAGAGATTTCAGTCTGTGAGATTTTTTCTCTCTTTTGATCCAAAAAGCTTGCTATTTAAGTGAACTTTGTTCTTCATTAAGTCAATTGGTTTGCCTATGTCTGACTTGTCTTTACATCGAGGGTTTTCTAGTGAAACCTTTTGTGATATTATTGGGAGCCCTTATTGGATTTCTATATTTCTACCTTTTGGAATGCCTCTTCCATCAGCACTTGTCGTGCAGATGAATAGTAATCAAACTAATAATATTTAAATTTATAATAAATATATAGTTTGGTTATTTGATTTTTTTTAAAATAAAAAAATTACTGATAAAATTATCGACGGAATAAATTACATAACATGTTACTAATTATTACACATAGAATCATCGAAGAAATAAATCAATTAAAAATTTTCAAAAAATTTAAAAAAATTACATGATTTTACTCCTGGTGATATGCAATCACCAATTGTTTTTTGATGTCAGTAACATAAAATAAATTATTTATGAAATTATTGACGGAATGATGCTTGTAAATTTTTTTAGCTTGTTTTTCTCATTTGTAAATCCATTGATATTATAATTACTGGCAAAATAAAAATCCCCAATAATAGATTTTTTAATTAACAGTATTTATCAGTAATTTCTTCAGTAAATATTTTCCCATCATAATCATATTGCATGAATATCAACAAAACAATTTACCGAGAAGATGCATAATTCTAATAGTATATGAACAAAAAGGCAAAGCCTTTTTTTTTTTTCCTTCCTAATCGTTATTGTCGATGCGGTTCTTTTTCTTCTTGGTTTTCTTTTTAGAATGGTGACTTTCATATTGTTATTCTCTATAATCCTAAGAGTGAAGATAATATGGAAAACAAAAACTTCAAAAATAAGTCTGCACTGCTGAATTATAAATAGAAGCTACAAATGGATCGTACTTCAAAATTATGATTCAATAATTTATGTATATTCTTCAAAATTTGTTATTGTCATAGTCTCAGGAAAAATAATTGTAAAGTAATGAAATAAAGCTTTACAGTGAAAATAAGCCCAGCATTATATGTTCAGCAGAAGTATGACATCGATATTAGTCAACCCATCACAAGAAAAGTCATCGCATTGCTAAATTGACAGAGTCTTAGCCTTTTTAAAAAATAAATATATTTTTTTTTCTATGGTTTTCATTTATATTTTTTAAGAAAAAATCATTTTTATTACATGTTGATTTTAGAAAGAACTAGATCAATAATCGTGTTATGTCATGAGTTAGGTCAAATGTTTTTGAGCATATATAAAAAATTCAGACATTGCTAATATTATTCTAATTAAAAAAAAATTAAACCATGTATAAGTTAATTTAATCAGCTTGGTGATTCTAAAAACAACTCAAACAACCAATAAAAACATAGTTTGATTAACAAAAATACATGACAACATCTTTTTTTAAAAAATTAATATTGAAACAATAACATATTGGATCGATCCGCCTCAACTCAGGTTAACTTATCAAATCCACGACTCAAATCATGAGACCATGCCCATATAAAACGAATCAGAATAGATTATAAAGCTCATTTCCTAATCAACTCAATGTTAAATAATAAAATTAAAAAGAATTAATTTTTTTAAAAAATCAAAGTTAACCTATCAAACTCGTGATCTAAGTTATGAGATTAAGAGAATCTCATATAAAATAAATAAAAATTACCTTATTTAATTCAGATTAATTTGTTAAACCTGCGACCAAGGTTATGAGATTGTAATAACCCCATAAAAAGCAAAACAAAACAAATTATGAGGCTTAATTTTCAATAAACTAATTGTTAAAGGTCAAAAATGAAAAAAAAAATCAGTCTACAATCATGACACAATAAAACAACTTAAGTCTACTCGGGTTAACGCGCAAAACACGTAATTTAATTTATAAGACCAAGATAATCTCATGGTAAGTACACCAAAATAAATTATGAAGCCTAATTTATAATTATTTCAATGCTAAAGAATGAAATAAAAAAAATAACAACAACAAAAAACTATAGTCAACAATGTTAACCCACCAACCTCGCAACTCAAGTCATGAGACTGAGATAATCTCGTAGAAAATAAATTAAAATAAATCATGAAATTTAATTTTCAATCAACTCAATATTGACGGATGAAAATAAAAAAAAAACATATTAATTAAAACAAATAAAAAACACTCGAGTTAACCTATCAAACTCTTAATACCGGTTATGAGACTAAGCTAACTACATATAAAGCGTACCATAATAAATTATGAAGTCTAATTTTTAATAAACTAAACATTAAAAAAATTAAAAAAATATATTAAAATAAATAATATTTTATGTAATAGTTAAGAATAAAATAATTTTTTAATTTATACTATAATATTCTAAAGTAAATATAAAAAATCCAAAAAAGTTGGACAGTCTGTATAGAAGAATGTTGATATGATTTCTTATTCAACATAACTATTTAAGGCTCAAGTGACCTAAGAGTATAGTGGTAAGTGGTACCTGGCCGCATCCACTTGCTGTCATGGTAGTGATCTAAGAACTGGAGGGAAACAACGTGCTTTTCACGTGTGCACGCGCGCGCGTGGATGGAATACCTCCGAGTCTCCGACCCTAAAGAGGGAATAGAATTTTGGAAGACAGCAGGCCATTCCAGGAAATCAAAGACAAATGATATGCACTTATGAAGTACTAGTCTCTTGCCCGCCCTTACTAATAGAAATAATTTTTTTTAATTTAAAAATTATTAAAAGCATGGAGAAACTTTTAATCGTATTATTAAATTTAGTCAAATTGATTAATTTTGAATTCTTTTAATTTAATTATTTACTTAACTTGAATTTTTAGTTAAATGGTAGTTAACTCGATTTAAATTGATTAATTTCATAAATCAAAATAAAAACCTAATAATTAATAAAAACATGACTTAATTTTTTTTAAAAAAAAACATTAAGGTAATAATTTTTTAAAAAATATAAAGATAATAATCAGGTACCTCTATAAACCGAGTCATGCACTTTATTGGATTTAATAACTTGTGTTATAAATTTTTTTATTTAATTATATAATAAAAATATATACCGACAAAATTGAGCACTAACATTAACCTACAGCAACAAAAGAAAAGGGAGTAGGGATTTTTGAATTTCTCTTTAATTTTCTTCCATGAAATCTCACAAAAATAAGTAGATTGAGAGGTAAAAATGAGAATTGGAACTTTTAGGAAGGGTATTTATACAAATTGGGAGGAATTAAACTTAGGAGAATGAGAGGAATGTAGGGAAAACAAGGAAAAAGGGAAGGAGGGGAGAAAATCAAGCAATTCTTCCATTCTTTTCACATTAAGTTTTGATATTAAATGGTGAGGAACTCTTGTTTTGGTTCAATTAATGTATACAGTTTATTTTTGAAATTATGAACATATTTGTGTATGGAAGAAATCAGGAATTTGAGAAATTCTTACTTGGATTGTTTAATTTACATTGGAATCATGTTAACATGTATATTTAATTGTGGGGACAAGTTAGAGTTGAAGCATCTAAGAAAAAATAATTGCCCTATTTTTCAAGGCTGGTGCCGGCCTAGGAGTACCAAGGAAGGGGAGGGATATTTTCTTCAAATTGGTTATTTAGAGGATATGTTAGTTTGTTTTTATGTTTATAGTTATGAATTCATGCAAAAATTTGAAGAAAAACAGCAAGAAATCTATAATTTCTTTGCTATTTAAGCCTTTGCCTAAAGGCCATTAAAAATAAATGGGTGAGTTTAAAATTGATTAGGTATTACTGTATAAAAATATACATTATAAATAATTATATTGAAAGGGATGTGTCAAATGAAAGAATAATTTTCGAGACTTTATGTAAATGTTAGTCGAAACGGTTTGTAATGTGAAAAATAAAGTAATAAATGTTATTGGTATATTTAACATAAAAATATGATATTTATGTGAAAATAATTGAGTAATGTGTTATATGAGTTCAAGAGTTGATATAAAAAGGTGATAATAAAACATGTTGGTTGATGATATGAGTTATTGTTCTGGTTAGATCTCAATGCGCGGGAGGTTCGGGATCAACATGCCAAATAGATAGGATTTCTACTCAATTTATTTTCACTAATAAGAACCAAGAAAAAGAAATAATTTGGTATGCTATATGGATGGAAGTCATGTGTGTGTGTATATGTGTGTGAATTATTATTATTTTGGTTATGTTAGAAAAAAAGATAATATAAAGAAAAATTATAAACAAGAACTTGATTAACCCACTGCAAACTTGGAGGCTAATATCAGCATTCATTGGTGTTCGTGTATGTCTTACAGGTCATGGAAGAAAATGATATCAACATGGTTATGTTGATATTGGTATTACTCAGAACTTGATTAGCCTATCGGTAACTTTGAAGCTAATGATATCAACTTTACTTGGTGTTTATGTATTTTTTATTTTTCAGATCATGAAAGTTAATGATATCAACAAGGTTATGTTGATATTCATATTAATTAAAACTTGATTAGCTTATCAATATTAATGTGAATAATTTATATAAATATCTCAATCGCTACAAGAATAATAATTTTAGTTGGAGATATATTCATTTTTTTATATATATAGATAACTAGGTTTATGTAAATGTTTTATGTAATTATTGACTAAATTTTCTATGTTAATTTTTTGAAAAACTATGTAATGGATTAGACTTCTTGAACTAAATTTGGTAAATATTTTATATCTTATAGTTAAATATATTAGTTCTTTAGTTTTTAGTATTAATTTTACTCTTCCTATATAATTAGTCAGTATTAGTTAATGCATTTACTTTCTATGGTTTGTAATATTTCCCAAGAAGTTATTTAATGTTTTAATCTTGAATGATTATTTTATTTTACTCTCAAGTTCTTCTTATCCTATGAATAACATGGGTGTTTGGGCTAACCTGCGCGCACCTCGACTAATCCCACAAGCCCTGAAGTTAACGACCATGTAAGCATTCAGTAGTCCTAAAATTTATAAAACTCGAACTGATGACCTTTAGAGAGCAAACTTAGAACCTGACCAGTTAAGCTACACCCTTAGGGTTCCTATGAATACATTTTTACATGGTCAAGTCGGGGTTCTTATGAATAAATTTTTACATGGTCAAGCCGTTATTCACCTTTAATTTGTTAATTTAAGAGAAGTAAAATGGAGTTGGAGAAAATATATGATTTGTGTTGTGATGATTTTGATCCAGGGTGATTGGATCGTGTTTGAGAAATAAATGATTAGAATTATATAAGTTTAGCCGATAACTTGAGATGTGATAAATATACAGAAAAATCTACTGAAATTCTGGTAGAATAAAAAAAGTTATTATTTTTCACCAATGTGATTAATGTGTGTTTTGCTTAAATGCCATATTATTCTTATATTTGGGGTTGTTACAACCAACCTAAAAATATATATTTATTTGAGATAGTAATAACCATATATAAAGTAAACCTTTGAATTGAGTAACCTAAATTAGCAAGTTAAACCTGTGAATTGGATTATAGACTCCATTATAATTATTATTTGTTTTTTAAAACTATTTTTTATTTAAATATATGATAAAAAAAAGATTATTGCAAAATCGAACATCAATATAATACCGAGATGGTTTTTTGAGACTGCAATAACCTTATAAAAAACAAAACGAAATCAATTATGAAAATAAATGTTCAATTAACCAGATATGTTAGAATAAAATAAATAAATAAATAAATAAACAAACTCGTAATACATGAGACAGAGCAACATCTCTCTTGAAGAGCTTGTTAAAAGAAGATTTTTGTGAACATCAAACAAATGAATTTAGGTAAATGGGTCTAAGAGGTGGTTTCTGTACAAGTAAATAAAATAAAGCAGTGAAGAAATAATAAAAAAAAAAAAACTGCAAATGATACTAGGAGATGACAATGCTGTGGATGAAAATGAAATCAAATGAATGGTCATAGCTAGAAGTAGCATGGATTGGTGGCTACCCACTGACAGACCTTCATGAGTGCTTCAAAAGGGTATATCATTCAAGAATTCAACTGTCCCAAATTCAAAAAAGGTCGAAAGAAACATTAATTATTGGGCCCCAAATGCTGCATAAAGGTATTTTTTTATTTTTTATTTAAAAATTTTTAAAAATTTAATATTTTTTTAGTATTTTTAAATTAAAATATTTTAATGTAATAATAAAAATAAATTTTAAAAAACAATTAACCTTAACCTAAGTTAGGTGGAGACAGGTGAGTAGAAGTAGCCATCGCTGAGTGAAAGAATATAAACCTGTCCATGTTAGTTTTTGTTCCACAAGCATGTGAAGATCATCCTCTTTCTTCTTTAAACCACACGCCTCTTCTCCACCTTCCTTTGTTGTCCTTCTCTTACACTGCACGATCTCTAAAAAACACGCTGGATCGGAGCTGTCTTTGGTAATAATATAGAGTCAAAAACTAGTTGTACCATCCCCTTACCAGATCAGGAGAAAACAAACATGGAAAATAATACTCCTGTCCTAACCAAGAGGACAACTTGAGTGCTTTCACATTGTCTAATAGAAAAGTAATTTTTATTTAAAAATATATTAAAATAATTTTTTTTTTAATTTTTAAAATTTATTTTTGTATATAAAGAATAAAAAAGAAAAATACAAAGAAAAAGAAGATCTAACTTTTCATTTTCTTTTCAACTTTTTCCTTAAAAATCTTTTAAGCAAAAATTCTTACGTACACGAAATTACAACAAAGCTTCTATACACGAAATCTAAAACCTCAATTTCCGACTTCTTTCCCCCCTCTTCTTTCAGCTAATAGAAACTAGAAAATTAAAGTTTTAGAATTAGAAGGTAATTAACATTCACCAAGACAATCATCAAAAAGGCACCACCTCACTGCAGACAAAATCATCAGAATTCCCTACAGAATCCTCAGGCCATGAATCCCTTAACAACTTCAACAACATCTGTGCCTTCCTCTTAGCTCTGTCAGTACAATCACTCTGTACTAGCAACAGCAGCTGCGTCAGTATTCCTGCGCAAACTGCCTCCTTTTGACTCTGCTCCGACGCTGAACACAGAACCAGCAACGCTCCCGCCGCGTACTCCGTCGCTCTATCCGATATCTTCAGAATAGTCTTAACTAACAACGGAACAGTCAGCGCGTGCGCTACGAATGCTGCGCAACCAACTTGTATTCTGCTAAGCAATTCTATTGTAGCAAGGGCTCTTTCTGCATCACATTTATCAAGATCTGCCAGCCTGTCGATTAATGTCTCCGCCGCTCCGGCTGACACCGCTTTATGCCTGGTTTGTTTAACTAGACATAAAGCGAAGAGCCCTTTTATCCCAACTTTAAGCGCTCGAGGAGACGATAGAGGATTTTTCAAAATATCTATTACTCCTTCGAAGATAATCTCTCTGTTACTGATTTGAAGTCGAAGATCTGACGATCTTGTTCCCGCAATAACATTCTCGATTAGTGCAGCCGAGTTGACTCGGACTTCGATTGATGAATGAAATAGTAAATTTGCTAAACAACTCACCCGCTCGGGGTCCGAAGCTATTGCCACACAGTCGAACTCGGCGAGTGGAAACATAACCAGGATCGCGAGTGACTCGTGGCTCAACTCTAATGATTGACTGCTTGAAAACACGAGGTTGACCAGGATTTCGCGAACGTTATGTGAAGAAATGAGAGAACGGTTCTTGTCCGAATCACGAGCGAGTCCTCTGAGTCGAAGGAGGGCGGAGAGGCGAGAGTGAGTTGGGTTTGACTCGGAAGCAGCTTGGCTTAATAAAGAACGAACTAAGCTCGGTTCGGCTGGCTGTTTGGGAGTTGGTATTCGCTCCACGCCGAAGGCGCGATTTGCCACGCACCAGTCTTGAATCAAACGGCGAAGAGTGTGGTTCGGAATTAAAGTGAAGTCGGTGAGTGGGGCTCGGGTAACCGGACAGGTAGTATTACCGGTAGCCACCCATGATTCGATGCTAGAACGATCGTAAGTTTGGCCTGTATTAACGGTGACCGGGTCACGCATTAGTTCAAGGGAGATCGGACACCGAAAATGGTATGGAATCTGAACGCTCAAATCTAACGGTTCTAGACTTCGAGGCATTGGAAACAACAAGTTTAGGAGTGGCGACAATGGTAGTATGAGAAGTGATGGAAAATCTGCTGGAAATCCTGTCTCAGATTTGTTGGGCTTGTAGTGCTTGGGTGTTCTCTCTTATATGAAAGAGAAACGGGTAGCGAAGAGAGTGTGTGGGCGTGGGTCTGGTCTTATCGGACTCGTCGCCACACGTGTCATCGAATTTGCCTGGTTGGTTGTGGGGAGAGAAATGGAAAGCGAATGGGGAAGGCGTGTTTGTTTGTTGGTCAAATGAAATTTGGGAGACTAATAGGGACCCACCAATACAGCCTCTAAAATCTAACTCCTGTTTACATCAGAGAGGTAAATTACGTGACAGCTCGGTTAGTTTAAGTACATTAAATAAAATCAAACTATACCATACTTTATTGAGCACCATGAGGTGGGTGGTATTTTCAGTTTTGGTCCCTCTAGTTTTGTTTTTTTCTCAATTTTTTCTGTATTGTCCTGTCGCGGTGGGGTAACAGCCCATGCCATGCTGTGCTTTCCGTGGTAGTATTGTTGCTGTTGCATGGTTCACTCTTTTGACTTGTGAAGCAGGAATGGCTTTTGGGCGCCTGCCCATTATGGATGTTGAGGGCACCGCATTATGTCAATACATCCTTTACAGGCTGGTGGTGTGTCAAATCTTCTTCGCTAGCTTTGTTGTCGAAATATTGAAATGCGGGGAAAATGGATCCCTCGGTAAAACCCCAATCTCCAAAAGTTCTCGTGCTTTTAGAGACCGTTTCGTACTGCGGTTTAAATGATTTTTTGTAAAATTTTATTTTTTTTTTGTTAAAATTGAATGCGGTTTGTACTTTCTGGATCGTTTTGATGTGCTGATATCAAAAATAATTTTTAAAAAATAAAAAAATATTATTGGCATGTTTTTCGGCACGAAAAACTATTTGAAAAGCAACCACTACCACACTTCCAAACACCCTCTTAAAGAGAGCTTTTGCCTCGTATGAGAGTATTCTTCACAAGTTTAATCCAATGTGTAGCATATAAACTATTGTAGGAATCGATCGGATTAATCAAATAGCAACAAACTTCATTGTTTATATGGGAAAGCATATCTTATTTTTTTAAAAAAATGATCACCGGATCGTACACCACAAAAACTTGACAAGTATCTTTCATAATTATCTTTTCTATGTCTACATGAGCAAGTTTGTAGACAAAGTTAAGCGAAATGATTTGACTTCATTGAGGAAGTTCACTCATGCGTGTGACTTTGTTGCAGGCTGTGGTACTGGAAGGGAGAGCAGGTTAGAGTAGAGGGCAGTAGATGAAATTACCCATAATGCGAAGAAGAAGAGAGCAAAGCAGGCAGCGACATGATTAGGTTAGAATTGTCTGTTTGTGTTACATTAGCTAGGGCGGTCAATGGTCCAAGATAAACAGAGGAATGTGCGGGTCCAGGTTGTCTCTCCGCCACTTTATCCGAGCAAGAAAAGGGAAAGGGAGTTTTGTTTCGTGGATAACACTAGTAAGGTGGGTCCCTCTATTAAGTGGGACCTACCCTTCTCGTTGACATAAATAGAGAATATATCTCGTGCTAGGCCTGCAAGCCAGCAATTCTAACCTAATCATGTCGCTGCCTGCTTTGCTCTCGAGGTCAAGCGAGACTTTGCCTTCTCTTTTTATCTCCTTTTGATTTCCATTTTTCAGAATATATTTTCATTAGAACATAGTCAAGGGGAGTCAGAAATTTTCTTTTTTTATCTAGAGCTATTAAATAAATATATAAATATTTTTTAAGATTGGTTATTAACTCACATATATAAATTTTTAAAATTAATAATAAATTTTTATTTAAATACATTATCTAAAATATTAAAAAATAAATTTAAAAGTATATAAAATTAAAAAGAAAATAAAAATAAATTTAATATTAAAGTTACAGCTTTCGATGTTTTATGAAATATAATTCATCTATAATTGAATCTGAATCGATATCATAACAACCCCTTAACCGGGATAAAATAATAATCTCATGTCAACTGGAAAATAAAGTAATTAAATTTTTTCTCCTTTTTAATTCCTTCTTCCTTCACTTGATTCTTTTCTAGATTAGTGTTTTATAAGTTGGACTTTGTTAATTTACAAGGTTATTCTCTCACTTCTTATTTTTTTTTCTTTGAATTTTTTTATGTTTTTCCCTTACTTTTTTCTATTTCTCTCTCGTCTTTTCTTTTCTTTTTTCTTCTATTCTGCTGCTGCTCAGTCGGCAACATATAAAAGGAATGATGAGCTAATTTGTTTTATTTTTTAATGGCAAATAACCATTTTACTCTTAATGAGTCATTTTGCTTTTATTTGACGGTCTTTTTTTTTTTGTTAACACTACCAAGCTCCGTTTATCCTAAACTCTTAACTAGATTTTATTCAATATATTTTAAGATCCCTCGTAAAATTTCAACTTGATCTGATAGTCGGATTGAAAATTACGTCCAATAACGTAAAACTGATCAAATTGTGATTTTTCATCAAATTTCTAAATTTCTCTAAAAATTCTGAAATTTTAACCCAAGCTAAAATATCATATTAAAAGGCTCCACGTAAATTTTCAGAATTTTTTGATAATTTAATTAAGAATTATAAATTTATTTTACATAACACTAGTTAAAAAATATTAATAAAATCTTGACCTAGGCTAAAGTTAACCCTAGCCTTTGCCATGCCTCCGCCTGTGAACATAGTAATCTAATATTCTTGTTTTTTTTTTTTTTTTATCCTAATCAGATAGTTTTCTTCTTTTTATCCAAACCTAAATTAGTTCAGTGTAAGGAGAGAGATTCAAGGCCGGTAAGGTGGCAAGATTTGTCGATGATATTCGGAGGAGAAAAAGGACGCGGTTGCACGTTGAACCGCAACGCTTGTAACGCCCGCAGGATGGTATTATCCAAAATTGGTAGTCTTTCCCTGTCTTAATTCTTAAAGTACCAGCATTTTATATTCTGTGCGCAGAGTGCATTTTTAAATTCCCTCTTCATTGAACACTGCAACACACGCTTCTCTAGTGTAATTATTCAATCTTTTAAACTATTTACTCGCACATCGTATCTCCAAATGAAGATTATCTGTTTTTTTTTTTCATCTCAGGAAAGAGACATCGTGCTAAATTCTTGGGTCAATTCATATGACTGCGATTAAAAATCATTCCATGATCTTAAGATTTAATCTAATTGAGAGAGTGGTGAATTAACATTAGAATTGATTTTAAAAAAAAAAACTAGAAGACAAGAGAGTTAGGCTTTGTGATTTGTTTCGGCTTGCTTTTCGTGATATTTTTCCTGTCTCATGATCAGGACCGCATGATTGATAAGTTGACTCGAGTTGACTCAAGTAGTTTTTTTGTGTTTTATTTTTAATTTCATCTTTCAATACATTGATAATTGAAAATCGAGTTTTATAATATGTTTAAATTTACTTTCTATTAAGTTATCCTGATCCCATTACCCGGATCGAGGGTTTGAAAGGTTAACATAAGTTGATCCGGGTCAATTTTTTTATCCTTTTTAATTGATATGTTTTTTTTTTCAATTTCATCATTCAACATTGAGTTTATTGAAAATTGAGTTTCGTAATTTTTTTTTTCTATAGGATTATTATAGTTTTCATGACACCACGTACAGATTGATATGTTGACCCGATTCGATCCAATATGTTGTCATCTCAATATTTATATACAAAATATCATTTTAAATATTTATTTTTAGTCAAATTATATTTTTATATATTGTTCATATTACTTTTGAATTCGTTAAGGCGACCAAGTCACATTTGATCAATCTTCACATGTTTTTTTTTATTAGAAAAAACATTTGCAAGGTCAGGTATTTTTTTATATTTAAAACAAATTTAATAAAACCAGCAGAATAGCACGGACCAATAATCTTGTATAAAATGGTGGCGTGGTTCAGAATTTAGAACAAAAATAAAACGTTTCTTTCTGAATATATTCAAAGTTAAAATCAGTAAAATGTATTTTTTTTTCATAATACTATGGTCCCTGTATGAATGAACTGTATTGAAATTGATTAAAGTTACATGTTTAGTATTAATACATGAAAGATAATCGGAAATGAGAAAACCAAAAGAAAGAAAAAGAAACAAAGAAAACACCTTAAACTTCCACCATGGATGACAAGGTACTACAGAGAATCTGTCTGCGCAGAGGTTTTTCTGCAATGGGTTTGCATTGCATGACAGAACAAAACTGAAAACTGGCAGAGTGGCAGTGAACAGAAACAAAGTGAGAATCAAGAGCTGCTGGTAGAGGAGAAGGAGACGGTGTCGTTTAGTGGTATTTTGCAAACAACACAAAACAAAACAAAACACAGACCCAGCCTGGGGGTTGCAGAGACAGTGCGCCCCACGAGCCACGCCGTCCAGTGAAGACCCAGATGTCTCCAGTCAACCAGGCAACAAGTGCCTCTCCAGCCGAGCACCACTGCACGTGCGCTATCTCCCTCTCTCGCACGTGCTTTTAGTTAATTAATCTCTTCACTGTAGTTATGAATAATATTGGAGGATTTTTGTTGTTAGAGGTACGGAATTCCAACTCAGTTATCACAACTATCCAATGGTTTCATGTTCGTGTGACTGCCCACTCTCTGTTTCACTTGTTTTTGGTTTCCATGCTGCATCTCACTTTGGCCTGACAAAGTACGTACCCTGCTTGATTAATAAGAAATTTAAAATGTTTTTTTAGAAATATATTAAAATTTATTTATTTTTATTTTTAAAAAATTATTTTTAATATTAACACATTAAAGTAATTAAAAAAATTAAAAAAATTAAAAATTAAAATTTAAAAAACATTTTTAAAACACAAACCTCTTGTTGTAAAGAATAAATTATTTATTTTTAAATATCTCTTAATAAAATAATTATAAATTTTTAAAAAAATCAAAATATAAAACACTGAGAAAATTATAAGATTGAATATATCTTAGCTAGAAGAAACAAAACACCGATGGGGAATCTCGATGAAATTGAATATATCATTAGGCTTTTTTTTATTATTATTTTTTATAATGTCCCAATTGTTATATCATATTTATTAATTAGTGGCTAATTACACTGACACTTCTAACCTTTTTCAAAGCAACTTCAAAGGCTGAACGTGATCCACCACCCCTACATTAACCCAGGGCAGGCTTCAGACGAGGGAGCCTTTACAGGATTCCCGCCAAAATTGGTACGTCTACCGGCTACCGGCTACAATTAGCCTAATAAGTTTGTTCGGGGAAAAAAAACAAAAGCCTAATGAGTGAGTCTCAATTTCTTAACTCAACCAGGTTCCCGAGTTTGTCTTTGCAAATAATATAGAGATATACACGATAAGTTTCACTATATATTAGTATAATCATTGACGAATTTATTATCTCGATGCTGTCTTTACGTGTTCTGATCTAGATTCTTGTGCTTGTAATTTCAGGAATTCTGCCCTCGTTTATCACTTGTTCTTTTGAAAACGGGTGGCGCACATCATTGGTTAAAAAGAAAAGAAATTATTATCTTAAACAATGTTAGTTGATTTTGTAGCAGCTTTTTTTTTTTTTATTATTATTTTAATTAATAAGAATATTTGAGTTAGTTTGCGTGTATTTTAATTTATTTTATAGATTTTAAAGTTAATAATTATATAAATTTTTAATGATTATTATATTAATAATCACAAAATTCAAACTTAAAATCATAGAAAAATAATTTTTTTAATTTTAAATTCTTATTACTAGACCACCCGCTAAATAATTAACTTTTATTTATCTATTTAGTTATATAAAAAAATTTATTTGGTCAGTCAAATAACTTATATGTCTTGCATTAGACCCATGTATAATTGTATTTTAAATTATAATTTTATAACATTAAAATCTGTTTTTATTTATTTTGCATATGAAAAAGATTACAATGCCGAACATTATGAAAAACGAATTTGAGATTCCTTAGCATTTGCATTAAAAGCTGGATGTATAATTAATTTGCTTTTTGATGGGCAATAGTTTTGATATCTAGCAAAAAATAAATCTTGGGCAAAGCAATTTAAAGTTCAAATAAATAAAATCACTTTATCTACTTTGCTATCTTTCTATACAGTTAGTTGTATGTATTATTATTGCATTATTGCTGGCTTTGAGCGATCCAATGGATGCGAACGTAATCAGAATTGTTCGTTCACTACGGTTACTAATCAATTGACTTAATTGTCACATCTAGAATCCAAATCTACAATAAAATAAAATAAATAAATAAAATAAAATAAAATTCTAGTTGCATGCTTTTAAGACTTTAACGCCATAAATTAACAATTTCTACTAAAAGGCCATCCTTATTTGACATAGACATCCTGTGGCTCCTTTTTATAAAGACAACTTATTTTTTTGTTTTTTTTTTATTTGAGTACGTTTATATTTTTTTTAAGAGTGAAACTGGTTTGTTTGAAGTTCATGATTGTTTTTTTAATAAATATATTTTTTAGATATCAAATTTGTGTTATTATCTTTATAAAAATTTAGCAGTGTTTTAATTACTAGAAGAACACTAAACAACTTAATTAAGTGTTAATTATTCGGTTCTAGTCTAAAAAAAAAAAGGAAAAGAAAAAATAGGTGTTATTCAGTTCTATAGTTTTATTGCTAATAAATATTATCTCGCAGTCCATTAGAGTGTAGAGGAGGCAAACCTAGTTGGATATGTGATTCGGCCTAAGATTTTGTTTTGGGTGTGTAGTGAAATTATTGAGGTACTTTCCACGTGGGTGTCTTGTTGTTGACCACGTATCCACTCCATATGTGATGCTGACGAGGTTCACACCCTTTGTCAACTTTTAGCAGTGTGTGGAGCTTTCCATGTGGACTTCTTGTTCATCAACAGACCGAGAATTGATGAAGAATATACTTGTAATTATTTTTTAAAATAATTTTTATTATTTAAAAATATATTAAAATAATATTTTTTTTATTTTTTATAAATTATTTTTAACAACATATTAAAATAATTTAAAAATACTAAAAACTTATTAATATGAAAAAAAAAAATAATAAATTTTAATTTTTTTAATAATACTTTTTAAACGCAAAAATAATTAGGATGTGATATTCATATAATTTTTATCAAAGGAATTAGTTGGTTTATTTTATATAAAAAAATAATAATGATGTAATAAAAAAAACTTAGAGCAAACCCTTTATGTGACCATTTTAATTTTATATCAATAATCTTATTATTATTATAACTATTCAACGAAAAACACTAGTTTTCTTGTAGAATAACATTATTTTTACCAAAAATAAAAAAGAAGGAAAGATGAAGGTATATTTTAGATGCGAAGATGGATATATATATTTTTTTAATGGATGGAAATATTTGATTGAATACTTGAGAGTCTAAGGGCAAAATTGATATAAAAATTGTTTAGTAACAAAGTTTAGAATTTCTATATATGTAGTTGGATGGGATGATATCTTTGCTCAGAATCTTATTAAGAGTAATAGAAAAGGTAGCAAAGGCCGAAGGGATTATTCGATATATCAAATTGTTTTTGGAGGTATAGCATATATGTGTTTTATTAATCTTTTTCATTGACATGAATATAATAAAGAGTTAATTTCTTATGATAAAAAAAAAATCATGTGGATGCAATAAACATACAAAATGTTTATTCCCAAGTTATATTTAAATCATATCTGCACACTCTGATATACATAAAAAATCAATAAAAGTAAATTAATAAAAGAAGAAGGTCCTTGCTGATATAACATGGAGGCGCCGCTCAATGCTAAAATCACACTGGATTAGCTAAAGTTCAGGCTTTGGTCCAGGCTTCCATGGGAAAAGGAAGCTGCTCCTTCAAGCAAGCTGAACCTAGTGAAGAAATCAAAGAGTTGAACTTGCATGCTTGTGATGGCAGCAGTCACCATGGCCTGATTTTGCTAGCACGTCTAGCTCTGTGATCCTGCGAGGTGGCAGGTAGTGGATAATGTTTTCGTGGCTTCGAGTTCAATTTACGTGGCTAGTTTGTGATCTAAGCAGCCAAACAGAGTAAGCTGGTCTCCCTGGATCGAGTTTTCTTTTTTCGGAAATAAAAATGGCATGTTTTCTCAATGGATTAGTGTTCAAGAGCAGAAGTTCCGAGGCTGAAGAAACAGTAGTTAACGTACCCAGGCCGTGTTTGACATGAAGGGAAACTAGGTTAAGAAGTTATCCTTGTAATTTGAAAAGGAAAAATGCGTAACTTTATTTTCTGTTTATTATCGCATATTTTAGATAACGTCAGAGATTGAATTTCACCCACAAAGAGAATAAAGAGACTCCATTGACATTAGGGCGCAGATGTTGGATGGCCTTTGCTAATGCTTGCATCCGGCCACGATTGACCGTAGGATCACTCCATTGCATTGCATCCACATCCACGTCGTTGCAAGAGGCTGATGCTCTTATTATTCTCGGAAAAGTTGTGATTGGTAGGTGGCAATATTAACCAGAAAGTCTTGGGAATAATCATGACGAAGCAGAATACATGGAACATGAGCACTCAGGTGAGTGGTGCCGATGCAAATTGATGCAGCTAGCCATGTTGACCTCCGAATACAAGGCACCGAGGCAGATAGGAGACAATCCAATTTAGTGGAGCATTTAGGCAAAATATTCTTGTTCTGTTCGTCACGTATTAGATTCACGAGAAAGTATCACTGACTCTGTATATAAAATTGTAATTCAACCATCTAGATGGTGGACTAGTGATAAGAGCTTGGGACTAAGAGGTTTGTTCTCTTTATTATTTCAGGTTCGTGTCCTGGGTTGTTTATATGATGATCACTGGAAACTTACATGATCGTTAACTTCAGGGCTCGTGGGATTAGTCGAGGTGCGCGCAAGCTGGTCCGGACATTCACGTTAAACTAAAAAAAAACAATTGAACTGTCATTCGATCAAAACACAAGATAAAGAAGATGTTCGGACTATGCCATTTATTCCCCAGCCAGAAGACACACTTTACCTTGATTCCCCTATCTACCTACAGATCGTATATTCCGTTTTTTAAATATACAAAGGAGAGTAATAGGAGGCGGCTAATTGCTTTCATTAGAGAGCTTGATCATGAAATATTTCGAGTTAAGCTTAATATATGTTAATTAACATGTCATTAAACCTTGGATGGCATAAACTAAAGAACCGTGGTGCCTTGAGCCATGCACAAACCGCCCACAGAAATATTTGTTTATAGTTGAGTGCGCATGATCACCCCCCCCTCCGTTTTCTTCCTTTTTTTTCTTGAAGAGGATGATAGACTTGTGTTTCTTGCCAATTAGGGATCAAGGTCCAATAATTTGATCGTGATAGACTTGTAATCTAGCCCATGCTTTGTTATGAAATTAGGCCGAGTACTATATGAAAGATTTCATGACTAATATATTTTAAAATTTTAATGTATTAATTTTAAAAATAATTTTTAAAAAATAATAAAATTATAAAAAATATTTTATACCGCAACCATGATCACAATCTCAAACAGGTCTTGAAAATAAAAGAGAAAATGATCTTTTGAAGTAGTGGAGCCATATAGGGGTAGAAGAACGGGGCAATTACCTTCTTTTTTTTATCAAAATATTTTTATATTAGAATATTAATAGATTTTATTATAAAATGGTTTTAAAATATAAAAACTCAAAAAAAATAATTATAATGCAAGTTTTTTTTATTTTAAAAGTATTTGTAAATTAATTTTATTTGATATAAATTAATTCATATATTTAAAATTAATTTTTTATATAATATATATTTATATGATATATAATATCAAGTATTTATTAATAATTTATTTTTTCAGTGAACAAATCCTGCTCTGCCACCGGCCATGCTTAATGGGTTGTTGCCATCTGAGAGGGGCAGATAACCTAATTTGATGGTAGCCCTTATAGTCAAATATCCCTTTTCATTATTGCCTCCAAATAGGTAACCTAGCTGGAGGAAAAGGGCAGATAACCTTGAGAAGTAGGGTTATGGGGGTTGATCGGGGTGCGGTGCCAAGAGGATCCGTTGCTTAACTCAAACTCTACTGCACCGCCCTATGCATCAAACTTCGTTTAAAGGTACAACTGAGGTGACTCTTTCACTTTTTTAAACATTGTAGAGGCTCCCAAGTTTCCCTCAAAATGAAAAAAGAAAAAGAAGGGGATATTCAGTCTCTTGGGAGGAGAAGCCGAACCACCTCCTTTTTGGGGGTTATAAGCTAATCTCGGTGACGTTGCGCCTAAAAGTTCAGCGGTCTGCTTTAGAAAAGTTGCAATTCAGTGCGTGTTGGAGTGGGCCCGTGGATCAGCCCTCAAAATGGGTGCTTCTCAGGCGTTCATCGGAACTAATCCAAACCCAATATAAAATGGAACACATTTTGCTTTTTATAGGCGATTTCTGAAAGAGAGCATAATATTATTCTCTAGTTAAGAGGAAGGCCCTTGGGAGTTGATCTTCAAGCATGTACGTAGAGAGGGGAATGTCTGTGCTTACTGGCGTGCTAGGCATGGAGCTTGTATGAACCAAGGGATTTAAAGTCTTGATGTTGTCCGAAGAAAAAAATCAGTCCTGGAAGGTTTATTTCCTAATCACAAGCTCACCACAATACAATCACATGAATTTAATGTCATTTTTATTTTTATTTCAAAAACACATCCCCATTGCAGAGAATAGCCAGCATCGATGGTTATAGATTTTACACTCACATTCGATCAATGGAAACAATTCTCTGTTTCAGTATGGAAGGAAAATGTACATCAGATATGTTCAATAAAAACCCTAACAGTTGAGCTAGTGTAGAGGCCAAATAAACAAACGTAGAACAACAGAATATCCTACTTTTAAAGCACATAAATCCCATTGCGTACAGGTTACTATTGGTTAGAAAGGCATACCTTTCCTGTCGTCAGAGCATCCGGAGAAGACAGACAGGTACATAATTTAAATTGACAATGATAAGAAAAGGGCCACTAGAACTGTCCCAGGCAACCACCTTCCTTGAACTGGTCTTTTTTCAAAATTCGCAAAGCTGGAATCATTTGCTACAGTGCCGGGAACCTGGGTGATGCTAGGCTCAGGTAGGTTACATGCACCAAAGGTCATATTTGGCTGCAAATAAAAGAAATGCCAGTCAGTTCTTTTTTTTTTTTTTTTTTTATCAAATCAATGTCAAAAAGCTGAACTTGCGATGAATGGATGTAGATTGAAGCAGACCTTGCAAGTGGCAATATTTCCGCATCCGCAAACTAGATGACCATTTGAGACATCGACAGCAGCTGGGGCTCCCCCACCATCACTCCTCTGAAATGCGCATATGAAAATTGATCATGGCTAAAAACTGGGTTTTGCTGTCTTCATGTATTTTTACAGATTATGAATGATAAAGTGAAGTGCACATACCTTATAAAAATCAACTGCAATGAAGTTGGGCCACCGATTACCCGCAGCCTTATAACATGTGTTAACCATACCCATCAAGGGAGCAGAATTGTGCTTGCAGGCTTGTGTTATATCTGGACTGTCAGGAAAATGGTTTACTAAAACTAGTGACCTTGATGTCGTGTTCAGGGCAGGTGATTCTGCACGGTTTGGGCATGAACCAGCAATCATTCCACCATCTCCATCTGCAAATTCCACATCCATAAGGGTTAATCTGTTCTCTCTAGCCATTGAATTGTTCTAGATTCAGGATAATAATAACAACAGGACTCACATTGGTTTTCTACAATATATCTCCATTCATAGGCAATTCCTTCAGAGGCCTCCTTAGCGGACTTTGAAGTGAAAACCACTAAACGCTGATTCTTCTGGACCATATCATCAACTGTTGGCCACTTGCCACCATTTTTTGGCATCCGAGATACAGGATACCAGTATTTCCTCAGGCCAGCAGCATCAAACACTTTAGTCAAGCCTCTTGGTGATGTGACATAGTCCTCGATGAAAATGGTGATAATTTCTGATGGGTTGGCTTCAAGAAATGCTTGAATCTCTTTCAGAACATTAATGGCTGGTTGCTGGATTTGGAGGCAAAACAAGTAACTATAAATGTTCAGGCACTATATCCAAAATCCAATGAAAAGCTTGATCTCATTTTTTTCAAAATCTGAATATAGATCTAGCTGTTGTAATAATGTTGCTACAAGAAACCAGAAAACTAAAGATTGTTCATTGAAGCTCAAGTAGTTTTGTGTACTAGACATCTATGTGAGATGAATGGAATGTCTTTTATGTAGTGCCCGAGAATCTTGTGGAAACTTACGAAAGCTGTAAAGTTGTAGCAGTTTCCTCCGAAGGAATGACACAACCAAATGTCATTCTGGAAGTCATACATATCAAGCATGAATCCTCTAATACCATTCTGCACGAGAAAACCACTTTTTAAGTATACTTTGGTTTTTTTTTTTTTAGAAAAAAGAAAACCATAATCAACAACAGCATAATAGATCAGTTCCTCAGAGAAAAAGAAAGAAAGAAAGAAAATCAAAATCAGCATCAGTTAAGCAATTGTCTGACAAACTAAAACACCTCTTTATTATAACAATTCCTCAGTGGCTTCGAATATCCAATTATTTGAATTAATCGCCACAGAAATTTGAAATTACATAATTATTTGATAATCAAAAATCAATGTGAGCCACAGTTCTCTTCTTGTATAATTCATTCACTTTTGAGTATCTGTTGTCCTGTCTACTAAAGGAAGTAGGAATATATTATGAAGAGTTCTTGTTTTATTTACTCATCTGTTTCGCAACACACATATCTGCTAGACAATAGCTATGAGCAACTGCTGCATCAGAGCACATTGACCAAATGCAAAGCACCATCACCATTATTATTTTACCCCTCTAAGCTAAGTTCTTATTAGAGGGTCATGACCTAACTGAGATCCCTCTGCTTTTTATTAGCAGAGACTAAACCTGTTCCAGCGGACTTTGAAGTCAAGACCAATAGTTTAGCTCGCCATTAACTTACGAATCACGTGAACACAGAAGTACACGTATATTTTAAAAATGTCCATTGAAGGGGCCATTTCAATGCGACATCATGGAGGCTTCCTCAGGATTCCATGGCACCCTGCACAAATTCCCTTTGTTTCTTGTACAAAAATGAGATCAGACATGATGACAGGAGTCAATAGACACCTAATTCATCCCGGGACAAAATGCAGTAGGTAAAAAGTAATGAATAAGATATTCAAACTCTATCCGAAATCCAATCCAAATATAACCCGAGATATACATACATACATATATACATATACATACATATATATATATATATATATGCGCGCGTGTGTCATTCTGATTTAGAGCCATCCGCTGTAGGTTATTATTTTTTTTATTGCAGAAAAGAAATCAAGAAGATGTAAATTTATTTTTTCAAAAAATATCTAAGATTTTGATTATTAACTCAAGATTAAAAAAAATTAAAAAAACTTACATTAAACCTAATAAACATGCTGAATCCATAACTTGAGATATAATGTCAGGATAACTTTATAGAAGCATAAGGTAAAAAAAACAAAGAATATTAATTTTAAAAAATAATAAAACAAAACTCTTGCCTCAAATCAAATGTCAGAAAATTAAAAAATAAAATTATTTTTAAAGAAGTGAAATTTAACAAAAATCAAATGACCAAATATAAATGATAAAAGAGCCCTTAAGTCAAAGACATTTATTTTTAATTTTTAACTTTTAAGGGTAATAAAATAACATGTTTAAAAATAAAATCAAAGAATTAAAAGCCTCTTCACCAAAGTAATTTTGTTTATCTTCTATGAGCCATTAAGTAATTACACTATCAGTTAAAACACAGAATTACTGTTTAGCCCTTTCCTTTAAAGTAATGATCATTGTGTCCCATGAAAAAGTAAAATCAGCCTGTGAAAAGCTGACGCCTTTTTGTACAGAGTATAAAATAAACACGGTGCTTGATATTGTGTCTATTGCTCCGTGGTTTTAGACTTTTAGTTAAGCTAACTCTATATGGCAATGTTTAAACTTTAAACCATAAATAAAACGGCGAAGCCTAATCATAAGACTACTCGCGCTACTCGCTTTATGCTTTGATGCTCCAAGGACATTTTGGACTTTCCACCAATATATCAAAGCTTCGCAGCTTTTAGTTAAAAAGCATTCCAACCAAAGTGTTGCCGTTTCTTTCTTTTCCATCAAAGCTTTACTCTAAAGCAACTGGACCCAACATTCGTACGGCAAGCAACAATATCACCCAGGATCCGTGTTTCGTGTAAAGACTTGGTTTTTTTTTCTTTCAAGATTTTCTCAGTAACCAAACAGATATCAGGGAAAGAAAAACAACATACATTAAGCTGACTAGTAACCGTGTCTTGCTGATTCGTGGGGGCTAGAATAATGGACCCCGTTGCAGACTTATCTCCCAGCTTGGCAAACGAGTTGTGAGTTGTTAGCCACGTATACTGATTAAACGGCAATCCCTTCTCCTAATGGAACCAAACACAAGAACATAAGCTGATGCGCACACGCGTTTAACTGCTCATGTTTATGACGCACACAGTAAGTTCAGAATTGATATGGGAATCAATGAATTTGTACTGACCTTTGAAGTAGGAATCAAGGGTTGGATTCTGGTGCAACGAGGTCTTACGTTTCCATTTGCTACACAAGTCTCACAGTGGAGACCTGAGTTGCAGTTGCTGTCTACCACACACGTTTGCCCCTCCTGCTCATAATCAGAGGAGAGAAGACATGACTGGGAAAACAAAAGATTAACGAAGAAGATCGAGAAAAGAGTTCCGATGAAAGCCCACCTTGAGAGCAGTGGAGAAACCGAGGAGAAAAGCAGAGGTGAAAAGATAAGCAGTGAGGATGGATCTCTGTGATTGGAAATAGAGAGTTAGTTTCAATGAAAGCAGAAGAATATGAGAAGGAAAAGAAAGCAGAACAATAAGGAGGGCTGCTAGCTGCTTGCCTGCAATTGCATTATTGGTTCTTTGGGTGTGTTTTGTTTAATGGTGGTTTGAAGACAAAACATTAATAAAACCATGGAAGTTGGAGAGAAGCGTTTGGTGAGCGAGCAATACTGAGGCATGAAGAAGATGGGAGTTATGGGGGCTGAGGGCTGGAAAACTTTAAGGACTAATAAATGCCAAGAGATTTTTTTTTATGATTTCTTTCTAGTTTTAAAATAAAAATGTGAAGAAAAATCAAGTGGGTGGTCAAATTAAATATTTAATATAAAAAATGTAGCTATTTATACCACCCAAGAAAGCTTTCCCATTTTGAGAGGATTTTAATTGGTATTTTTTAAACTGTGTGTTTTTAGACAACAAATATCCTTCTAAACTGTGTCATATCCTTCTATGACACTTCTTCTCATTCTCAATATGGTTCAATAATTAGACAACAGATAAATTTAAAAAATGGTAATTAGTTTCTACCTCCTAATCAACATGCACCATAAATAGCACAGTCACATTTATGAAAATGCCCTCCACTCATTTCTGAAATAATTAAGGGCGTGCTTCAGGATAAAATAATATTTTTTTTAAGTTTTAAAAATTATTTTTAATATTAACACATTAAAATAATTTAAAATATAAAAAAATTAATTTAAAATTAAAAAAATAATTTTTTTAAATATAAAAACCAAAGGGCTCATTGAGGTATCTGTTGAGAAAAAAGTGTGCGTCCGAAATTTTATCATTTTTATTTTGGTAAAGCAATCAATAGCCTGAGGCCTTATTAACTATTATAAATTATCAGACAAATTAACCATTATAAGAAAAAAAAAATATCTAGTTTTAAGATATGTTTAGGGGTGTGATTGTGTTGTTTTTTAAATTATTTTTTTATTAAAAAATATATTAAAATAATATTTTTTATTTTTAAAAAATTATTTTTAATATCAGCGCATCAAAATGATCTATAAATACCAAAATAATATTAATTTAAAATAAAAAATAAAAATATTTTAATTTTTTAAAAAAATATTTTTGAAAAGCAAAAACAAACAGGGTCGAAGATAATATAATAATAATTATGTTTTAAAGTATTTTTTGTTTAAAAATATATTAAAATGATATTTTTTTTATTTTAAAAAAATTATTTTTTTGATATAGCATATTAAAATATTTAAAAATAAAAATAAAATATTAATTCAAGAATAAAAAATTAAAAAATATAAATTTTTTAAAAGTATTTTTTTAAAAAAAAATAAACAGTCCGTTAGATGAGTTTGAAGAAATTTGAATATTGTAGGTGGGAGCAAAAAAGGCAAAAGCGAGTGCCTAATGGCGCTCTACTTTAGGATCAGAGAGTCTCATGACTATACAGGTGGATGCAGTACTTCACCTTACTAGAAGCCAAGCATTCATGGCAAGTATTGTTGCTGATGGGAAGGACTGGGGAGGGGGACTGTAAAGTATTCAGAGGGCATGCACGGTTTTTTTCCTTTCTTTTTTCAAACTTGCATTGATTGATAAATGTTTTTAGAAAATAACATATCGAGAAATAGCATAATTTTAAATAGCATAATGTTAATAGAAATAGCGGTTGTAAATAACTGTTATTTTTATTAATGTTTTATTAAACAGCTTTTATTATCATTCACGGTTTAAACAACGTTAATAAGAATAATAATTATGTTTCGCATTTAATTTTTATAAAAAATTAATTTTTTTTTTTTTTATCTAGATATTCTCACATCCTTTTAAAGAGTGAGACTAATTTCGTTCGGGGTTCGTGGCTGCCCCTCCTAATAAATGCGCTTCTTGATGATTGAATTTGTATTATCACCCTTACAAGGATATAACAGAGTCTTAACCGCTAGACCAACACTTCACTAGTATAAAAAAAAAATAATTAACTTTAAACCATTATAACTAAAAGCCAAACAAGTTTATAAATTATCAAATTTTAGTCTCATAATTCAAAGTGTGATATTTTAACATTATTTTTATTTGTTACTTATAATCCCAAATTAATACATGTGTTTTTGCATTTTTTAAGTTGTTAATGGATGATTTGAAAATTTAAAATACTTGTTTACATGTTTATCATTTTTTGACGGTATTAAATCATGGTTATATAAATCAAGTATGAAAATAAATGATATGTAAGACAACTTTAAAATCAACAAACAATTAACACAAAAAAATATTACAAAACTGGTAATAATAAAAATAATTTTTAACTAGAAAAACAACACAATATAATTATTCACAATATAATTATACACCCGAGCCTATCCATGTCTTCTCCAATGAGAAGTGGATGGACTAGCTTCATCAATAATATGACTTTCACCTATCTACGTGGTCTCATCCTTCGAAACAACATTATTTACACTTAATGTCTTTTCTAACAAGTCAAGTGTAGTACGACATGTATCGAGCCAAGAAGATGCATAATAATGAGCAAGACCATCATCATCATCATGATCACAAAGATTAGTCGCAACACGTCAACCATCATGTAGCAACTGTCCAACCTCTAAGTGATATCTATTCCAATATCATTATAATCCAACCCAAGTCTTCCACATATAACGTTTTTGATATCTTCAAATGACATGCTTCTAGTATCATTCAAAAAACACATTATTTCTGCCAATATAAGTGATAATGTTATTCATATAAGGAACAACAGTATCATCATAATGGCATAACTTAAAAGAAGTTTGAAGACATATTTTGTAAAATAAAAAAAAATCATTATAGCCTAATAATTGAATAATTTTTACAATTAAAAATTAAATTACAACAATTGAATATCAATTAAAAATAAAATGATCTCAATTCAATAGAATCTATAATTACAATAATTTTATACAAAAATTCAACGCAAACTGAAGTCGCTACGATTTTGACTTTAACTTTATTAATAAAATCAATTGATTAAAAATCTATCAAATTACATCAATTAAAATAAAATTTATATCAATTCAAACAATATAACTAAATATGACAACTAACCCAATAATCAATTTAAACCCTAATTTCTCTATTTCAAGTCTAATTGATTCCATAAATAACATTATTTGTATTAACAACACATAATTGCAACGTTCAAAACCTAAAATAATCTAATTATAAAACATAACACAAATACCAAATTAAATCAAAACATAAAATTTATTAACTGAATACTTAAACTCATCAAACTAACAGACAATGCAAATGTTTTACCTTGCTTTTATGATATGTAGGTAGTCGATGGTGGTGGTGATAGCGGTTTGGATGAACACACAAGCTTGGTCAATGGTTTGCAACAAAAAACAATAGAAATACTCATGGAGACAAGGGGAAGATGATTTTGGTATTTTGATGGAGGATTGGACAATGTTTTAGGCGATTTGAATGCTTTTTTCTCTTAAGGTTTTTTTTTTTTAGGTATTAGGGTTTTTTTTCTTTTAGGAGCGACGATGATGGAGAAAAAGAGTCATGCTTATATATATATATATATATATATATATATATATATATATATATATCATATCCACAATTTAGAATCACAATTTTCTTATGAAACTGCTATTCTAAATCGTGGTTGTTAAATAATTGCTATTATGAATAACGGTTCTTTAACAACTATGATTTAGAATAACGATTTTTATATAAACTAGTATTCTAAATAGTAGTTCTTTAAAAACTATGACGATTATGTAGAATCCATGTCATTTGCCTAAAACTTTTTAAAATATGTCATTTTTCTTCTTAACTTTTTTTTTGAAATTGTGTTAGTTTTCAAAAAAAAAAAAAATTTGCATGCACCTAAAGCTGACCGTTAATTACCACTGACTCATCTGACTTTACTAACCAACTGAGAAACAATGATAGACTATGAAAACAAAATGATGGGCTACATAACTTTACCTATTTTTTCATCCTAAAACCAATGAAGAAGCGGGCCATATAGGCTCAAGTAGCATCTAAGCAAACAAATAGGAAGGAAATCGTGATACTAAAAAAAATTGCAATTAATAACTTCTCATCATATTGTGCATATATATGTGTGCCATCAACACTGATAAGTGGTCTATATAAGCTCCAAATGAACAAAAAGACTCCACAAAACCATTGTACTATCATCAAGATTTTCTTTATGCATCTAGTTAACAACCATTCTAAGATTTGATTTTTTTATTGCCAACAACAACCTTGGTAATTTTTTAAAAGACTCCTCATATGAACCAAATAAATGCTCAAGTACCTTCTGTTTTGCAGCTCATGCTTGTCATATGATATTTTATAGTTGTAATGCAATTTTATCTTTTGACAAACTTCTATGACTAAGTGCCTAATTATAAAAAATAATAGATTAGACCCAGAAACATCTCTAAATTCATGAATAGAAGGTATTACCTTATCATCAACATCATTATCAACATTTACTATCACATTCGGGTCTAATGTCTTATCATTTTCATTGTCATAAGGCTCATAATAGTCAAATATTTGTTGATTAGTGAATGAATTATCAAATATAGTATCATTAATCCCTTGTAGCAAATCATCAGATAATAAACTATTTTTTTCCTCTACTAACTGACTTTGAAGAACAAGTAGATTGTGATGCCCCTATACATATTTGACTAAAAGTTGAGACACACAAAGATTTTAGTTGACTACTCACATACAATATCATCATATTTTATCCACTTTAGATGAATGAATCATTTGTGTCTTCATCTCCGGGAGTGAAAGCCAACATGCGAGGGTTTTGCATTCTAGAGTCTCAGCTGTAAGGGAATGAACTACATAGGCATCTCTAGCTTTTGATCTTAGAAGGCGACCCAAGGGAGGGTTGTAAGAAGCCCGCCATGCAACCCCTTTGCTTCTCTATGTGCTTTTCTATATTTTGCTTTGGTACCATTCCCATCATTTTGTTTTTCCCTTTTTGGCATATAGACTCACTTTCTCTAAGAATAGAATAGGAAATGAGAGATTCCTTATTTGTATTTTGATCTACAGTGTACTTTGAATTTAAAACCAAAATGAGAGTGTTGATAATGAAGGACATCAGGTGCTCTGTAATTGCTTTTCTGTTTCTTCAAATTAATCAGATCTTCAGTATAATTTGAATGTGTGTGTTCTACGTATAAGTTATGTTGTTATAGATGATAGATGGGCATATCACTATATAGGTTTTCTCGGTTTTTTTACATTAAGAATCAAACTAAACTGAACCGAACCGAACCGAAACCGGTCGGTTTGACTGGGTTTTGATTTTTTTTAAAACTAAATTGCATTACTCCAACTCTAATTGCCAAAATTCATAGCAAATTCCCAAAAATTAATGTAGTGCATAATTGATCAAAATTAAACATAATTGATGATATCAAATTTAATTGATATTTTCATGCTTAATTGTATTAAATCAAAATCAAATTCATAGTTAATCAAAAGAGTTTAAAGAAAATACCAAATTTAGCAACTTATCCTCATTTCAATGCAACTCATAATTTATTGAAATAATCAATTCATAATTAAGTTTACTTATTTTTATGTTCAACCATATCAAATCAATATAATTGACGATATTCATAACTAATTCAAAAAATCCTAAACAATGATTTCATTTCAACTAAACCAAATATAAATTTAAAGCAATATATTACGTTTATCTTATTTGTAAGACTAAGAAAAAGGCTGGGACAACGAGGGAAAAAATGACAATAATAGCAATAGATATTGAAGAGAAAAACATAATAGGATACTTAAAGACTAAGATGAATTTTATTTTATTTTTGTGTTTTAAGAGCAAAAAAAACAAGTGATTGGTAATTTTTTTAAAAGAGATGAAGGTTATAAAAGTTGATTTTTCAAGGAAAAAGACATGTATTTATTTGTGTTTTTTAATTTAAAAAGGAATTTAAATTTTACGAGAATATATTAAGTTATCATGTTTTTAAAATAAAATAACTATCTCATCACAGTTGAAAACAACACTATTTAGTATATTGCGTTTCAAAAGTATGATAAAATAGAAAGTGTGTTTTTTCATTAAAATTTTTCAGATAGTGTTATTTAGAGATAATTGTGATAATGTTTCTTTTAAAGAAAACCTCCAATTAGATAGATAGAGTGCAACAACAACTATGCTCGCGTCACCCTACCCAAAAGTGGAACTCGCCAAAATTCTAAGCGTGGATTGCAAGGCTAAAAAGTTGAAATAGCACCGATAATCCTACTCGTTTCACACCAAAGCTTTACAAACTCAACTAAAACGTCACTTTATCTCCTAAAATGCATCAAGAAAATCCTCAACATTCCCCAGCAGACAAAAAAAACAACAGTTGTAGCATGTACCATCGTTATCAATGGAGCTTCACATGCTTGGTATATTCAATATGTGCCTGTGTGGGCTTGCAATTAGCAGCAATGGCAATTCTTTATATATCATTATTGAGCTGCCCTTTTGTCCATATTGGAGATTTATATATATAACTCCGAAAGCACCCCCGCCCACTGGCCCCTCACCCACACGGGGAGGCAGTCTTCTGGGCTGTTGCTGCTCCCTTCGTGCTTATTTCGTGAGAAGAAATCGTGGGTCTATCTTAAGAGACCGGTGATTATATTCATACGAAATTCAAGAATTTCCAAAGTGTGGACGCAATATTGATTGGTTGGAGGTTTTCATATCCTTAAGACGAATATACCAATGTCCAAATATGATTCTAAAAGCTTGGGTGGATTTTCCTTCTTGTTTTATTCTGAGAAAAACAACTCCACATGACATGGAATAATATACAGTGTAGTCTAAAGCAATAGAACACAGTATAATGTCACTTTTAAGTTCTCCTATTCTATTTCCATGAAAAAGAACTATCATTACATCTTGCTTGTAGAAATGAGCAAGCAACCCATGGCGATGGGGTTCAGATATGAAAGGGGCCCATGCCAAAATAATAAACTGAAAATGGCTATGTTGCCAAGAAAAAATCCAAGGAAAACAACAGCTACCATCAAATTCACTTTGTACCTTTTCCAATTGAACTAGATTTCTCGTGGTCCAAGCGGTCACATTGATTGACGACTGGCACACGCACAACAAATGGAGCTCAATTTATACCCAACTCCCAAAACCTGCCATTTCATAGCTCGCCCGCTCACTGGACCATGGTGAAACCGCTGACCACTTAACACGCCCGACCCTGAACCAGAACAATGTGACCATGGAGGCATGGACTCGCTTCTTGTTTAGGCGCATTATAAATTAGCCTTTTCCATTTCCCATATAGCAAAAAGCCACATCACTAAACTGTATTTACACACGAGTCACGCTCTAGACCTCAGTCAGTCTTCTTCCCTCTGTGAATGAACAGCGTAGTCTCTTAAATGCACCAAACATACCCAGCTTCTGTTTTTAAGGCCTCCCTTCTCTTTTCTCTCTCTTTCTAGATTCAAGGTTTCCTTCTTGGTCTTGGCAATGGTGGTGTATAGATATGCCTTGTTGTTGTTGGGTTTACTTGCATTTATTGCAATGCTTCTGCATTTAACAATGGCAGGTTAGTACCATTTAATTAGCATTTCTTTTCTGTTTCAGGAAGATGTAAACTTTTGATGTTTGTGTTTTTGCTTGGATTGAGAAAGGAAGTTACTTGCATTTTATTGATTGTTTTATTCTTTACTGCGAGTGATTATTTTGTGAAAAGGGAGGACTTTTGGAAGAGGGTTTTGGTTTCTAGCTTGAATTCTTTGAGCTGTTATTGTTTTTCTTAGTGAATAATTGCTTTGTTTTGACATTATTGAGCATTTCCAATGTGTTTGATTCTTGAGACTCGTGGGATTCCATGAGCAGTTTTGTTTTTGTGGTTATGGTTTGTATGTAACTGGGTTAGTGCTAATAATCATATTATAGCTATACTGTCACAATGCTGTAAAATTTAGAGATTGTCTACATTGAAGATATTGTTGTGTTATTTAGAACTCCCTAGTAAACAATCAAAAGTCTATTTTTTTGGTGATGCTTTCTTTCTTCTTTTTTTTAGTTGAAAAATGGTTATTTTGATTCACAACAAAACCTGTTACTTCTGCAGATTGCCCCTTAGATCTGAGTGGATCAAATTTTACCTTAGCAGCCTCTATGTGCTCTAGTAAAGCTGCAAGAGGAAAGTGCTGCCGCTATATTAATGCGTTTATTGCAGTTTCCATTGCTCGTTATGCAAATGCAACTAGCAATCTAGGGGTTGCCTCAAATCTATCTGATATATGTCTTAATTCCATTTCTCAAACTATGCAACTGTATGGAGTTCCAAGTGATGCAACAGTTTTTTGTGGGTTTGGGACAAAAATTCCAGTGACTTACGAGTGTAAGGGTCGATCAACTGTCACTCAGATGTTGGGGTCTCCAAAATTCGTGGACGTTGCACAAAATTGCAGACTTCCCCTTTTGTTAGAAAGTGACTGCAAGAGGTGTTTAAATGCTGGCATTATATACCTTCATCATCTGGTGGGAACAGATAATAATGTGACATTGAGTACCTGCCGCGATGCAACTTTTATTGCACTTGCAAGCCAATTTGATGATGCTTCAGCAGTTGAAATTGCAAGCTGTTTCTTCGGAGTTCAAGGGCTCAGCATCCCTTTAGGTACCAGTAGTTTTCTGATTCACGTGTTTACTGATTTCTTGCTTGTGTTGAGTATGTACCCCTGTGCTAGTTTTACATTCTTTTGTTTATTTACAGTGTGAGATTTGAATCAATGTTGCATTTTATGAAATTAACATAATGGTTCAGATAACCAAAGTATAAGAAGTTCAAATATTGACTTAGAGAACAAAGTCCACATAAAGGGTAAATGGACTGTGTTAAATGCAGTTCTTTTAAGAAGAATGAGAATACACAGAGATTATCCTGGAAAAGGGCAAAGTAATTTTCCCAATATATTGTGTCGGTCAGACCCTTAGCCTGTTATTTTTCATGCTATAACCTTCTAGATACAGGATATTATATGTTTACTATGAGTTAATTGTCATTTCTTCTCACATCATGGGAAGTGATTTCATCTGTAGTTCTTGTTCTATGTTGTTATCCAACCACTTAACTCAGGTTTTTTTTTCTTTTTGGTGTTTTCAGAGCCACCTCCATCTGCCGTCATTCCTGAAGCCCCTCCAAATCCATTAACAGCTGCTGGCCCGAACCAAGCTACGCTGGGACTAGCCCTAAAAGCAAACCACCACCCATACCATCTAACATTAGTTCCAGTTATTGGCATTGCAGTCACAGCAGCTGCCCTTGTGATGTTGATAGTCTTGATATTTCTTATTCGTAGGAAAAACAGAGAAATAGAGGAATCTGAGAATATAAATAAGACCTTTTCAAGAGCCTTCCCACCTCCTAGGCCTACAAGGAAATTTCAAGGTGTGATTCTGGGTTTTCTTGGTTATGTGCTATCTTCATGCTGGTGTTCGTTAAAATTGCAATTTTCATTCATTAATTCATAACTTCGGTTTGTTTGGGGTGGGGGTGGCTGTCATCTGCAGGGCCTGCATCAATGCTACGAAAATTCAGCTACAAGGAGACAATGAAGGCAACAGATAACTTCAATACAATCATTGGACAGGGAGGATTTGGAACTGTATATAAAGCTGAATTTAGTGATGGGTTAGTGGCAGCAGTGAAGCGGATGAACAAGGTTTCAGAGCAGGTAGAACAGGAGTTCTGCAGAGAGATAGAATTACTCGCTAGACTGCACCACCGCCATCTTGTTGCTCTAAGAGGCTTTTGCATAAAAAAGAATGAGAGGTAGTTTACCACTATGTTCATGTATTTTATGATTGGCCCCATCTTATCTTGCAAGCAAAATTAAGACTTGATGAGCGTTTCCTTGTGGTCCGTGTAAATGTTTGTATGCCATGGCTTAATGCAAGCAGTCTTGTGGTGTTCTTTTAAAATGTTACTAAATGTTTTGTATCAATTAACGAGTAGGAAATTGAGGCATTTCAATGTGATGTGTGTATGTGCTCAATGTGTGCCATGACATTACTTTTGCATGGGTTTAATACAATGAACACGAGGGCAGATTTGAACATTCACAAGCTCTACTTAAACTTTTTCTAATCATATGGTTTTGTGTGGGATTATCGTTTCTATAACTGCAAAATCAAATACTCTTTGGTTGTTCGTGGCAGGTTCCTCATGTATGAGCATATGGCAAATGGAAGCCTAAAGGATCATCTTCATTGTACGTCTCTTCATTTTCATTATACTATTGCTAGTCCATTTGATGTGGTGCATTACTCTACCTTTCTAGTTTATGTTCCATTGGAAATCATTTTTTGTGGTGCTGTTCACAAGAGAAATATCTCTCTGGTGTGTGCACACGCACTTGCAATCCATGCCTTCATTTAACAAAGAATTTTTTCTCTCCAGAAGATTCATGGATTAAAATTCTATTGGTTATAGAAATTAGTGGTTTCTTATATTGGAGGAACTCATTTGGCGGCCTTGTATTCTGAATAGATTTGACATCCTGTTTGCAGCCCCTGGAAGTCCTCTGAGTTGGCAGGTCAGAATCCAGATTGCAATTGACGTGGCTAATGCTCTGGTAATGAACAGAAACAGTGGCTTACCATTGGTTTGGTTTCAGACCTTTGGCTCATTTACATGAATTATTTTCCCCTCCTCATTTCTTATTCTTACTTGCAGGAGTACCTCCACTTTTATTGTGACCCACCTCTGTGCCACAGGGACATAAAATCAAGCAACATTTTATTGGATGAAAATTTTGTTGCTAAGGTAGTGTATTGATTTACCACCTTGTTTCTTTTGTGAGTTTATTTCTTTCATGGCCCATATTGTATTTCTCAATTATACACTCAGAATGATAGTACTTCTAATAAAACCCAGATTTTCAAAATTTTTGAAGACTATGAAAAATTTAAAAATTTGAAGGACTGGGTTTTTCTTGCAATAGTATGTCCTGCAAAATCATACCTATCAGCGGTTTATCTTTTACAGTGTCTCCTTCACACCATTTTTATTTTCCAGGTTGCAGATTTTGGCCTTGCCCATGCTTCAAAAGATGGTTCTATATGCTTTGAACCAGTAGATACCGATATCCGTGGAACTCCAGGTCCGGGAATACAATATTTGTGTTCTACTGTAAATATTTGCTAGTTCACTGTACCAAGAGGCCTGAGCACACAATGATTTTCAGGTTACATGGATCCTGAGTATGTGGTCACCCAAGAGCTCACCGAGAAAAGTGATATATATAGCTATGGTGTAGTACTGTTGGAGATAGTGACTGCAAGACGAGCAATACAGGAGAGCAAGAATTTGGTGGAGTGGTCTCAAATATTCATGGCATCAGATTCAAGACTACCGGAGTTAGTGGATCCAAGCATCAGGGATTCCTTTGACTTGGACCAGCTACAAACTATTGTGACCATCGTGAGATGGTGCACACAGAAGGAAGGCCGGGCAAGGCCTTCAATCAAGCAAGTCCTTCGGCTTTTGTATGAGAGTTCAGACCCAATGCATAGTGAATTTGTGCGAGCTGTGGAAGATGAAGAGTGTGAAGGAAGTGAAGGGGGAGGAACAAGTATGGAAAAATCAAACAAGAGTGATGCTATTTTTCAGAGTGGGGATGGAAGATATCTTGCTTCCTCTTCCAGCACATCGAGGTCGTATTGTAGTAGAAGCTTTTTACTTGAAACTGGCTCTCCACAATCTCCCTCCAGTATGCTCTCTGTTTGAGGCGATCATTGTTTGCCTCGATCAACAATCATGGTTTGCAAGAAAGCTGTAGCACTACTCCTTACAGACTCGGCAGCAGGTCAAGTCAATGTCTTCTGAGAATACATATCACCAGTTAGATAGAAAAGGCAATTGTAAAACTAGTCATTGGTTTTTTAAGCATGTGAAAGTACTCATTATACATCCATTTCATTTCATGTTTTACGATTTCTGGACAACTATAGCTGGGAAATATAAACATTTTATATTTCATCGTTGGTATGTAAGATGGGCCGCTTTGCTTCAAGCATTTCTTTTCTGTTTTCACTTTGAAAAGTAAAATTGATCTAGCAGCTCACGAAAGTTTTACTTCTTACACTCAACCTAATCTTATTTCATTGTACTCTCATACAATTGCAAAGTTCTGTTTTTCCATCGTTACATCTCATGATCCACTGAGAAATTGAAGAAATCATGGGAAGAAAATTTATTTACACCTGAACTTTTGCCAATAAAAATACCTGTGCAGGTCCTCAAGGTAACCATCATTGTTGGTGGAAGTTTTGGTGCTGGAAATTATGCAATGTGTGGTCGTGCATGCAGTCCCAGTTTCTTGTTCCTTGGGGCAAATGCGAAAATATCTGTGATGGGTTGTCCTCAGGCGGCCTCTTCACTCCTCGGATATGATCAAGATGTCAATAAAATCTTGTGCCATCACTTTGATATGAGCAATTAGATATATAAAAAATACCATATCTACATTAATATTGACCGTATATACATCAATCCTGTGCAAAAACTACATTTGTTCTGGCAAGGCCCTTTTCATATTTTATAGAATTGGTGCATTTTGGGGCAAACGCTTAGTTCAGATGCTCTGAATGCCATATTCACTTCTTTTGTGTTCAGGCTGTTAGTGTGCTGTCTCAATCGAAATGCAAACAAGAAAAAGCAAGGAATTCATGTGACCTCACCTTCCTTGTAAATATTATTGAGGCCTTTACCAACTTATGGCAAGCTTATCTGCATTTGGATATGGTTGCATGGATTACAGTGGACTGAGGAGGAAATAGAAAAATTCAAGGCAAAGATCATGGAAGCATACGAGCGAGAAGGAAATTGTTATTACTGTATACTTCGGACAAGGAAATCGAGGCAAATAAGTTTGTGCTTGGAACTTCCTAGACCCCAAAGATGTTGCAGGAAAGTTCCTCTTCTGTGGCTACGATGACGAGTCATCAGTGTCTCTCCGATATGGGCCAGACATTGCTGGAGCTAATGGGGCTATCCTCAGTGAAGACGATGCAGAATTTCTCCAACAGGACTACGTCTACATGCAGATTGTGATAGTGAGCACAAGAGATGGAGACTTGCTGAAGAACTATATCATAAATACCACAAACACAACAGTTAGAGTAAACTTTGGGTTAACGTTGTTAGGTACTAAGCCAGCTCGAAAGTGGCATATTTTTCCTCTTGAGGACCTCATCGAAGATCCCCATGGACTCTTGAAACCTGATATACTATCTCCTGGATACCATATTCTGGCTGCTTGGGTTCCTAATAAAGGATTTGCACCGAAGGGTGAAGATGATTATTTGCTCACAGATTATGCTTTTGTTTCCGGCACATCAATGTCATGTCCCCATGCAGCTGGGATAGCTGCATTGCTTAAAGCCTCTCACCATGCTTGGAGATCTGCTTCCATCCGATCAGCACTGATGACAACTGCTGATGTTACAGGCAACGCAGTTCGTAGAATAATTGAGATGACCACTGAAGTTGCTGGGACACCCCTTGATTTTGGAGCAGGGCATGTGAATCCCAACAAAGCCATGGACCTTGACCTAGTGTATGATATAGAGGCGGGGGATTGCGTTAACTACCCGTGTGCGATGAGCTGTACAAGTCATCTGATCCAAATCATCACAGGGTCTTCAAATTTTACTTGTGAATATGCTAGCCTTGATCTTAATTATCCTTCGTTCCTTGTTCTCTTGAACATGACGAATACTGCCACCACTACATTCAAGAAGGTGTTGACAAATAGAGCAGATAACAGCTCCGTCAGGGTATGAAAGCTCTAGCCCAACCAACACACTTACATTTTCAGGAAACGACAGCAAAGCTGAGTTTAATATGACCATGGAGATCAATTTGGAAGCTGCTACTGTTACTCAACAGAGCTATTATTTTGGGAATTCTGGGTTTTTGAGCTGGTGTGAAGTTAATGGAAGACGTGATTAGGAGTCCCATGGTCTCTGCAATTGCATCCCCTAAGACTTGAGTCATCAGCTCATTAAAAAGAGTTAAACTCCACTGGAAAATTACTGTAGCTTCAAATCTATCATTACAGTTTATTGGAACAATGTTAATGACATTTTTATTGCTAGCTATTAAAATATTTTTGTAAAGTCTATTTGTTATTACAAAATTTATCTGACATAAATAAGTATTTTTTTTATCGTAATTACATAATAAAACAATCAAAATATAGCAAAAAAATATTTAAACTTGGTGTTAAGGGGCATTTTAATATTTTTACAATGATTTTTTTATTATTATAATATTAGTTGAGGGACACTTTGGTATTTAATAAAAATAATAATAAACATAATTACATAATAAAATAATAAAAATATCCTTAAAAGCTAATTTTTTAAACCAAAAGTCAAGAGATTTCTTAATCTTTTTATAATAGGTTTTTTTATAATTATAAAGTCAATTTAAAGTCACTTTGATATTTGGCCAAAAAAAACAAAAAATAATAAATACGTATGACGGAGACGCATGAGAGGCTCACTTGCTTTCAGGTGGTGTAAACAACATATCTTAGCATCTAAAAATATTATTTTACCATGTTGTTGGAAATACCATTATGCTCTCTTCTTGTTAATACGTGTATTTTTAATGACAATTAAGTTTGTCACTGACGGATTTTTTTCCCTTTATTTTTTTTATATCGACAAATATAATTTAACCCTCTTGATTGTTAATATTTTAATTTTATTTATTATTATTATTATTAATCTTCGATTTTGACCCTTTATACGCTTTACCCTTTATAGCGATTTTATTTGTTATCATGATTATTTTTTTTATGCTGTATTTTTGCCCCATTTTAACATATAAATATTAGTTTTATATACATATATATATATAGTCTCGCGCGTAACGCGGTCACCATAGCTAGTGACAATTCTAATTTGAGAATCGTTTTCAGTTTTCAGCCCAAGAGCAACGCACCATATAAAATGAAACCAAAGCATGTCTGTCAGAGTGTAATCTGTCCACAAAGCCAGAAGGATTTTTATTCTTTCAATCAGTTTCCGAAATGCAGTCCTTCAAGGACACTTCACACATTTTATTGAGCTGCTGCTTCTTTATGTTTTTCATAGTAAACAGAACGTCTCATTATTTAAGGACCAGAGTAAAGAAATATTTTTGGTTTGAGAAAGCTTCTATACAAACAAAAAGCTTCCAACTTCTGAATCACTGTAAAATACAAGGGGCACTGTTTTGTATCGCTGTTAAAAGTATTAGGCACGAAATCACAGGGGTCTAGGTTCGGAGCCTTGACAGCAGCCAACCATTAAAAAATGCTTGAAGTAAAAGTATCTCCACTTCAATAGATTGATAAGATCAATCATCAAATACAACTCATGTAGCCAACATGTAATAAAAGAGCAAGTAAAGCTTCTACTTTCCAGGTGAGAATGTTGAAAGAAGTGTTCGGGCACTAAACTGGTGAATTTATATTACAGATCTCACATTAGTAGTTTTATCAGTAACAACGATGAGGCACAAGGCATACATGGAGATACTCAAATCCATGCAGGACACATAATGATAAAAGAATAAATGTGATCCAGCCTTCTCCGTCATCTTTTATGAAAAGTAAGGGGAAAAAACTATGAGAGAGCATGCAATTATAAGGCATGCCTCAACTATCTGATCTATGTAAGCAAACACGTTACAAGACAAGCAAATTCTTTTTGAGTGAACGAAGCGCAAGCTCCGCCCAGTTTTGCCAAGAGTGGCATTTTGTCTCGGTAGCGAGCCTGTTGTCCTCCTAGCCACCAGTTGCAGCCAGGAACTTCTTCTTGCTCACTGGTTCTTCATGCAAGACCACAACGTCTCTCACCTTGTCAAAAAGCTGCTCCAGCTCATCCACACCAAATATTTGATAGTCCAGTGGTTTTTTGTATCTTTGCTGGTATATTGACTCAAAACAATCCAAGAAAATCTGACAAGAATAGCTCACTAGAATCTCCTGCAGCTCAAACTTGAACCGCTCAAGATTTGGGTCATCAACTTCACATCGAGCTGCTGTTCCCAAATTAGCCTTCCCTTGGTTCCTCCCCACCTCATGTTCCTCAACCATCACTCTTTCTTCATCTGAGACCTCATCTGAAGAGCCACCACCTGTCGCAGCATCCAAGCTCTCCTCCTGAAGCCCCTTTCCTGTCTTATCCCTCCTTGCTAGAATTATAGGAGGTGCACTGGGACCTGCTTTCCAGTTTTTAAGATAGACGAACTTCTTTTGACCCTTGCCATCTATTGCCATTGCATCGCCCATTTTCTTGAAAAGACTAACAAGCTTCAATGCCCCATATTCTGAAACATAAAGAGGCCGACCATACATCTTCTGATACTCAGGAGGAACTCGGGTAAGAGGCAAACATCCTCCTGACAGTTCAAGTAACTTCACCAGCTGAGCTTTCAGACCATTTATGTCCCCAGGCTGTACCCACATAGTAGAATAATACTCATCATAAGATGCGGGACATGCTGAAACTTCATTCAGACCAGATGGGAGACTCTGTGACCTCGAACTAGTGGGGTGACAAGGCACAGTCATCAACGAACTGCTGTTGTATTCAGATAAAGACTGTGACATTATAGAGAGATCTCTGGAGTTGTAATAGCTTTGCGAGAGCCCCCAGTAAACAATTGCCTCTTCTTCATTCTGGCCATCATGGTTGTCATTTATACGGCATCCCATAAAATACCCAGCACTATCAGCTGGTCCTGCATGGGAAGGCAATAGTGTCTTTGAGGGGGGTATAAAACCTTCCCCACGAGCCACACTAGGCCAGTCCCAAACAAACTTGCCAGCATTGCATAGGGCAGACGAGACGCCAACCCCGGAAGGGATAACAAGAATCACAGTATATCCACGCTGACCAAGTATGTGAAGAGCAGGAGAAAAATCCACATCCCCAGAGATAAGCATGATGGAAGAAGGTGGGGGGTTGTCAAGTGCAAAGAGAAACATGTCGACCAAAATAGCCTTGTCAGCAGCATCCTTTCTACCGTTTGGAACGTCAACTAGTTTAACACCAGTTCTCTGGCAGCCTTCTCTCAGTCGTCTGGAGAAGGAGTTAAAATCTCCATATGCAGAAAACATCTTGACAGCTCCTTTAATAACAGGGTGCACTCGCAAAGCCATTCTGATATTCCCAGCCACATCTTCAGGGCGGACATCACTAGGGACACGGCAGTTCTCAATGTCCCAAAGGATAGCTACAGGACCATCCAAAGAGGGTCGAATTTGATGGCTAACACAAGGTTGAATAGCTTGCATGTTTGAATCTGCCATATGGATTCCCCTCTGCTCAGAAGAATCAGAAGGAAGCGTTGATGCCGATGGATTTGAATTTGCCATCGCTCTTTTTTTAATGCTATTGTTAATTCTTTTATGTTATTAAAAAGTTAAAGACCCCTGTTGATTACCAGAGGAAGAGAATGAGAGTCATCAAACAATATAGGATTATTCTAAGAATAACTATAGAAAAACACCAAAGCAAAAATGTGTATACCAAACTATTCAAAGAAGCACTGCCACCAAACAAGCTAACATTAAGAAACATTAAGAACCCAATTGATTAGCCAAACCTAAAAATAAATGTATTAGATTACTTCACCAAAGAGCTGATCAAGACTCCATGTTTAGCAGCTAAGCTCAAGAAGTGTTTTATTTGAAGATTAAGATCTTAGCTTAATGTCTGTCTCTCTTAAGACCAGAGAGCATAGCAGAACCCAAGAGTTTAAATCTATCCCCGCTGCCCAAATTATGAAATTTACAATTTGAAGATGAAACTCAATTGATCAAAGAAAGGAAAAGAAAAGGGTACCTTTGAATTGAGGTCATAGAGCAACTCTTTAAAATACAATAAAGCTGTTATCACCAGGACCAAGGAACTGAGATCTTGTTGAAGAATAAAACAAAAGGGTAAAGATCCAATAAATTATCATCCAACAAAGATCAAAGAAGATGGCGATCACTCTTTATGGATTATTCTGCCACAAGGTGAGGTGAAGAAGATTTTGGCTTCTTTTTCCTTATTTGTTCACTACCATACTTGCTATTGTCGAAGAGACGATGGGTTTTTGCTCCTCTGGGGTGTTCTTTTTTTACTTGGATTTTGAAGCCGGAAGAAGTGATATATTAATTAATTTTTCTAGGTTGGAGGACTGTCTGAGAAAGAGGTCTTGGGCTTTTAGGGTAAATAATGTTTGAGCCCAAGAACAAAGGAACAACCAGCCTGTCTCTTAATTCATTTCAAGCAGATTAACCGACAGACGCGATCAAAAGGTCGGAATGTTGATTTTCATTCTGCCTCGAGAAAAAGTCGCATCCAATTCCTCCCCACATTAACGTTGAAACAAAACAGAACCTTGCAAAATAACATACAATGTCAATTTCAAGAAATTGATTTGTGTTTTAAAAATTCAAGTTTGATACATCTCAGAGTTATTAAAATTTTTTTATAATAATTAATTTTAAAATTTACAAGATTAATCAAATTACACACAAGTTATCCAAACATTCACATTAATTAAAGTCGGATCCACATTAATTAAAGTCGGAGGGATGTCACTTCTCAAAATCGACATCTCCCAAGAGTCCTGAGTAACAGCTGTAGCTGACAAACCCAAAAGATGTGGTTAACAAGAACATACAGTGGGTGTCTTAATAATAGCTTAGCATAAAACGCTCAATTTGGAAACCATAAAGCAAGCAGAAATAAGAGCAGCGCTGAAGATAGGGAGCCAAAACTTATAAGATCCCTGAAGATTGTCATGAGAAACTCTGTTCTCTGGAAGATTGACAAGCAACTACAAAAGGAAAAAAAGGGCTTTTCTAAAGATTACAACCCACGTATTCTATTCTCAAAGAACAAGTCTGGTTGACACTGCATGTCCTATCGCCAGATATCAACGTTCCATATTAGATGTAACCATTTTGTAAAGCAAAGCACAGCATGAACATGCATCGCATCCGGTATATACCAACAAGCAACATCAGCTTGTATAAAAGACAACTAATTTGTCCAGTCTTCACCAGAGGCCACCTAACTAGCAGAGGTAATTGACAACGTACTTCATTATAATGCCATCCTCTATTAAAACTTCCTTGGCTGCATTGAGAACACTAGCAGCAAAAGGACCAGGATATGAGACTAATAGTACAAACTAGGATAACAAATGCAGAACATCCGATCACAATTAAAACTCAAGCCCAAAGAGAACGCAAGTTTCCGAATAGATGTTTGGACAGAATATGAGAGATTAACAACATGACATAAATGGAATACAAAAGAAATATGTTTCACAGAAATAGATTACAAAAGCAATATATTTCATCTTGAACTTCTATCCATTTATTTCAAGAAGTACATAGGTCAAATATAAGTCTTTCCTCCGCTTATCCTTTCCAATAGTCCACTTGTCTACATTAAATCCTGTTCATGGATCAACGAAAATGCACAAAAGCTCTATTAGCCTCTGCCATCTTATGAGTGGTTTCCCTCTTTTTTATGGCCTCACCGGTCCCTTTGGCAGCATCCATAACTTCAGAACTCAATTTGAGAACCATACTTCGTCCTTGCCGTTTTCTGGATGCCTCCAACAACCAACGGATAGCAAGTGCTTTTCCTTGGAATGTTCCTACTTCAATAGGAACTTGTTGGGTAGATCCACCAACACGTCTTGCTTTTACAGCTACATCAGGAGTTACTCCATTCACTGCCTCACGTAAAACAGCTAATGGATTTGATTGTGTCTTTTGCTGAATATTTTTCAATGCTTGATAGATGATATGATAAGCCAGTGACTTTTTCCCCTTTTTCAAGATTCGGTTGACAAACATGTTAACTAATCGGTTACGATAAACTGGATCAGAAGTGGCAGGTTTTTTTGCCGTTGTACCTTGACATGAGATGAAGATAAAAGGGAATCAGTCTCCCTTCATAGAGTTAATGAATAAATTCACTCTCAACATGCATGATAAATAATAACAATAAATACTTTCACACTCTAATCAATACTCCAAAAATTTGATGGCCCAGTTGCTAAGCAAAACAATACGATACTTTCACAGCCAAAGGAAAAGTTATTTGGGCACCCAAAAAAGCAACATTCTTTGCATACATAACAAGTTTGCTATATTTTGAGTCTCTTCTCACCAAAACAAAGAACTTATTAAACCATTCCCCAGTTCAGTCCAGCTTGGGAGTTGTAACAAGAAGAAGAATATGCTAATTCTGAAAATGGGACTGACATTTGAAATAACATGTTCTGATTCGCTCCCCCCTTCCATAGGAACCTCAGTCTCTAACTTTCTTCCACATTTCTCCTACCCTGTTTCTTTATGCCCCCCCCCCCCCCCTTTTTTTTTCTGTTTTCAATTTCTTCCAGGGATTTCATTCATTTACACTGCCTCCAACCCGAAAACAAAATCTCGGCTTCTTTTCTGATTGAACCTATATTTGCTATCAAGAGCAACCTTCTACTATCTGATATATCGGTTGCATTGAGTAGATGAGCTAATCTTTGATTTTTTTTAGTACACAGCAAATCCTAATTTTTTATTATTCATTAAAAGAAAAAACAAGATGGATTATCTCTTCTCCTAAACTCCAATCAAGTCACCGTCAAAATCAGCAAAAAAAACTCAGTATTAACAAAAATAATACAGACGAAACAACTCAAACACAAATCAAAATTAAAAGAGTACAGAGTTTAAGGGAGTTATTTATTAATTTTGTTTTACCTCGTTTTCCGCGAGCGCAGAGAACCTTGAGAGGGAGAGGCGCATGTTGAACAGTGAGATTCGGTGCTCTTTTAGCGGTGTTCAAGTTGATTGGAAATGAGAGCCTATTAGGGTTCAGCTGCTGGCATTGGCGAAGAACGGAAGCGCGGGAGCTCGTGAGCGGTGGAGAGCAGAATGAAGTAGCAGTTGAAGCCATTTCAAAAAAGAAAGAAACAGCGACTACTAAAAATTAGTCACGCAGAGGGAGACCAGAGAGATGGCGGTGGTTCTTGCTGCTATGAGCCTATGACTGACTATCGTGTGGGTCTGAGAGCATGAGGATAGGGTGATGATATATGCGAGGAACTGAAATCGGGTAATCTGATCGCTGTGATATCAACCGCTGATCAAGGAACGGGACCCACCTGTGTGTTTACTATTTATTTTCAAATTAAGTAAGATTACGAAGACATAAATCCAGGCAATAGGCATTTTTGTTTTGGTGTTTTAAATTTTTTTTATTTGTTTTAAATTAATATTTTTTTAATATTTTTAAATTATTTTAATATCCTAATATTAAAAGTAATTTTAAAAAATTAAAAAATATTATTTTAATATATTTATAAATAAAAAATACTGTAAAAAGCAAATTATAATCACATTATTAATTTGGCTTGATCCCAATAGCTTGTTTTCTCAATTTTCTTTTCACCATTTTTTAAAATATTTTTTTATAAATAATATAATTTTAATTTTTGTTGTTTTTAATTAAATTAAAAAATTTTATTTTTTAAACTAGTTCGAAAATTATGATTAATGTCATTTAAATAGAGAAAAATTAATGTTATTAATTTATGAGAAACTGAAAAATGTATCTCATTTTTTTTGTTATTTCAAATCAAAATAAAAGCTGTAGTATTTCAAACTAATTCAAGTATTGTTATTACTATAAAAATTATCGTTGGTATTCAATTTAAATAGAGGAAAATCGAGGTTGACACGGCATTTTAAATTTAATGAAAAACTAAAATCAGTCAAAAAGCTCACGCCCGGTGGGACTCGAACCCACAGTCGCCTGATTAGAAGTCAGACGCCTTATCCATTAGGCCACGGGCGCTTCTTGTGAATTTTCGTGTTATTTTTGTTATTTAATCATTACAGTAATATTTCCGACTATATTTTCTCGTTGCTGCAAACAAGTACGAGTAACGAGAAAATAAACGTGGGAAGTATGATTGAGTTATGTTTTTTATATTAAAATGTATTATAATAAATTTTTTTATTTTAAAAGAATTATTTTTAATATTAGTATATGAAAATGATGCAAAACATTAAATAAAATTAATTTATAATAAAATAAAAAAATTATATTTTTCAAAAATATAAATTAACAGCATTTCCATGCTAAAATCAGTCACGTCACGCAAGAATTCCTCCGTGAAGGGTTCCGTCGATGCAAACAAAAAGCACATCATTTCAACAACTACAATCAAGTTGAATGGTGATTTCTTTTATTAAGTTAAAAACAAAAATTGCAGTAAATTATTTTTGCTAGTACCAGTTAATGCATGTCTTAAAAATATTTTTAAAAAAAAATTAATTTTTTTTTCATTACAATATATTTTTTTATATTTTTATATAATAATATCAAAACTAATTTTTTAAAAAATATATATTATTTTAATATATTTCTAAATAAAAATTACTTTTAAACATAATTATTATCACACATTCCTAAATATCATTTAAAAACACCGTATTTTGTGTCTTCCGGGGAACGGTTCGAGGAAGCAGAGATGCAAAAGCCCATGATTTTTCTTGTGTCAGCTGGATCAACTATTCCATCACCCAGAACCTTGCTGCGGAGTAATAACAATTTCCTTCTCGCTCGTATGTTTCCATGATCTTTGCCTTGAATTTTTCTATTTCCTCCTCGGTCCACTTTAATCCATGCAGAAATGCAGATAAGCATGCCATAAGTTGGTAAAGCCCTCAATAATATTTACAAGAAAGGTGAGGTCACCTGAATTCCTTGTTTTTTCCTGTTTGCATTTCGATTTGAGACAGCACACACTAACAGCCTGAACACAAAAGAAGTGAATATGGCATTCAGAGCATCTGAACTAAGCGTTTGCTCCAAAAGGCACCAATTCTATAAAATATGAAAAGGGCCTTGCCAGAACAAATGTAGTTTTTGCACAGGATCGATGTTGATACGGTCAATATTGATGCAGATATGGTGTTTTTTCAATATTAATTTCTCGGTGGATCATGAGATGTAATGATGGTAAAAGAGAGGTTTGCAGTTGTATGAGAGTAGAATGAAATAAGATTAGGTTGAGTGTAAGAAACCAACCTTTGCATATGAAATTAATGCATGAAATTTCAATTTTAGATCTAAAAAAAAATAATGACACGATTGAGTAAAATTTCTACAAATAATAAGTGTTGGAAGAAAAACTAAAAAAGACAAATATATCAATTGAAAAGAACACACCAGAACTCCTGGGAAATTGCCAAAAATTGCTAAAGTTTGTTGGGCAATTAGGAACTTGATTGAAGAAATTCAAAATCAATGACCAACTTGTAAGGAAAACAAGACTTCAAAGTTTGAAATTGTTGAAATTAGTGACCAAATTAAAAAGAATTAAAAGTTTGATGGTTAATTGGGATCCAATTGAACAAATCAAAAATCAAGGATCATATTGTAAGAGACACTCAAATTTAAAGCTAGTAATTGAGTTTGATATCGGTGAAATTACATGAAATTAGAAGTTCAAAAAGAACTTACAGGTGAAATTAAAAGAAATGGGAAGAATAGGGATTAAATTGAAGTTTGTCAAATTTCAAATAAAAAAATCCTAATTTGTAGGGTTTAGCCTAACAATGTCGTTCAGCTACTATGCACCTCTTCTTCAGCAGTTTTGGCTGATCAATGAGACACTTTCAGATAAATGAATATGGCGCTTCTAACCATTTCTGAGGCTATAACAACAATCATTCAATTGAGAAACACCCCTTTACAACCCTATTTTTATGAAACCAAACGTTTACATCCTATTTTCTCCAATGACATCTTCTCCATGGTCAACCACCCCTGTATTTTTAGATTCTATGCTGATCGGGTTAATGTTTTCAAACAAATAAATGTGAAGATATAGACTTCTAAATTAATCAAGATTAGATCCAACATAAAGGTATGTGCTCCCTTTACCTTGATCAAGTGGTATTAGGTAACGTTGACTTTGGTGTTACTCCAGCGAAGCCATGGAAGAGATCAACTCAGTTAGCCTTAACTAAGACATTTATTTGCACAATATCACATAATTCTTTTATGTGTTCACACTTAAAAACTTTAAGAGGGTTCTTATAAAGAATTTGAAACTTTTCTTTCATGATCAAAAAGCTAGAAATACTTCACCCTGGCCTCTAAATTTGTTAAAAAACCACTTAAATCCAAAATCTTGGATCTTGTAGTAAAATCAGTCTAGTTTTAGTTTTGTTAGAACCGTAACAAAATCATCTAAAAGCTCTGAATTCACCTATAAAAGAGGGTTAATTAGAGGATTTAAAGGAGAAAGAAAAAGGAAAAACTAAAGGGAAAATTTTTTTGATGAAGGTTTAAGTAATCCAATCAAGTTCATAATTTTAAGGATTTTGTTTGTTTTTGTTAGGTTTGGAGAGTAGAAAAAAGAAATGCATCATTAGAAATCCATTCTTATTTGAAGATTTAAAGCTTGGAAGGTATACCTTTGCAAATCTTGAAAGTGAGGTTCATGAAGCTTGTTGGATTGATTTTTGTTGTTTAAATGCAATGTTTTGAATGTGTTGACATGTTAATGATTGTTTTGATACATTATGTTTACATCTGAGTTTGATTTAAAATTTGCCAAATATATTAGCAAGGTTGATGTTGTTCTATTTATTTTACATATTTTTTGATTTCTGAGTTTTATTTGGTTTTGATTGAAGGTTTGGGAAGACATTTTGAATTCAAATTGCATAAATATATAAGCTATTTTAGGCTGACAGTTTTTGAGCTTAGAATTTTATGCATGTTTATAATGATTTGTTATTTTTACTAGTTTATCTTGGTTATAATGATGTGGATTGTTTAGGCTAAAAAAATCTAGTTTGGAGGTCTAAAAAGTGTCTTTTAGGTTTAGCAGTATATATTGGGTTTTCTAGGCAAATTTGGGTTGTTCTTCATGTTCATTCAATAAACATTATCTTAGGTGCTAGTTTTAGACCTCATTTTATTTTAATTTTGGTTTTTGTATGTTCGCATATCATTATTAGTAAATAATTTAGGATTTTTAGGCATTGATAATATGTTTTTTGGGTTTAATTTTAGGGTTTCGGTTTTTAACCGAAACTTGTTTTTGATAAAATCATGATGTTTAAAGAATAATAAAAGCAAACTGACATTTGATTCTTGATCTATACTTTATTCCAATTAAAACCTTGCTTTTTATTGCTTGAAATTTGGTATTGCTTGATGTTCAATTGTTGGGTTTAAGTTTGAGTCATGTTCTTTATTCTTTCTGTTTTTGGGCCATTTTTCTTGAGAGATTTTTAGTTTTTTATGTTTTCACTTACGTTGATTCTGTTTTGGATTTGAGTCTTTATTTTGAATTAAAATAATCCGACTTATTTTTTTATTTTACCTATTTTAGATATAGATTTTTATAAAATTATTTTGTGTATTTAATTTTTGAAGTTATTTTTCTGATTCATCTATAACTTTTTTTTATTTTTTTGTATAAATAAATTTTATTTATGAAAATAAAAATACTTTATTTTCATATAATACTTTTATATATTATGCAACCTTGCATTATATATATATATATATATATATATATATTAAAGCAATTTTGATTGAATAAAAAAAAAATATTTTAATTGATAAAATTCAGCAAACACAACCGGGTAAATATCCCGTCTTGTGAAATTAAATATCTTGATTTATATCTTTTTTTTTTAATTTTTTAATTTTATTTTTAATTATCATTAATTATTTTTTAATTTATTGACACACATAGTTTTTAATTTATTTTATTTTATCATCTAAGCATAAACTTTTTTATTTCCAGTTAAAAAAAATCAATCATTTCATCAAAGCGCCTGTGTTAATAAGCTCTTAGAAATTCATGGGCGGCTAGGAATTAAAGCAAAAACAACATAAACATTTATGCATATGCTCCACAGACGCTTTCATTGTCATAGCAGCACTTTTCGAACAGATAGCAACTGGGAAAACAGAATCTGTTTGATCTTTGATAAAAATGGAATGTTAGATTAACACGTTCCTTCGTTATTCCTTTCGTTGCAAAGGGTTAACGGGCTGCGGGTCTAACTGAACCGTCACCTTTTCTTTTCCTGCTATGACTTCCTCAAAACCTGGGCAAAATTTATTCCTCAATTTCCTTTCTGCCGAAGAAACCTATTTGTTCGTTTTTGAGTTCTTTCACGGCCAAAAGAAAAGGAGGGTGAAGGGTTAAAGGTTAATTTTTTCACCCCCTTTACCACTAATTTTTATACTTGGTTAAACCCAAAATTAAAGTGCTGGAAGCTTTGTTTTGGTGTCATCGGTTGGTGCAAGCTAATTTGAGGCAACTCTGCTCATTGATTTTCACTGTTTGTTAAAAGAAAATGGAAAGCCTGGAACTTTGATGCCAGAATACAGTTTATACCATTTACCCAATCAATAGCATACTGCTTGCATCCATCTTCCAGAAACATTAGAACATAGAAATCCAATCTCGATGACACAAAAGGCAAATTTGTGAAAGTTTTTAGGCTAACATTCTAACACTCAGGAGCCTACCTCCATGTTCATCACACAAATGGCTAAGAATGCATGCTCAAACACTGCTTCTACTATCCACAATCAATTTATCAACTCTACCACGGCCCTGTAAGTGTCCTTCGCAAGCATTGTCTTTTACCTCCCCATTGCGCTTTCTTCGTCTCGAAGAACTGAAAAAAACAGAGAGTAATCATATTCCCCTCACCATACTAATGCTGATGCACATAATTTTCAGATTTGACAACTACTTAATTGAGTAGCACAATTCGATTCCTGTTCTTAGTTTTAATCAGGAACTATGACACCTCGTGACTATTATGAAGGCTATGTAGGGAAGACATTCGGTAATGTACTTGAGCTTCCTATCAACTTCCTTATCTACCTTCTTTTGCTTCATTGCTATCTACATTTTTTCCCTTTACTGTTGCAACCTATGTCATTGCTCAAAGCTTAGGTCACAATGTGAAGTCGTTATTCAAAAAAGAATGCAACTCATCAATTGCAAGAATTAATGTACTTTTGAACTGCCTCAGATCATTTAAGAAAGCAAATTACCTAAGTTAGGAGATATCTTGTTTCAGTGATAACACAAAAAATATATATTTGAGATCGGACATGGATGAAGTAAACAAACTAACTATCTGAACAAAGACGATGGAAATTGGACAACGCTGTGACTGCCATCCAAAAATACAAACTGCAGTGATTCTAGAAAAGAGACCATACCTGATTTTGCTGCATTTCAATTATTTCAGCCTGCAGCAACCAAGGTTTGGTCAAGCAAGTTTGCCACACATCAAGTTCCAAGATTTTTTTATAGAAAAGAGCATACCTGTTTTCTCAGTAATACTTCGTTCAGTTCTTTGAGTTTTGCAACTTCAGCTTCCAGCTCTTGTGTATGGGCCTGCAAAACCCAAAAGCAGAAAGTAACATGAAGTTTCAAGCAGCTTTCTCACTTGAAGATTAATGTTCAGTCATCACCTCAATGACATAAAAACTCACTAAACAATAGGAGTTTCTTGGACCTGGGAGCAGCAAAATTTTGTGTATGTGTCCAACTTGAGATGGAACATTATATAAATCATATTGATGGATGCTTGAAACCAGCATGCTAAAAAAACTGCTAAGAGAGGAGACCCCCAGGAGCAAAGCCTCAACTGATTCCCATCAAATAGTTTGCAGTGCTTTTCACCACACTATACTGGAAAGCTGCCAAGTGCCAACACAGCTTAAGGAGAACACTTAAGTTTGAAATTAATCATTTATTATGGTGTATTCATTTTTATAGGTACGAGTAAGATTTAATGGGGAAACTAAGTAAAGCCAAAACCTGTTGCTTGTCATTTAAAGAAGAGAGAGGTTGACATCTACTACCAACCACACACTTATGCACTTGCATGATATAAATGGTCATTAGAACTAGATAATAATCTGGCATTCTGAAATGCAGCACAAGCAGAGTTTGCCTGTTTATCAGCATCTTGAAGAGGAAAGAAAAAAAAGTTGATGATTCAATTAAAACTCAATGATACGATGCGCCCGTGTCAATAAAGTCAAACAGAATACCTAAATCTATGTGTGGAAGCGCCAAGTAATGTCACTAAGGCATCAAACTAGACCTCTAAAACTACAGGCAAAAACAATGGAGACATGTAAAAATTACAACCTGGAACACAAATAGCTCCTTGATCAGCTTTAAAGTACCAAAGGGGAAAATATTAAAGTACAAAAACAACACAGAAGGGAATATTCAGAAGCTGAAAGATGTGTAATAGGTCAGTCACTAAACTGACCTGCTTGAGAGTCCGTGATCTTGCAGCTGATTCTCTGTTTTTAATCATTCTCCTCTGCCTTCTCTCAGCAACCTTCTCCAGAGCTGTGATGGCTTTTCTTCCCCGGCTAAATACATATGGAACTGGCAATAGTGAAGATGTATCAGCATTACTCTTTGCAATCACATCCGGTGATACCCTATTTGCAGAAGATCCTGTTGCAATTGTAACGCTTCGAGTTGCTAAACTAACAATTCCCATTCCTCCACTGTGAGCTAGACCATTGTTCACAGATCGGTCTGCAATTCCAACAACCGATCGTCTCTCTCCAGGGCTAGCAAGCTGAGCACTGTTTGACAAATGTAAAGGGGATGCAAATGCCACAGTTGCTGCAGGCTTGGGGAAGAGCAGCTGCTGCTGCTGCTGTGACAGCTGCAGTGACTGCGGTAGTTGCTGAGTGGCTCTGATTCCACCTGCATCGAGTGTTAAACTAGGAGGCTGGTTAGCAACTAAATTACCATTGTTCTCCATTCTCCGAGTTCCCATGAGCCCATTGTTTCCATTTGGCTGTTGAAACCCAATGGCCAAACTAGAGTCGTTGTTGTTGTTGTTGTTTAGCAGCGATAGTTCACCAAAGAATCCACTATTATTAGGCCTTCCAAGTTGTTGGGTATCCTCTCTCACTACCCCGGCCCTAACCAAGAACTCCTCCAAAGTTGTCTCTCCTAAAGTCTGTTGCCTTTGTGGTAAATTGGATCCCGCACTACCACTCCCATCTTCAGCACCACCACTAGTTTCTTTGATCAGGTCTCTCCAAAGCTCATCAACAGTCTTTTGACTTAGTGTCCTAGGCAAAGTTAAAGATCCTTGTCTCTGCAAATTCCCACCCGGGGCACCTCCTTCACTCCCCACACCAAGTGTATTTGTCATTGCTTGAGTCTCTTCGGCAGTCCATATGTTTTTCAATAGTTCTTCCATGTTCATTGATCCAAAATCCTTCCGCAGCCCACCGCCCCAGGTATTTTGGAACTCATCGAAGGTTAACGAGTATACTGAAGACTGGCGGATCAAGGAAGGATTCTCTTGTGGCTTTGTGACGCTGCTTTGTCCTGGTGGGGCATTTCCAAAGTTCTTGTAGTCCCATTGAGAGTCCATTTTTGAAAATCTTCAAGTGGCGGCCACAGCTGACTCAATCAAGTAGTTCTGTAACTTTTATAAAATTAAAGAAGATCAAAATGGAATCTCACTCCGCCTAGGTAAATTGAGATAAGAAAAAATCACTAAACCAAGTCAGGAGTAAAAGTTACAGTTTTTACATTCTCGGTCCAACTACGCAAATTTTAAGACCCAAGTTCAAGTAACCATGAGCATAAAACTATAAATCAACTGCACAGTTACTTCAAAAATCCATTGGACAAAAACAAGCCAAGCCATGGCTTGAAAAAAAAAAGGTATCAAGATTTAAAGCTCCTACAGACACCATTTCCCAGGACATAAGAAAACAAACTGTGCAATCTTTGAATCTGTTAGACCAAGGCTAAACTTTCAAAAAGCATCCAATTTTCATAAAAAGCAGCACACACTAATGCATGGCCTCAAAGAGTCGAATCCATGCAATTACAAGACTTAACACCCACACACGCAGATGAAACGATCCCATTTCCAGGAATCTATGATAGCACAAAGCACAATGAACTAGAGTTCTAGAATAAGAAAAACACCCCTGCAGAGTTATTATCCAATAAATAGAGATCAAACTAAACTAAAACCGAAGCAATTTTCATGTTCTCTCCTCAATTTCAGATACAAACGTTCATTAAAACTGCAAAAAAAAAAAAAAAAAGATAACATACAAATAGCAGCTTCCAGGTTTGATACTTTTCATGCTTCTGTGCTGATAATATCACATCCCTAACTCAAATACCCATAAATTAAGCAAAAAGGATCAAGCTTTAGACCCGTAAAAACTAGCCAAGACCAACCCATTTTCCAAATAAAAAATACCAATACCAAGTAAAAAATTAAACCAACAAAGAAATTACACTAATGAAACTCCACACAACTCATTTTACAACAATATTTCGACTTTCAGCACCCAAAAAAACTGGTGGGGGATAAGAGCCCACTCAAACCACGTTAAACAATATTGAATCTATCAATTGATGAAATTACTAAATTAAAATCTACTAAAAAAGAGAGTTTTTGAGAAAGAAAAAAGGAAGAAATACGAGAGACAATAAAAAAAGTGAAAATAAACTGCGTGCTATTAGAAGGGAGATAGACAATAAAAGTATTAAGAGAAATGGATAGTTTATTTTTATTACCTTTAATTTTATTTTTTCTTCTAAGAATATAAATATCGAAGCGAGTAGTGAGAGTGTAGTGTCTGTTTTTTTGTGGCTTACTTCGCTGGCTGGTGGAGGCGACAAGACACGAGTCACCAATTTAAGGAGCTACAAAAGATTTTTACTTTATTTATTTATTGATTTTGAAACATGAGCATTGGAGATCTCGTAACGTGGTCCAATGGGGCAGCAGTTGAAATGTTGAGTTGACGCGTGTCCAGTAGGGAGAGACGAGGTGGGTTGCTCTTAACCGTTGATTTGTGCTTGATGGTGAGGGTCTGGTATTTTATTGGTTTGTAATAGTGGGGATTGTATGCGAGTTGGTGCAGGTAGTGACTGAATGTCAACCGTCGATAGTATGAGATCATGCGTGGATGGGTTTGATGATATCAGGTGTATCGAAATGGTAAGCATGTTTGAGTTCCCGTGTTACTGTTTTGAATTTGAGCTCAAGGAAAGTTCCAGAGCACCACGTGTCGGTCTTCCATTGAAAGGACTGTGATAAACAAAATGTGATGGCGGGCCCTCATCTTGTGAAAGTGTGAGCGGCGTTATTCCACTTTATGATTTTAATTTTTAAAATACATTTTTTTCTTTTCAGAATAATAGTGATCAGATGAAAAAAGTAATAAGAAAAAAAAAGTTGTTTTTAGAGAATTATATTTTATCTTCGATTGCTTTAGATCATACACTTAAATATATGTTTTAAAAGATGTATTTTCAAGGATTTAACTTGCCGAATTAAAATTAATATCTATGATAACTTTTTATGTAACTTTAACAGCGTAGCACTTATGTCATAAAACATTAATGCAATGGTGCACTCCTAAAAAAGCAGTCTATTAGCATCTCTCCGATCCGTGGCAGATAAAACTAAATTCGTTTGCTGATAAAAATTTATAATGGAATTAACAATAGATAATGTCAGATGTTAGTAATAAATGTTAATTTTTTAACAATATATTATCAATTATTGATTTTTTTAATAATAATTTATCTATTGTTGAAATTGATGATTGTATAAATCAGCAACGGATATTGCATTGCTGATCCGTTATTAATTAGCAATGAAATATTTATTGCTGATCGGTTGCTGATTTATCTAGTAATTATTTTTTAAAACATGATTTTTTTATTTATTGAATTTCTTATAATTATTTATGGATAATTCAAAAATTGTAGAAAAATATATAAACATAAACTAATACTGGAAATTATTTTATCAACAATAATAAGTCAAATAAAAAAATATCATAATAAATTTCAAAATCATGTTAAACTTACATCAATATAGATATATCCCAATTTAATAAATATGTTCTATTATAGAAATGGTGGTTGAAATGGTTGTGGAAACGAACCAAGACAATGCTGACTATTATAAGGTGAGATTGGTATATGATAGTTGAGGCCTAGGTCGATATACTGAATTAGAAAGGGATACATAGGTATCGTCAATTTATGGAGCCACAAGTAACAGCATAGATGAAGCCACAGTTGTCGATATACATTGGTTCATATTTGATGTCCAAGTTTGAAAATCCCAAGTTACTAAGAAATTTTTTTATATAAGTCATCTCCTACACTAGTGATAAAATATGACCATCTCTTTTTTTTTTTTTTTTTGCTCTTTCAATGCCTGAATTGATGAACTTGAAGGTGTTGACTCCATCATATAGAATTGTGATAAAGCACTCGTATTGACCATGGATTTTGACATACCAAGTACACCATATATTTTACCCTTTGTAACTCCTCGTATAGCCACACACCAAGTTGTTTCATCAAATGAAGGATGATTTTTCCGATCAGTTCTATATCTTGAAATCATCTCTTTTTTGTAATTCTTCTACAATAAAATTAAATATAATTATAAATTCATTTTAATTTTAAATAATAATTAAATTACATAAAAAAAATACGTACAACAACTTTTTTAGACTCTAATGCAACATCGAAAACACATCATCCCGTAGAAGGTTCTTTTCCACCTGTTTTTTCTTGCTATCAACCAACAAAAATATTAGAAAATGTAAATATAAAATTTTGAAATCCATTGTAACAAATAAAAAACTTTCTTACCATGTTAACTCAATATGATGCAAATGACACTGTACCTCTAGAATGAATGCTTAATTTACCATCTATTTCAATTAGCTGATTGTTCCTTGCAGATTTTGATCTTCTTTGAAATTCAGGGATGGACCAAATATCTTTAATCATTTGATTTCAATTGTCATTATTTATCCAAATTAGACCTTTATTAATGCAATTCATGATACTTGTGGTATTTCTATCTGAGATAGCTTTTTTACAAGCTCGAGTTAACTGCTAGTTCAAAGCAATTCCAGTTTTATCTTTTTAATTTTTAGAAATAATTGGTTGATCATCCTCAAAAAATAAATATTGTTTCTACTAAAAAAACAAAGACAAGCTCAATATAATTGTCAACTAACTTCTATAATTATATTTTTTCTACCAAAGAAACAAAACAAAGCATAGACAACCAGTAGCCAAAAAAGTAAACAAAAAATATTATTAAAATAATAACTTTTTAACTACAACATAAATTCAACGTCAAGAGATTCTTTGTTTTTGTTCCATAAGATACTTGGAAGCAAATTCATGCTAGTGGCTTGTAATTATCCCGTTCAAGCCTATGTTCTTTGTGTGTTTTTGTTTAAGAGACAAGCTGCGAACTAGAATATTGATAATTTAATTAGGGAGGAATCTATTTGCAGTGGGTTGAGGAGCTTTAAGAACAATGTTTTTTTTAGTACTCTTACTACAACACAAGACAACGCTAGCTTTGTAGCAATACTTTTGTTTTTATATGCTTTTGTTCATATATATATATATATATATATATATATATATATATATATATATATATAGAAAATGGAACCAATTAATCTACATGAGGTCATTCCATTATTTACGAGGTTGATGTGTGAAGTGTTAATATATATTAAATGCTGGTGAACACATAATTATGTCTAAATTTAAAACACAAATGTATAATTTCATTCCTTAACCAAACAAAGCCTAACCCCCCTCCCTCTGTATATTTGTTTTTCATACCTCACCTAGTTAATAAATTTAAAATAAAATACATTACATTAATAATTAAAAATATTAGCATGATGACAACCATGTTTAATAAGTAATTTGTAAAAAATCAAATAAAATTATTCTTCTCATCAATAAAATTATTTAATAAAATAAAATATATTCTCTCTAAATTACAAATAAAATCCTTTAAATATAGGTTTTCTAATTATACCTGTCTTAATTTGTTATGTTGTATTCCTTGCAAGATGTTTCCTTTGGAGCACAACAAAGAAATTAAAAAAGTAAAAGTGGGGTTATTGAAAAAGGATGCACTTAAATTACATATTTACGAAGAACAATTTAAGAGAAAGTGACAAAAAATAAAGTGGGTTTTTGGAAAAGAAAAAAAGGGACAGATTAATGGGGTTAGGATTCTTTATTTGGAGAATGAAAGTTTTGTCTGATTTTGAAATCGGTAATCGTCTACAGTGTGAGGTTTTCTATTGTTATTTTTTACAAGATATACACATACCAATTAATTATTAACACGTTATATACATATAAGTCAAATTTTATTTTTTATTTTTTATCAGCACAAAGACTTTTTAACTATTGTAAATCTTATGCCACTGTATTAATAACGGATAATCCGTTACTAATTTTTAATATATTAATTTATTTTTAGTAATTGATTTTATGTTGCTCGTTGCTAATACTAAAAAATTAATATATATATATATATATATATATATATATATATATATGTCATCCATTACTAATTTATTGCTATATTTGCATCTGAAATATTTCGTTGCTAATTTCCAATGCTATTGATCTTTTTTTTAGTAGTGGTGGTAATAATATATGGTTTATAATGTATAATCTCTTATATAAAAAAAATTAAAATTGTGATTCATTCTGTTCATAAAATTTACAATATTTACCAATTCAATGTGAAGTTTGTAATAAAAAAAAATATAAACTTGTATTTTTTTAAAATAAAGTAAAAGATATCTAGGCATGGTCTAATATTTTTTTGGTGTATTGTTTTCTAAAAAAAAAAATATTAAGAAGGTCCGTTTTAAAATTCCTTGTTTTTAAGATTTTAATAAAAATTGAAAAAACATATTAAATAAGGTTAGTTTAATCTCTAAAATAAATAATGAAGTGAGAATAATTAAAAAAAAAAACAAGAAGAAGAAGAGGAGGAGGAGGAGGAGGAGGAGACAACACCGCTCTAAAACAAAACATGTAAGAGTATATAATGCAGTTATCAACCAGCCAGACACTGAATTTTCCTCGTTAGTGCTGGAAAATGTGATTCAAGAACGGGTCTGTGGTGGTTTTTATCTTTTTACTTTTCATATATATTTTTTTGGATGACTAATGAATTTTTTTTGTTATTATATATATATATATATATATATATATATATATATATAGAGAGAGAGAGAGAGAGAGAGAGAGAGAGAGAGAGAGATTATAAAAAAAAACTTCATTAGCACTTAGTTTCACTTTTCCCGGAAAAATGTACAGAGTGCATAAACAGTAAAACAAATATACTTATAACCTTAAGCAACACAGTCCTGACAGATCAACGCAAACAGTATTCATGTCTCGCAACTCATGTTAGACTTAAGTAAATAACAAACAATAAAAAAAAAATGATGCATTTTAATTGTAAAGAGAGAGAAAAGAAAAAAATACAAACAATTAATTATCATGACAATCCAACCATGATATATTTATACGCACCGCACCATGTAAAAGAGAACACGATTGTGCATCTAGTTTGACAGCGAATTGCCAGATTTGGCCACCAAAAAACATCTCACACGCTTTATTAATAGCACAGGCACCATCCACTTGCTAGAGTGTGTGAAACATGTACCGACAACTTTTCAATTAAAATATACAACATGAAAATTATAATCGCCTTTCATGATCCTTTTAATTACACAACATATTAATGTAATTTTACTATCGCAATCCATAGTAATTTGTGTCTAGAATTATAGCAAAATCTCCATGTCGAAGCTTTTTGAACGAGAAATAATCTTGTTCAGAATTCAAAGATATTGTGGGTGCCCATAAGGTTCAATTATCTTCGCACGTGGAATAGAAAATTAAAACTAGTTACGGATCACGCTTTGATCTAGGTTAAATATTTTTATTATTTATATAAAAAAAGTTATATATATAAGCTTTTTCAATATATTTGTATAGTCTAAAAAATTTAAATGCAAATTAAAATTAATAGCATCTAAAAATAAAACTTGAAAAATCAAGAGACAAATATAGATAAAGATATTTAATCTCGTAAGATAAGACATTTACCCGATCATGTTTGCTAATTTTTATTTATTAAAATATTTTTTATTTAATTAAATGATAATAAAAATAGATAAATATATTAAATTGATTGAATAAAATAAAAAGAAAATATGAATAATATGCAAGGTTATATATATTAGAAGTATCATATGAAAATAAATATTTTTTATTTTAAAAAATATAGTTCATCTTTTTAAAAGATAAAAAAAATTATAGATGAATTAGAAAAATCTCTTTAAAAATTAACGCATGACCAAAAATTTACCATCATTTAAAAAGATTCTCTAAACAAAATAAAAGAAAGAATGGGTATTAATATAAAAATAATTAAGTTTTAACAAAAAAAAATTAAAAGAAAGAAGCATTAATTGAAATAAAAGAAATTAGAAAAAAAAAAAGGGTCAGGCTCTAATGGGCCTAGCTTGCCTGGTCCATTTCATCAGAGCCTGCGTGACTAGGTCCCTTTTTTTAACAGCACCTGGAGAAAACAACATGTCCTCCACCCTATTTTATTTTTTAAAAAAACCAGACAACATATCGTTTTTTTTTTTTTTTTTCATATTTCAACCATTGTGGTGCTGAAAAATCAGTCTCAAGATTCTTTCGACCCAAAACTCTTTTTTGATTCTAAACACCTACGAAATCATGATAAACATATCTATAACCTCAAAAAACTGCCTCAAAAAACCGAACTCAACTCGAAATAAAAAATCAACACGAATTCAAATATGTTTTTTCAGGTACTTTTAAGGAATTAAAAACACCTAATATAAATTCCATTCATCAAATAAAATAATTTGACACAAATATTATCCATTTTGATGGCCTAAATCAGTGTTAACAACCTGTTTCTTTTTCTACCGCCGGTATTCCAGCGATCTCTCTCTTCTCTCTCAACAAGGACCAAAAAATAATAAAAATGAAATTTTGTATCAAAATAAAATTAAAAAAATATTGAGGAACTGAAATTGTATAATTTGCATAATTTATTAAGTTGAAGGACCAAAGTGCATTTTTTTTCAAAACTCATAGCTCACCGATCATGTTTGCCGTGTTTTTCATTTTGGTCTCACTTCTTTTAACCACACTATTTTATAAGAATTCAAAATCAATTGCTCTTTAATTAGGATTAAATTGCCCAAAAAATTTTGAAGACTAGATTGAAAAAATACAAAATTTTACACAATCCATCCATAATAAAAATGTGAGAGGATGAACAGTGGAGGCAATGCACAGTGAAAATACCATACCATTTAGATTATAGACTGGTTATGTGGCCCGCGCTACACCGAAGGCCAACTTTTTTTGGCATAAAAATATATATAAAAAAGCTAAGACTCAAGAACTTTGAATCTAGCTACAACGCTAAGTCCAAGAGCATTTAGTGTGGCTGTAATGCTGGGGCAAAGACCCTTGGGTCTGGATGCCAGACTCAAGAGTTACGGGTCCAGACACCGAACTTAAAAGCCTTGGGTCGGTCTAGCCCAAGTTTTTATAATTTTTAATCTCTATAAATAAAATTTATAGTTTTTCTTCAATAGTAATAATATTTTTTCTCAAATTTATTAATGATGATGATGATGATAATTTAAACATTCAAATCAAATTTATGGTTATTTTTCAATATTGATAATATTTTTTTCAAATTTATTAATTATTAGATTAATAATATTAATTATAATACAAATAATAATATTTTTAATATTAATAATAATATTAAATTTGTCTGACTCAAGTTTAAGTGGGTCTAGCTATAAAGGCAGATCCATGAGCTTTGGGCCCCTCTTAAACACCAAACCCCAGAGCTTCGAGTCTAGATGCAACACCAGACCCAAAGTCCTCGGTTTGGACGCCAGACCCTAGAGTCTGGAGTCTGGCTGCAATGCCTGACCCAAGCACCTGGAGTCTGGCTGTCATGCCTGACGCGAGCTCCTAGGGTATGACAGTCATGTCTAGCCCTAGTGCCTGGGTGTCTGGCAATCATACCATGCCCTAATGCCTGGGGCTGACAGTTTTGCTATGCCCTAGTGCTTGGGGCTTGACAATCTTATCATGTCCTAACAAAATTCAAACTAACTATTTTGTCTTAAATCATTCTTTTAATGCCAAATGCATTCCATGAAAAGGACAATCTCACCCCTATTGCATGCTTATCAATCCAGATTATAAAACCTTGGGTCCAAGCACCAGATTCAAAAGCCTTGAGTCTGGCTGGCATGATTGACACAAGTGCCTGTGGTCAAGCTACTCTATCTGACCTAGGTGCCTAGGATATGGTAATCATGCCTGACCCCAATATTAAGTGTCTAATAGTCATGTCATGCCCCAATGCCTGGACCCTTACATTTTTACCATACCCTAGCAAAATTTGAACTGGCCATTTTGTCCCTATTCATTTTTTCAAAGCTAAATGCATCTCATGGAAAAGATATTACCACTCCCCATTATATGTTTAACAAGTTTCTTTGATAAGGATAACTCCATTATTATATTATTTCAATCCACAATAATATGTGTCTAAATAAAAAGTAAGAGGGACACCAAACCCTTTTAGTATATTGAATAATAATAATAAAACTAAATAAATAAATAGGATTGATTATCTTTTTGTGCCAATCTTGTCATGGTCGTTCCATCATAGTAATTGGCACTTTGAATTTCCATCTTCACAGCACAAGTAATCAATATAATTTGATATATATTTTTTAAAGTATTTTTTAATTAGAAATGTATTAAAATAATATTTTTATTATTTTTTTTTAAAAAAATTTTACATCAACACATCAAAACGATATAAAAATACTAAAAAATTTAATTAAAAAAAATCAATTCTTGATGGAAAACATGTTCAATCTCAATGTTAAACGGGCACCTAACCACACATGTTGTTGACATGTTCTTTTGTTTTGCATTTATTTAATTTTAATTGAAGATAATTCTCTTATATTGATTATTTATATAGTGTTTAGTTAGTAATTGTTTTTGTGTCCTATTTGGTTATGGTTAATAAAACAGAATAAAATAAAATAAAACTATTTTACCTTTAATATATATCGTTATGAAATTTTCAATTTTTTTTAAATAATTTGATATTTTATTTTTTTACTTTAGTTTATATCGAGTGTTGAAATTAATGATATTATAATAACTCTAGTTATAAAACCAAAACTGACTTGATGGGTTGATTTAGGGCTTACACTGGTCCGAGATTAAAAAAAAAGAATTGACTCGACTTGACCTAATAAAAAACTTGGGTCAAATCAAGATAAAACACGGGTCAAAAACCCGTTAAATCTTTTGAAAAAAAAAAACTAAAAACTTTGGGTGAGCCGAGTTGACCCTCCTAACCCATAACCTAAACCTTCTATTGGGTCGACTCTGAATTGAGTTTTAAACTATGATAATATTTATTTTTAACCACGTGTTTACTTAAATTAGCCTGTATTGACCCTCCTGCTTTGTCACCTAAATCTTTTACCAGTTGACCCTAAGTCAGATTTGAAATATTTTATGAGATAATATTTGATTGGACAATATGCATAAGTTTTATCCTTTTAAAAGTAAATACATAACCACACATCTTTTTCTTTTTTCTTTTTTTTGAAACAGTAACCAAATATTATATTAAATAATAATAACAATAATAATAATAATAATATTTTAAAGTAGTATAAAAATCTTCTAAAAAAATAACATGCACTTGTAATCAATTTCAACCCTTTCTGTTCCATATTCTTCATCCAAGAGAAGCAAGGTAAGTCCCAAGTAAATAAATTAAAAAAAAAAAAGCCACCTCTAGGAAGAAAATTGTGGTGGTATATCTTAAAAGATTAGGAATAAAAAAACAGAAAAATAAATCTATGTGCACATATCAATTATTCCAATAATAAAACACATTAATTTTATTTTATTTTATTTTTTTCAATTAATATGTTTATCATATCAGTTAAAGAGTATGATAAACCTATCTTTTTAATAATGTAAATTTCTAGATTAAAATATATTAATGTTTTTTAGTCTTTTCAGGATTATTAGAAACTTATATAATTGTTTATTTTAAAATTTATAAAATTAATTAAAATATAAATAAATTGATGCGAATACTCATATAAATCCTAAAAATAAAAAAAATGCTTGGCATCCTGAAAATTGCTTGACCGAACATGCTCAGCCTCATCTTAACACAGTTAAAAATTATTTGTACAACTCAGTATTTTGCTGCTTCTGTATTTTCTTCTTTTCGAGATTCTAAATTACCATGGGCAGTGCTTTGGCACTGTAGTTGTAAAAACGTTTTTAAAATATTTTTATTTTAAATTAATATATTTTTAAAGTTTTTAGATTATTTTAATATTCTGATATCAAAAATAATTTTTTTAAAATAAAAAAATATTATTTTAATATGTTTTAAAATAAAAAAAACTTTAAAAAATAATTATTACCACACTTTAAAATATCTTCTTAGCTTAGAAAGAAAAAAAGAAGAAGATTGCTGTGATTTTTCATATTTAATTGCAGGTATAAAATATTAAACTTTTACTTTGCGGTGAATATCCGGGAGGAGAAATCATACTGGATATAATTGAATAAAAAAGAGTGTGTGGATGTATTTGTTTTCGCAGTTAAATATGTTTTTTATTTTAAAAAAATATTAAATTAATATTTTTTTATTGATATATTTATATTAAAAATAAAAATATTATTAAAAAATTATTTACTATACTTTTAATTAAAGAATATTTTATGAAAACACAATGCTGCATTATCAAAAACACACTGAGTGTAACTCGTCTCGCAATCCTGCGCGTTACCAAAGTTAATAGAATATGCTATTTGCAACAATAATGTAAACGACGTAGCATGCCCTCTGGAGAGAGACTTCCTGTTAGATTTGTGCCTTTTAGGAAGTTTAATGGTGGCAGGATCGAATTCCACGTGGAAACAAATCCAATCCAGTTTAAAAAAAAATAATTGAAAGAGATCGAAAAAACACTGTTTATATCATTAGATTTTAGACCTACTTCTCTGCAAAACCCGGGTTTTGAATTTTGATCGAGTTGTTTGGATTTTTTTTTTTTTTTAAATTCAAAATAATATTATTTTAATAAAAAAAATATCAACTAATTATAATCAGGTTTTTAATTGAGTTGTCGGAATATCCATGTCACATCAATTTTTTTTTTCTATTGTTTTTTTAACCCGATTCGGTTCCTAAATGCTAAAAGACAAGCCTTTCAGCCAAGTATATTTATATTTTTTTGGGTTGGCTTTTTGTAATTGATATATGATTTAGTCTTTTTAATAATTTAATTATGATCTTGATAATAATAATAATAATAATCCACTATCTAGCTATTGGCCGCGCGAGCTCAAAAGAAATATCTTGCTGACATTACCCCGAAGATATTATCAGCAAGTGCTGACGTGGCAACGTTCTGTTGACTCTGACACGTGTAAAAGCGTTGCCATGCCTCCGTCCGCTCTCTTTTTCCGTTTTCCTAAACAAGAAAAATTAATTCGGCCTCTTTCTCTCTTTTTCTCTCATTAAAATCCAGTGAAATTAACTTTCTATTTATTTACTGAAAAATAGTTTTTTTTTTAAAATTAATTTTAAAAAAAATAAATTCTAAAAAAATATTTTTTAATATTTGATAATATAATAAAAAATAAATTGAAAAATACTTTCCAGTATTTGATTATATCATGAAAAATAAGCTGGAAAATAACTTATTAATATTTTATTTTTCTCAAGTTTATTAAAATAATGTGGAACAAATCTTACAAATTAAAAAGTTGAATGAGAATGAAATTGAAAAAAAAATAATTTCATAAATTATCTCAAATAAAATAAATAATAATCAAAATAATAGAGATCAAATCTAAAAAATTAAAAAAAATAAAAGAGGAAGAAATTAAAATAATAATAATCAACATTTCATAAATTATTTCAAATAAAATAAATAACAATCAAAAGAATGAGGACCAAATTTGATAGATAAAAAATTTCAATAAAAAAATGATAAGAAAAAAGCAAATGGTAATTATAAAAATAAGGACCAAAGTTAATATAAAAATTAAATTTTAAGAGATGAAATTGAAAAATAAATATTCAAAAAATATATATATAGCAATCAAAAGTTTGAGGATCAAATTTGATATAATCAGTAAATAATGATATTTTTAAATTTTTTATAACTTTTAGAAAGTGTTTTTCGCCCAAATTTTTCAGGAAAACACTTTCCTAAAAACCAAGTCAAATTTTTCTTTGATTGGAAAGTGTTTTCCGTTGACCAACTTTTCTAATGACAAACAAATACAAGAAAGTTTGGAAAGTGATTTTCCGTAAACCACTTTCCAGAAAACAAACACAGCTAAAAGGAAAAACACTTTCCTGGAAACCAAGCTAAATTTTTTTTGACTGAAAAGTATTTTTCATTGATCAATTTTTCTAATAGCAAACAAACATGGAAAAGTTTGGAAAATAATTTTTCAAAAACTACTTTCCAAAAAGAAAAGAAAGGAAAACAATTTTCACATTTACTGTCTGAGGTTTTTAAAAAATAAGGCGTAAAAAAGAAAAAAAACGGTTAACGGATAAATGTAGGAGGGGAATCTCAGAGGGGACATTCCGTTATCGGATTAGAAAAAGAAGAAGAATAGTGAGTTGACTCGGACGAACCCGGAACCTCTGGTTTAACCGTTGACAACGCCAATGCAAGACCGGTAACTTTACTCGCTCTTAATTTATTGGTTTCTTTGGAAACGAACTTAAGGATCACGTAGAAAAGCTTGTGCGTTTATCCTTGATTTGCAGCGGTTATTTGTTTTTGCAGGATATGTGAGTTTTTGATATTTTTAATTTTTTGTATATAATTTATTATCTAATTTGTGTTAGAGTTTCTGTTCCAATCACAGAATCTCACAAGTGTTTCAAGGCTGATCACACAAGAAAACTGGACTTGAATGCCTTATTATTCCGTAGCTGATGTGGCTCTTAAATAGCCTTACAAATGAAGAAGAGAAAGGAAAATAACAACCCACGATTTACATGTCCTAGTATCGTGGAGTAGACTAAGTCAGGAAACAGAAAATGCAATCTTTTCCTTGATTGCAGGAGATTTATTTGCAACACTTTTCATTAACTAATTTTATCATCCTCCCTTAAACTGTATATTCATAACAGTTTATTCAGAATACTCACAAACACCCATTGATTCTCGTAATTTTGAGAAAACTTCGATCTTCAATGGTTTAGTCATGATATTCGCGATTTGTTCATGAGTAGAACATTGTGTTAGTTCTATCACTCCATCTTTGACTAGATCACGAAGAAAATGAAACCGAATGTCTATATGCTTGCTACGACCATGCATAATCAGATTTTTTAAAAGTTTGATAGCCGAGATATTATCACAATATACCACTGTAGGTCCGAACTGCACATGATTTAGACTCTTTAAAATTCTCCTCAACCAAACAACTTGACAGGCACTTGATGCTGCAGCAATGAACTCGGCTTCTGTAGTGGAAAGAGTAACCACAGGTTGTTTCTTTGAAGACCAGGATATTGCGCTTGAATTCACCATAAAAACATAGCCTGAAGTGCTCTTTCTATCGTTTTGATCTCCCACATAATCACTATCTGTGTAGCCAAATAGTTCACCATCTCCTCCCTTCTTGTAGAATATTCCAAAGCTGGCCGTGCCCTTTATATACCGTAGAATTCTTTTTGCTGCCATCAAATGATTTTCTGTAGGATGCTCCATGTACCTGCTAATTAGACTTACAGCAAACATCAAGTCAGGACGTGTGGCAGTTAGATACATGAGACTCCCCACCATTTGCTTATAAATGGTACTATCAACTTGTATCCCACCTTCATCTCTTGTCAGTTTAAATCCAGGAACAATTGGATTTTTCACTGAGTTGCATTCACCCATATGAAATCTTTCCAGAATTTCATGAGCATATTTTCGTTGGCTAATAAATATGCCATCATTCTTTTGCAATACTTCGATGCCCAGAAAATATCTCATTTTCCCGAGATCAGTCATATCAAATTCAACCATCATGGACTTCTTGAATTTTTCAAACATACTTTCGTCGTTTCTGGTAAATATGAGGTCATCAACATAAAGACAACTGATCAAGATTTTACCTCCATCTGCTGTTTTGATGAACAATGTATGTTCATGCGGACATTTGTTGAAGCCTTCTTTAGCAAAGTATGACTCAATACGACTATACCATGCCCGGGGAGCTTGTTTGAGTCCATACAATGCTTTCTTGAGTCGATAAACTTTTGATTCTTCCCCTTTCTTCTCAAATCCCGCGGGTTGATCAACAAATACTTCTTCATCAATTTCACCATGCAGAAAAGCGGATTTGACATCAAGCTGAAAAATCAACCATCCTTTTTGTGCTGCAAGAGAGATAACCATGCGGATTGTATCTAGACGAGCAACCGGAGCAAAAACTTCTGCGTAGTCCACTCCGTATTGTTGACTATACCCCTTAGCAACTAGGCGTGCTTTATATTTATCTACCTCCCCTAACTCATTGAGTTTTGTCTTAAATATCCACTTAACCCCAACAGTTTTCCCTCCAGGTGGCAGATCAATCAGCTCCCACGTATTATTTCGTTTAATGGCTTTGATTTCTTGATTCATGGCTGCTCTCCAGTTGTCAAATTGCACTGCTTCTTCAAAAGTCGATGGGTCATTTGTGTTGAATAAAGCTAATTTAGCAAAATTCACACCATCAAAAGTCATCCTCCCTGCATCAGCACAATTCATTCCTCCTGCATCAAATAAATCAGTACCCAACTCATAATCTTTGAGCCATTCAGGTCGTCTCCGTATCCTTGCCTCTGGAATTAAAGGAAATGGGTGATTGGGTGACCCGTGTGCCTGTGACCCATGTGCCTCCAGCTCTCCAGTCTCACAATCTATGGGTGACCCGTGGGCCTGCTGTTCTGCAACCTCATCCTCATCAATTTCTTGACCATCCTCATCGTGATCAAGAGATGTGCTGGGCAACCTAAGATTGGTGGTGGGTGATCCATCTGTCTCTTGATCGATCTCCTGCTCTGTCTCTGCTTCTGTGGGATTGTCAGCGTGTTCCCATGCCAAATCAGCCACTGGGTTTTCCTCATTGTTATCACCCCATACCCACTGTTGATGTTCTTCAAAAATCACGTCCCTGCTGACAATAATCCGCTGCAAAATTGGGTCAAACATGCGATAGGCTTTTGAGGAATCACTCACCCCCAGAAAGATACATTTAATACTTTTGGCATCAAGCTTGGTTCTCTTGTGATCCGGGACATGAACATGCCCAATACAGCCGAAAATTCGAAAATGGGACATAGATGGTTTAACACCATCCCATGCTTTTTCGGGTGTCTTGTTGCGTACAGCAAGGGTAGGACTACGATTGAGAATGTGCACTGCCCAATTGACAGCTTCAGGCCAAAAATTCCTAGGAATTTGCTTCTCTGTCAACAGGCTCCTCACCATATTCATAATGGTCCTGTTCTTCCTCTCCGCGACGCCGTTTTGTTGGGGAGTGTACGGGGCTGTCAATTGCTTGTGTATCCCATTTTCATTGCAGAAGTTTGTGAATTCTGTTGACGTGAATTCACCTCCCCGGTCAGTTCGTAAATTTTGAATGAACGCACCAGTTCCCTTTTCTACCTTGGCTTTGTATAGTTTGAATGTGGTGAAGGCCTCTGATTTTTCTGTCAAGAAATAAACCCAGATTTTCCTGCTGAAATCGTCAATAAATGTAATTAAATACCTCTTGTTGCTGTGTGAACTTGGACTAATTGGACCACATATATCCGCATGCACCAATTGAAGAATTCGGGATGCCCTCCACATGCTTTCCCTTGGAAAAGAATCCCGGTGTTGTCTCCCTGCCAGACATACTTCACATATCTGTTGCATGGATTTAAAGTGTGGTAATCCAGCTACCATCTTCTTATGTTGAAGTGTGTTGATCCCATTCCAGCTGAGATGACCGTAGCGATGGTGCCATAGAGTGGCCTGATCAGTGATTGCGGATGAGAAACATTGTTGATGAATTGGCCTGATCCCAGCAGCCACACCAGAATTCAGTGTGCAGTGAGCAATTACCACAAATAATCGATTATGGGTCATCTGGGTTTCCATAATCAAACCCCTCTCCGGATGGAAAATTTTGCATTTGCCTTGCTTAATCATCACAGCAAGACCTTTTTCCATCAATTGACCGAGACTGAGCAAATTGTTCTTCAGTTCTGGTACGAAGAACACATCTGTGATGACATGAATGATCCCATTCATTTCTATGCGAATTCTCCCTCGACCATGTACACTGAGACATGAATTATTTCCCATCTTCACATTGTCTTTGAAGCTGTTGTCGAATTCAAAGAAAAACTCCCTCTTGCCACACATGTGGTTGCTGCACCCAGAGTCAAGGTACCAGATGTGTTCAGCAGCAACATCTAGTGAATTGGTATGTGCCATCAACAACATTTCTTCTTTGGTTTCTGCATAGTTTGCCTTCTGATCCCTTGCTCGCTTTGAACATTCCCATTGGTAATGTCCTAATTCTCCACAGTTGTAACATTCAATGTTTGATTTGTCAAAAACAAATCTGCCTCTTCCCCGTCCTCTTCCTCGGCCTCGATAGGTGCTCCTCCCACCATCTCTTCCTCCTTGTTGAACGCCATATGAAATTTGCAGTGCTTGTTCTTCCACTACAACATGGCGATGGACTCTTTGTTCATGAACTAACAAACTACTTTGTAGTTCATCGATGGATAGGATGTCCAGATCATTGGACTCCTCAATTGAACATACAACATAGTCATATTTAGGAGTCATTGACCTCAGGATCTTTTCAATGATCACCACATCCTTCATGTATTCTCCATGAATTCTCATTTTATTGGCAATAATGAGAGTTCTTGCAAAGTAATCATTGACTGATTCTCCAGCCTTCATGTGCAATGTCTTAAATTCCTTTCGTAGAGCCTGTAATTGAGCTCTCTTGACACGTGTGGATCCTTGATATTTTTGTTTCAAGGAGTCCCATATGTCTTTTGCTGTGTCTTTCTTCAAGATAGTCTCTAAAATTGATCGATCAAGAGACTGAAATAAATAGTTCTTACATTTCAGGTCTTTCAACTTCTGTTCATCGAGCAACTTCTTCTGTGCCTCACTAGGATCAACTCTTTCTGCTGCTGCAGTGATCCCTGTCTCCACCAGGTTCCAGTACTCCTTGGAACGTAGAAAATTCTCCATCTGCATACTCCAGTGATCATAGTGACCATCAAACCTTGGAATGACAGGTTGAACAAAGTTGTTTTCAGATGACATGGTTTTTATGTTTTCGGTTTTCTTTGTGCAGGTTATGGTGGGGCTGTGTTTAGGTTGTGTGAAGAGGCTCTGATACCAAATGTTCCAATCACAGAATCTCACAAGTGTTTCAAGGCTGATCACACAAGAAAACTGGACTTGAATGCCTTATTATTCCGTAGCTGATGTGGCTCTTAAATAGCCTTACAAATGAAGAAGAGAAAGGAAAATAACAACCCACGATTTACATGTCCTAGTATCGTGGAGTAGACTAAGTCAGGAAACAGAAAATGCAATCTTTTCCTTGATTGCAGGAGATTTATTTGCAACACTTATCATTAACTAATTTTATCAGTTTCATTACAAAAAACATTCAAATTTTACGCCAGGAAGAGAGAAAGGAAAATTTTTTCCCCATGATGTCAGATTTTGGAAATTTGTTAGCGAGTTAATTAATTTCCTTAACTCGTTGTTGTTGTTGTAGCTTGTGTTTAACGTGAAAATCAGTCTTAATCATTCCTAATTAGCTGATTAGTTCTTGTGTTCTATCCCCTGGTGGTAAATTTTTACTATTCTTTTTTTTTTTTTAATTTTATTTTTAATGCAGGGTCAGGGTCCATCTGCTGCGTGGACAGATGACAAACATAGGTTGTATCTTGATTCATTAGAAGCTTCATTTGTTAATAAGCAATTGCGCCATTCCTTTAGTTTGCGTGGTTGGTTGCGAGAGATGGGATCGCAACCCCAGGTTAGCGGATTTAAATCTTGGTATTTCAACTCTCGAATTCCCTTGCTTTCGGAGGTTAATTTTTTTTTTCTATGTGCTCCTTGGTTTTGTTTCAGTTCATGGTTCTGCGACATTGTAGATGGGAGAAGAAGAGGAATGAGCCATTGCTGGAAAGTACAGCTGACTCTCATTTTATCGAGGAGACAACTCGGTGGACAAACCGGTGGGAGGCGGCTCATCATGATCTTCGAGGACATGTTGCTTCTTGTGGTGGGGGGATTCGTGTAAGAGAGAATGCAACTGTATCCTGTGGATTGGCAAGAAGTTCAGAACAACACTCCATGTGCTGCTTATGCTATCAGAATTCTATTGGCAGCACCATAGGTATCAATTAGTTTACAGTTTTATCTGAAATGTCTCTATGTATTAATTATCATCTATTAAAGATTGCCTGGTCGTACAACAAATTGACTAGTTGTCTTGTTGCATAACAGTTGTGCAAGGACCTGCATCATTATCGTGTCTCGTCCTCTGTTATATCAGACACATGGACTCAATCAAACACGCTTGTCATGGACACTTTGCAGTTGCCCATGTGAACTTATGTTTCATTCTTCGGCAGATTAGGAAAATGAACTGCGAATGTTTTTGTGTTCATTACTCACGGCTCCATGACATTCACTGCTCACCTTGTGGACAATGTAATATTTGACTTTTCCGGTTTCCCATATTTTACACTGATCTTTGGCTACAACTGTGATATGGATAAAAAAAAATTCTGTTTTAATGTTTTATGTCAATGTTCAAGGAAGGGTAATCAGTTCTTCCCCCTCTTATTTCGGATCATGTGGAGTCCAAAGCAAAAATTTCAGCAGATGCAATAGTTCTGTCTATGTGTAAAGCTTAAATGGCGTGTGCTTTGATTTCTACACACTCTATAATTCTAGATGCTTATTGCTATTTACAGTTATGGAACAATGTCACTCTCACGAGTTGCAAGACCTTTGTTCAAGAACACCAAGGAGAGGAGCGGACCTGTATCCACATGTTGAAAAGGTTGGGGAGATCTGGAGCGGGGGCTTCAAGGAATGATAAGAAAATTTGACCATTGCTGTTCTTCTTGTTAAGTGGTGATTTACAAACATGTTAAAGTCTAAAGCAGAGGTCCTGGAATTTTGTGAGCATGGAGTCTCATTTTTGTCAACTCTATCTTCCCCTTTCAGATTGTGCCATTGACAAAGTCTAGTACAAGAAATGCTTCAACTGTCAGTTAGCTAAGTTCGAGAAAAGGTAACTTTTGATTCCATCACTTGAAAACACATGCCAGGTCTTACCCCATTGATGAGTCTGTCATATTGAGAAAACTGCAGTGGGCAAGATTTTGATGGGCTGCAAATGATCCCATGCTTACACTGTGAAGACTCTTTTTTGCTGGGTGCTAAGATATGAAACCAGAGGGACAAATATAATCAAAAGCTAAAATTATAGGAACAAATGCGATCAGGAATTGTAAATATAAGCTAAATAATGATCAACTCGAGATCATAGAGTATACATGAATAAAAACCCTAGCTACTGGATAAACCATCATCCATCACCAATGGAAAATGTCCTTTGAGCCCAATAATGGATTAGCAGTTATGTTATTTAAGAGTATAGTTATGGTTATTTTTTAAAGTATTTTTAATGTTAAAATATATTAAAATAATTTTTTTTTTAAATTAACATATTAAAATGATCTAATATATATAAATTTTTTAATAAAAAAATTAAATTTTTTAAAAACAGGAGTTAATCTATAAACGGGTTTTTATAATTGTCCCAGGAAATTGGCTGGGAGTGGGATTAAGTGGGCTAGTATCCGCAAACAGACCAGTACACCTCCCATTGGTCCTTGACATCCAAGACCGTGACACTACCCAATATAGTATTCAATTTAACTAGTATTTTGAGGTTAAATATCTAGGCTAGCCCACCCACTCAATCTAGGCTAGTCCAGACCACTAAAATTCTGAATGAAAAAGATTTCGACTTTCTCCAGCGGCTTGGAGCCATGATAGGGGTAGATGGAAACAACACAAGCACAAATTGAATAAAATTCTGTTGAAAAAAGTCATAACTAAAAATATCTTAATTTAAGATTTAAAAATAAAATATTCTTTTTATGTAGCCCATCTCTTTAAAATGTTTAGAGCTTCTTAAATAAACTGAAAAGACTAGTCTAGATAAACTAGAAAATAAAAGGTAGAAAAATTCTTAATCAAATTAGAAAAAATAAGATTATCAAACATATCATCTAACCTTCTAAACTAAATAAAAAATAAAAATTATTAAAAAGAAGTAATTTTTTAAAAAAATCTCTTTGATTAGTCTTTTCATATTCAAAAAAATTAGCATTCAAGTTTAAATTACTTTTGTCTCAATCACATTGAAGTCCAATCAATGTTTTTTAATTCATTTTTTTTCCTGACTTTGAGTGTATAATAATTTTAGATTTTAACTTTAATTTTTTCTGATTAAATTCTATATGAGAAATAGCAATCGACAAATGATTTCTCTTCCATCAGTTTCTAGATCAATGTATTGCAAACCTCAAACTTGTTTTTTCAACATGCGTTTTATACACCTAACCCATAAACAAATTTATTTTTATAATAATAGTAAACTTGTAATAAAAAAAATAGCCTAAATGAACAATTTTTTATTGTTGAGTACATTTCATGTTACTTTTGTACTTAACTATTAGCTCATTAATGAGCACATCATTAATGACTTTATTGTTTTTATTAATATTATCGATTATACTATTAGTATCAATATAATTATTATTAAAATAAATATTATAAATTAATAAAAAATAACAATTTATATCTATCTTATTATAAACAAAATTATCAAAATCTTCATAACACTTATCTCGATTAAGAAGCTAACTATTCTGTTCATGTACTTGGAATGAGATGTGAGGAATGGTTATAAATTCATAAATATAATCCTCTTATTATTTATATTTATCTATGTGAATCTACAAGATAATTCTTCAATTTGAATATGTAATTTTATCACCACACAAGTGAATTCTATAGTTTGACTTTGTATGTATTAACGCTGATTTATATCATTCAAGTTGACTACCCTGGTATGGATTTTGTTCTTTAGTTGTTTTCCAGCATGAGCAAAGAATCCATCAAGAAGTTCTTCGGAGAGAATCTCATCAAGTTGTTTAGTAGAGGCTGTATGTACGGTTAAATATGGGCATGCCTACCCATAGATCGAGCTTGTGGCGAATCGAGCGGAGGAGGGTCTAGGAAAGCCACATCTTTTGCTCAACTACTTTTCTGTGGCGGCGGACCGAGCTTGTCTCTTGGCTCTTTTCGAAAGTTAAGCGCCCACCCAATTCTTCGTGGCTTTAAGATGAAGGGTTTTTTTAATTTTTATTATTAAGGATATTAAATTCAATTTAAATGTATTTTAACTAATTTTATAAGTTATAAAATTAATAACAATGTTGCAGTAACGTTGAGCCAAAAACAAAGGGGCAACTTTCTGTTCGACGGTCTCAGTTTTCATGGTCTTCGCCTCTGTAAAAATCAAACACCACAAACCTCTCATCATTCTAATATTCTTTTGAGTAATTAAAGGCAAAGGTTTGTGCAAAACAAACATTATTGAGGAATCCCATGAACTTGGAAGGAAGAAAATTAAAATATTACCTTTATTTGGATACGAATAATGGCTTAATTTGGATAGGAATGACTTAAGAGTTAAGGCATTACTATTAAATCATTGATAATTTGACAGTTTAGAGACGCGAAAACCCTTAAGAACTAGGAACACTATAATTATTATTATAAGTAGACATTCAAAATATTCAAATTTTATAAATCTTTATTTATCAAAAGCTATTATAATTTTTTTTTTTATCTTTTTAAGTTATTTTTTAATTTATTTTTTATAATATAATTAAATATAAAAAATATTTTCAAATTATTTTTCATTACACTATCAAATATTAAAAAATAATTTATTTTCCAAAAATTTACCTTTTTTTAAAAAATACTTTTCTAAGTTGGACTCCAAAATTATCCACCGCTAAACATGCCCAATCAGATGTTCATGTTAAGCATCTTAACATGATCTCCATATTTGTTTGAAAAAAATAAATCAACTATCATCTTCTCTAGCTCCGACCTCTACTAAACAAACAGATTAGATGACCCTTGGCACCTCCCAAGAGTCCCCTCCTTCAGGAAAAAAACAGCCCTCTCCTCTCCTCCTAAGGTCCCATACATCATCTACAAAATGCCCCCTCTCCTCCTTCTCACCACCATTACTTCTCTCTACAACACTAACAAAAATCCACACTTCTCTAGAAACTATCTTCCATCATTATGTCATCACTTTCAGTTCGTTTTCTCACGCCGCAATTGTCACACACAGTTCCAAGCTCCTCTGCAAGACCAAGAACAAGACTCTTTGCTGGACCTCCCACAGTGGCTCAGCCAGCGGAGACAGGGGTGGATGCAGGGAGGTTGGAACCTAGAGTGGAGAAGAAAGACGGATACTATGTGTTGAAAGAGAAGTTTAGGCAAGGTATTAATCCTCAAGAGAAAGTGAAGATAGAGAAAGAGCCAATGAAGCTTTTCATGGAAAGTGGGATCGAGGAGCTTGCTCAATTGTCGATGGAAGAGATTGACAAAGAGAAGAGCACTAAAGATGATATTGATGTTAGACTCAAGTGGCTCGGTCTCTTTCACAGAAGGAAGCACCAATGTAAGTTTGAGGTTGCAAGGTTATAATATATTTATGTCAACGAATTAAGATCCTTTGTTGTAAATTGTTTTTTGATGTTTGATGATCAGATGGTAGATTTATGATGAGACTAAAGCTACCAAATGGGGTAACAACAAGTGCACAAACAAGATACTTGGCAAGCGTGATCAGGAAATATGGGAAAGATGGCTGTGCAGATGTAACAACAAGACAAAACTGGCAAATTCGTGGTGTGGTGCTGCCTGATGTGCCAGAAATACTAAGGGGTCTAGCTGAAGTTGATCTGACAAGCCTGCAGAGTGGCATGGACAACGTGAGAAACCCCGTCGGAAATCCGCTTGCAGGAATTGATCCAGATGAGATTGTTGATACCAGACCTTATACCAACTTGTTGTCCCAATTTATCACTGCCAATTCTCGTGGGAATCCTGAGTTCACTAACTTGTAAGTTTTCAGTTTCCTCACATTTTTTTTAAAGTGTCCGAGCTTGACATGATGAGCGAATTGCACAAGGAATTGAACTTGGTCATATTAATTTAAATGCCTTGTAGTGGCTTTAGGGAAAAGCTCGAAATCAAGAATAAACGAGGGGGGGTATTGATTGAGAATCTCCAATGATTTGGAGGGAATTATCAGATTGCTCTCTAGCTTTCTAACAACCAAATCAATTTTCAATTTTGATGCCAAAGTTTCAAGTAAAGAGCTTTGCATATGGAAGTTGCAAAGAAGTTCACTAGTTATTGGATCATATCATAATACAACAAGTAAAGAAATGGGAGCTGAAGCACTTGTGCTCTATAAATGGTAATAATGTTTTGTGCTTCACTGGTGGGTATTTGTCCAATCATTTGAAATGAAGTATTAAAATCCTATATCGACAATGCTATGGCACCATATAGGTCATTAACACGGGGAGACATTTTCTGAACCAGAGGAGATAGAATACGATATATAAATCTAAGGTAGCATAAATGCAATAAATGCCAAGTTGTTTTCAGTGACCTTAGCCTTTCTCTTTATCTTTGCAGGCCAAGGAAGTGGAATGTATGTGTCGTGGGTTCTCATGATCTTTATGAGCATCCTCACATCAATGATCTTGCTTACATGCCTGCTATGAAGGACGGGCGGTTTGGATTCAATTTGCTGGTTGGTGGCTTCTTTAGTCCCAAGCGATGTGCAGAGGCAGTTCCTCTTGATGCTTGGGTTTCAGCTGATGATGTGCTCCCAGCTTGCAAAGCAGTATTGGAGGCCTACAGAGATCTTGGCACCAGAGGGAACAGGCAAAAGACTAGAATGATGTGGCTGATCGACGAGCTTGTGAGTAATCATTCATCTTTTAATGCATCATTCACTCCCTTTTCGAAGTTCATTATCTTAAATCACAGACCTCTCTGATCAAATCGGGGATTCTGTATAAATCCAGGGCATTGAAGGATTCAGGTCAGAAGTAGTAAAAAGAATGCCACTTCAAGAGCTAGAGAGAGAATCTTCTGAAGATTTGGTTCAAAAGCAATGGGAAAGGAGGGACTATTTCGGTGTCCATCCACAGAAGCAAGAAGGCCTTAGCTATGCAGGTCTTCACATTCCTGTCGGTCGTGTCCAAGCAGATGACATGGATGAGCTAGCTCGTTTAGCTGATATTTACGGCACTGGCGAGCTCAGACTCACTGTAGAGCAGAACATCATAATTCCCAACATTGAGGACTCAAAGATTGAAGCTCTACTTAAAGAACCTCTATTAAAAGACAGGTTCTCACCCGAGCCACCTCTTCTCATGCAAGGGTTGGTAGCATGCACTGGCAAAGAGTTCTGCGGGCAAGCAATAATTGAAACAAAGGCTAGGGCCATGAAGGTAACTGAGGAGGTGCAGAGGTTAGTGTCGGTGTCTAAACCGGTGAGAATGCACTGGACAGGCTGTCCTAATACCTGTGGGCAGGTACAAGTTGCCGATATTGGGTTCATGGGTTGCATGGCAAGAGATGAAAATGGGAAAATCTGTGAAGGAGCAGATGTGTACGTAGGAGGAAGAGTTGGGAGTGACTCACATTTGGGAGAGATTTATAAGAAAAGCGTTCCATGCAAGGACTTGGTGCCTTTGGTTGTGGACATTTTAGTTAAACAATTCGGAGCTGTACCTAGGGAGAGGGAAGAGATGGATGATTAGTTCATTAAATCAAAATGTTCATTCTTGTTTCATCGCAAATTCGGAGGGGATCTAATGCATGCTTTTGGAATCGGAAATGAAGCACTGAAATGATCTCACAGGACTATGACGGGTGATGGAGGTCTGAGAAGGGAAAGGGAAGGGAGTTGTGTTCTTGAGCTCTCACGAGCATGATTTCCAACAACTCTGGTTTCATTGTTTGGGTTTTGTATGATGGTTAGAAGCCCGGTGGGAGCTTTTATGTATGAAAATAAAACCTAGTATAGCTTATGATGCAAAACTAAAAACACTCGGAGACCCAAAAACAATAAAATTTGGAAGATTTTTGTGTGACTCCCTTATAACTCTTGTTCTTTTGTTGATTTTTATCCAAGAATGTGTTCTAATAGGCGTATGCCGTTAATTTGACTAGGATTGTGCAGGGTCTTTCCGAAGGAAGAGAGCCCTCCAAAAATAGGCGTATACCGCCATCTGCGGCGAGCACACGGTGTTCTTTAGTAAAAGGCGAAAGAATAGTTCGCTCTGTGCCCACCACGCGGCTGCGTGCCTTTCCACGGCTATCTGCACAGCATTATACAGAGCATTTGCTGACAGGTTATTTCCTTCGCTTTCCACGTGGGATTTTGGAAACCCAAACGCAACGAGCCCCTCTCCCTGCACTTTCACTGCCTGCCATGTTTGCTTCTCCCTCGTTCTCATAACTCGACAGCACAAATGCGAGCTTCTAATCTTGAACTAACTTGAATCGGCTTCTAGCATTTGAATTAATCAGGGAAATTGGCTTCCAGATCTTCTAAATAACCAACAAGTAAAGGTTGTAGAGTCGAACCATGGGTAGCCCTCTATGCTGGCAAGGCAGAAACCATCCACACACAGGTAATCTACTAAAGCCGTAATTAATCTGCTTCTCTTGGCTAAAAAAAGAGAGAAACGAAAAGAAATTATTTGCACATTTCCTAACTACAGTTGGGGGCTTCTTATGCCCCTGTATCGCTGCAGCAACATCTTGTGGGAAAGGTGAGGTTCCAAATTACGTTCATATTTCACTAGAAATTTGAGTAACCCTAAAACTATTCCGTCCTTTGAGAAGCTCCATTGGCAATTTCTCCAACTGATTCAAACATAGGCCTGGTTCTGGTTGTCGCAAAGTGAGACATCGTAATTTCGGGGCTCTTTATCTGAGAAAACCAGAAAAAAGAATGCCAAATCCTGCAATTAATTATTGACGGTGGCCAACGATGTTAACAAACCCATATTATATTCATGGCTGATGCTGGTCAATGGCGGAGGCGGGTGAGGGAGAAGCGCTGCTGTTAATTATTGACGGTGGCCGACGATGTTAACAACCCCATATTATATTCTTGCATATATATTTCATTTTTTCCCCGTGTTTTTCGAATTGATTTGAAACCGGTTTGGCCTAACGAATCCACCTGAAACCCAACCGATTCAGGTAAAAACTGGCCTGAATTGAAAAAAAAAAAAACTTGGTGTGACCTGGCTGACTCAGCAAGACTCGGTCAAGATCCGGCCGTAAATCTGTTGGCTTTTTTTTTTTATCTTACTAAAACGATGTCGTTTTGATTTTTTTAAAACAAATTTGACCTGACCGACTCGGTGACCCGGTCAAAATCCAAAACCTGAACCTTGAACCAGACTGGGTTTTAAAACTATTGTTTTTCATGTTGATAAACTATTACCTATAATAAAAAAAGTAACTATAGATAAGAGATTAAAATCAAAAAAATTATTTTTATTATGATTTCAAGTTGAAATCCTATAATAATTAACATAGCTACTAAAAACTTATATAAATATAACACTCAATAATTTAATCAAAATATAAACTGAATTAATACCCATATTAATACAAAATAAAAATTAAAAAAAAAAAAGCTTGCGTTAAAGAAAATTCAAGGTTATATTGGGTAATTTTGCCAACTTATTTTAGCGGGAGCAGTCACCTATTTTAGAGAGGTTGACTTTGCATAAGGCCTAAAGCCCAGCCAACTCTGGACCCCTGAGATGGTGACTTAAGCCCATCAAGCCTGCTGATGAACTATCAGCACCCAGCTCAATGCTCATCCAGAGACCAACCCGTTTCTGAGTTTTAAAACAAGCCCATTAAATAAATAAGCAATCATTCAGTGGGTTTTAGTAAAAGTTTGCAGCCATCCCTTCTCTGCTGCCGCTATGGCATCTATCTCCATGATCATCAAAATACCTTCGAGAAATGTGTGTATATTTTTATTTTTTTTGTAATTTTATATTTTCATTTTTTTGTTTTTTATGGGGTCGTTTCAAAATTGAAAAGGATTTATAGTATTTTTTTTAAATAATTTAACCTCTAACTTGTTAATAACACTTAATTCCCTTTATTTTAATCTTAAATCTACTCTAATTTAGCCTTAATGAAAATAATTAAGTATAAAAATAAGAGGTGTGATGTTTTCACTATTCCCATCTTCATTATACACTCTCTATTATTGTGAATTGAAATAGTTGATTTATTTTAAAATATTCAATTTAATTTTTAATGTTTTTTACACAATCAAACCCAGTTTAATTATTAAATCCAATTAAATCTATAAATCAAGTCATGTGTGATCAGGTTTATTAATATATCATCATTTTAATATGTTTAAAAAACATCTTTTTAGTTTTTTTTTATAAATTAATTTATATTTTTGTTGATTATCTAGATTTTTTTAAAACCAATTACATCAATTAATTCACATCAAGTAAACTTTTATATAATTTAGTTGAGAATTGAAGTCATGATGCAAGGAGTTCTATAAAAGAATTTCAAAATTAACCTGTTTATTTGGATTTGATAAGAATAAAAACAAAAAAAAACAAAACCCACACTCTTAATTTTATTTTTTTATGTATTTAAAAATAAAATTATTCCAGACAACGAAATAGCACAGGCATGGAGTAGCACTAATTTAAACAAAAAAAAAATTATAGCGAAACAATCAAAACATTAGGAGACAGATACTCACAATTCATCTTCATTGGGTATTTCTTGATATTTTCATGGATAATATATGAACTCAATGCCAGACACAGAGGGAGGCGATAAGAACTGAACAACTACTTGTACGAGACTGAAAGCATGTCTAAAAGCTATATATGGTAGCTATGAAAAACAAAAAACTCTTTGTGTATCTGAAGAACCACTCAAGTTATCAGAAAGTGACCTTTCAAAACTCGTGCTGCCTGGTATTGGAATATTACGTGGCATTGTATTAACTTTTACATTTATGATTCCAAATTTCTTTTTAAATCAAGATTTTAAAAAAAAAAATTTCAATAAATTATGATTAAAATAAGTTATAGTTTTAATCACTTCAACTAGTTTAAAAATATAATTATTTAAAAATATAGTTACAGTTATTTTTTAAAATATTTTTTATTTAAAAATATATTAAAATATTTTATAATTATTTTTATAACAACGTATTAAAATAATAAAACATTAAAATTATTAATTTAAAATAAAAATATAAAATATTTAATTTTTTTAAATATTTTTAAAATAAAAAAATAAACAAAATACACAGCATCGAGATGATATAATCGGTGTAAGCAATCAATCATGGCGTGGCAAGCACTTGTGCAGTAATCTGGCTAGTGGCATCCCAGCATTTCCACGTTTTCTTTGTCTCCCTCCACAGATCACCCATGTGGGCCTGAGGTAAAAAAACCTCTGCTAATGATCGATTGAGTTGACTCGTTAATTGATTTGTTGATGGTCGGAATTTTCTGGAATGATACACAGCATCCATTAAATTCTCTGTGCTGGATCTGGCTGTCTAAATTAATACATGTCATGTCCCGGTCTCCGGCAGTTTTGTTTAAGTACATATCTTAACACAAAAGGTCAATTTGGTCCCTGTATTTTATTTATTTTTTGTTAAACCCCGCCTTCTAAGTCTGATTAAACGTTGAAAATGGTGATGAGTGCTGAAGCAAGCAACAGGTAGCATTCGAGACAGGAGAAACATAGCATTGAGCTTAATCTGCAAGCCCTAAAACATGTCAGGTACTTTCACAATGCATAGGAAATTTGCATATTCAGCACTAACCGACCTTAAGAAACATAAATGGTAGTCCCACGTTTTGAGTTCGATCTGAAATCTGAGTTCAGCTATGCTAGTAGATTTATGATGGATGAAACTCCAATTGGCAGGAAGAAATGGCTTTTTTAGTAGCTTTGATTCGTACAAGTTTTCATTTCCAACAATGATATTGAGGCAACTGCTCAGGATCGGCCAGGATTGCTCGCAGAAGGATTACTAGGTTTAATATTTTAAAAACCAAGATTTTAAAACAATATAGACAGTAACATATTTCCTTTTCTATTAGAATTTATATCTTAAAATCTTATTTAACAACTCAAGTTTTAGATTCAGATGGCATTTTTTTATCATAATAATGTTTATTCAAATTAGATTTTGGTCTTAATTTTTTTGTATGGACCCTTTGATTGGCTTGAGGATATTGCCTCTCTTTTTTCTCCAGTTTCTGCATGTACATGAACAAGAGAGTGTAGACAGCTTTAGCAATCTTACCATTGAAATTGCTCATTCAATCGGGTCCATGCAATATGAGTGCACGACCCTCTTACCCGTGGGAACCACAACTTTTACAAGAAAAAAATCAGATATATTTTGATATTGAAACTTCTGCAATTAATACAACCTGTTCAGAATTGATGGTCCAGATCTGCCTCCCTGAGATTGTACGTTTTCAGACAGCAGCATACATTACAAGTTGCTGAGATATTCTTAAATACCGACCGGTGCCTTGAGACTTCCGGTTGATGATGCTTAAAAATGTGGCCATTATATGTCTGCTATCAGTTGCCATCCGACGATTATTGTGCCGCGACAGCATGGATTTGTGCCGCGATGCATTGACCTTAAACATGATGGCAGTGACTGCACATACATTTTTTCAAAATAAAACTATTATCGGTGTCTTTCTCTATCTAAAACAAAAGATGAATTAGGGGATAGAACACCTGTAAACCTCACTTGATGAAAAGGGTGAGCGAGAATTAACGATGGCTTCGAAAATATTCCACAATGTTGTATGCAAACTTTTCAATGATAACAACTTCCACTATATATATATATATACTAGCTTTGATACCCGCGCAATGCTGCGGGTCATTTTTTTTGTATAAAAATATTTTAAAAAATAAAAATTTAAAAATTTTAGGTTTTTCTGCAAAGTTATACCCAAGAATCTTGGATTTGGCTGCAACGCCTGACCTAAGAGTAATATTTATAATATTAATAAAAATTAAACTTGCATGACCTAAGTTTAAATAAGCCTGACTGTAACACCGGATCCAAGAATATTGGATGTGGATCTGGTTATAAGGTCGTGTCATAAAAGTGTGATAATTAAATAGATTAATTAAAAAAACAAAGAAAAAAAATCAATAGAAAGGAAAAAACTAATGAAGAAAAAGAAAAAGAAAAAGAAAAAGAAATTGAATTAATTGGGTTAACCCTTTAAACCAGGTTATCCCGTAAAACCTGGGATTTGCGTCATGAAAGTGTGATAACTAAATAGAAAAAAAATAACGGGTTTATCCAGAATTAACCGGGTTAACCCATCAAGCCCAGGATACGTGTCATGAAAGTCTGATAATTAAATAAAAAGAAAATTAACTTTAACAAACTAAACTAAATGAAAAAAATAACTCATCAAATCAGGTTAACCCATCAAACTCGAGATTCGTATCATGAAAAAATAATAACTAAATAAAAAAAAATTAACATTAACAAACTAAATCAAACAAAAAAAATTCATTAAAAAAATTAAAAACAAAAAACAAAAAAAAAACAGTCATATAATACAATACAATATAATAATAATTATAATGAAAAAACATGGGGAAAGCTAAAGCTAAAGCTAAATTCTCAACCAACTCAATATTAAAAAAAATAAATTTAATAAAGATAATTTAAAAAATAAACATGTGGGGGAAACACTGCAGCCAAACAAAAATCATGTAAGGGAAACACTGTAGTAATCCATAGTGTTTTTTTTTTTTTAAAAAAAAAAAGCTACAAAGCTAAGTTTTCAACCAGCTTAATATATAAAAAAAACCGAGATCCGTGTAATAAAAGTATGATAACTAAATTAATTTTTTTTTTCACATTAACAAACTAAATTAAACAAAAAAAATTCATTAAAAGAAAAAAAACACAAAGAAAAAAGCAAAAAAAAAAAAAAAAACCCATGGGCAAAACGGGAAAAAAAAAGGAAAACAAAAAGGAAAAAAAAAGTCAAGTGTTTCACTGTGTGTATAGTGATACATTATATGTAAAAAACAGAAAAAACAAAAGCGAGGAAAACAAAAACAAAAAAAAAATTGCAAAAAAAAAAAGCTTTAGCTACAGTGAAAAAGCTACGCGTTTTAGAGTTCTTATTAACCTTTCAAACCAGGATAACCCGTCAAACATTAGATTTGCGTCATGAAAGTTTAATAACTAAATAGAAAAAAAATTAACGGGTTAACCCATAATTAACTGGGTTAACCTGTCAAGCTTGGAATACGTGTCATGAAGGTCTGATAATTAAATAGAAAGAAATTTAACATTAACAAACTAAACTAAATGAAAAAAAATTAATTAAAAATAAAATAAAATATCTAGTTAACTCGCCAAACCAGGTTAACCCGTCAAACTCGGGATAAATTAACAAACTAAATTAAACAAAAAAAATTAAAAGAAAAAAAAAACTAAGAAAAAAGCTAAAAAAACCCATAAAGGCATAAAAAACCAAAAGAAATACAGAAAAAAAAGAAAACAAAAAATAATATATATTATAATATAATAATATAATAGTAGTAGTAATAATAATAATAATAATAATAATTATTATTATTATTATTATTATTATTATTATTATATATAAGTATAATTAAAAGGCGTAGGGAAGCTACAGTGCTTTCCCCATGCCTTTTAGAGTTCTTTAATAATGTTTTGTTTTTTTCTATATATATTGAGTGTCTAGATTATATAGCATTGCGGATGAAAGATGTAAATTGTAATTCTATGCATCATTTTCTCATTTTAGGTTATGTTTATGGTATTTTTCAAAGTATTTTTTGTTTGAAAATATATTAAAATTAATATTTTTTTTAATATTTTTAACATCAGTACATCAAAGTAATAAAAAACACTAAAAATTATTAATTTAAAATCTTTTTAAAAAATTCAAAAACTTGAAAAATTATAGTTCAACTATACTTCTAAACAAGAATAAATTAGGCAGTTAGCATACAAATTAAAAATAAATGAGAAATTAACATAACAACAAATTTTTTGAGTGAAATAACATATTTTTAATATCACGGTTTTGAACTGTAATATCAATTAAATATCATGGTTGGGAATCATGACAAAATTTTATTGATGTCGCGGTTCACAACCGCAACATCAATTAAATTTAGGACTATCTAGTTGACCGGTTCACAATGGTAAGTTAAACTGATCGATCAATTTGAAAATAACAAGAAAATCACAAAACTACCAAAATTGAGGCTCAAGGTGATGTTTTTGAAATCCAAAGACTCAATGGTTATAATAGTAATTTCATGGCCACTATAAGAAAAACAGCTTTTGAAAACCCCTGTAAAAATTTAAGCGCAACACAACGGTCCGATCTAAAGTTATGGTCATTTTGAGCCATAATTTTAGTCTGCCGCGACTAGACATCCTCTTAGGCCTATACCTGCTAAGTCATCCATGTAATCTGTATGAGATAAATCCTTATCTAGTTATGGAAAATCCACACCTGACTACTCACAATCACTCGTTATTGTCAGTCTAACTACATCATTAATACTGAAAAACAGAGAACAACTATTGTGAGAACAATAATTTTTTAATATTTTAATTAGAGTTTTTTTTTTATCCACAAGTTGTACAAAAAAGTATATTTTGACTCATAAAATATATGTATATTATAGTTTTCTGTAAAACGATCGACCATTTTATATAACTGGATCAACCAGCTGACCGATTGAGCTAAAAGATTGTTAATGAGGCTACATGCTAAAATTGTTGCGCTTCAAAAGAGCAACATGTTTAAATTTTGTTGTTTTGAAGTGCGAAAACTATCCTTTTGCGCTTAGGAATAATGACATTTAGTAAATGTCACGCTTCATAAGTGCAACAACGTGAAAGTGTGTTATTTCACCAAGTCCTTTTTCAAATGGTGTTATTCTACTAAAATTTTTAACTTACTTTGCTAATTTTAAAATAATACCCTAAACAATGTCATAATCTTAACCTAAAAACAATCACATATGTATGATTATCTTCATTGACTCTTAGCACCATATAGCAAACAAGATTGGCAAACTAATTATAAAAAGCAATAACAATGTTGAAAAATCCAACTTATTTTTTAATTGTGATATTTTATGATCAATCAAATAAGTCACTTGTTAGGACTTAGAAGATTTGACCTGTTCAAAAAAGGAAAAATCTTTATGATCATTCACGTGGCATCCATATGCCACCCAAATTTAATATTTTGTATAATAATTAAAAAAACAAATGTGAAAGGGATGAGACACACCATGATTGCGAAAAAGGATGGGAAGGAGTTCCTATGCAAGGGTCCTAGCTCACAAGTATTGCAAATGTCGATGACGCCAAATTATTTCATTGTCAAGCTCCCCCCCCTAAAAACAATAAAATTCCAAGGTCCATTTGATATGGTAGTATCTCTTGTTGTGGCTAAGGTTGTAATTTGACTTTAGTAATACATGATGTTAACATGTTAAATAACAATAAAAAAAATCCAAAAGTTTGCATTTATATGACATGTTATTTTTGTTATGAAGTAGTTTTTAAAATAGCTTTAGAAATTTCATCTTACTAATTAAAAAAAGGTTTGGGCAGCTAAAACAAAGTAAAAAACTATAATTTTTCAAATAGGTTATTAATTCTAATAGAACTTTTTGGTTCCTTAAAAGGAAGGTAAGGATGAACTATTTGGTTTTGATATTTTAAAGAAATTCCTACCGCATGACTAATTGTTTTAATTGAGAAAGTTTGCCAAGAACCAGATATAAACAACGAAACAAGTACAACTTAACTTATTAATGTATGTTTGGTATTGTGGTACATGATACTTTTTAAAAGTGCTTATATATATATCAACACATCAAAATCTATCAAAAAACAAAAACTACTACACTCTCAAACAAACCCTTACTTGTCTTTGTCTATATTGTGGTGTTGCGATATATGAGTAATTTGGGAACTTAGCACAATGAAAAACAATTATTACAATAGCACCGACGAAAGAATATTTAGAGATTTAACATACTTCATTGTGTCACATATAATAACTACAACATGAGAGTCATAAATACTATATGCGACTCAATAATCACATTGTTCATTTGTAACTCGAGAGTTGCAGATGCCAATTGCCACACTTAAATCGCAGATGTTATCTTCGACTCAACTAAGAGACTCATCCGAAGACAATTTCTTCTACCATCAACTCCATGCCCAAAAAAACCACAATTTGCACCATTCAAATAACTAATTTTTTGTCAGCACATTACACACTCGAGAGTCACAAATATCAATTGCCACACTCGAGTTGCAGATGTTATCTACAACACAACTAAGATACTCATCCCAGGGCAAGTTTTTTTTTTTGCCATCAACTCCCTAAAAAACTATAATTTGCACAATTCAAATAACTAGTTTCCCACCAGTACATAACACAATTCACATAACATCTTCAATCATAAGTAACAAAATTATACCGACAATTAACATAACATAATATTTTATTAAAATTAAACTAAAAATACATCCATTCATAATTTTCATAACATATAATAACATATAACTATATCTAATAATCGTCACAGCTCGTAGAAGGGCTTATATCTATTATGAACGGGTTTAGAGCATCACCATAACTCGTCTAACTTGAGGATAGGTTTTTAATATTAATGTAGGTGTAAGGGAGATCAATATCATCCAAGCTTATTGATGGACCTAGGATACTCATGGATAGGCCTTGTATATTTAATAATGGGCCAATAATGCTCATTGACATACTAAATCCCTAACACTTCCATGTTAAACAATCTCTTCTTCCGCTAATGCTACTTGAAAATGCTCAGCCCCTCCAACCTCATGAAGTCCACTATGATATAAATTGGGTGTACTGTTAGCCACAATACATCTCATCCCATCAACACTTTCACAAATAGTCATTGTTGCTTTCCTAGCCTCTCGTACCGAGTAATAAATTTATATACATATATTAAAAACCAGTTGGTAGTCATCATAATAACATTAATCTAGTATTTAATAAAGTTGTATGTAAAAAATTATTGTATATTGATCAATTTTATCTCGGATATTGGGGTGTATAACTCATTAGATCGGTGGACATATCAGAAAATATGACAAGATAGGTGTAATGAAACAACATGTAATGTACATATACCATTTCATGTATGTATCTACATCAATCATCAGATGTTGATCCTTAAGAACATGATCTATCATAGCATCCCAAAGATCTAGATAAGATGCATGAGTCACCAACCAATTCCTCTCATGCTTGAACCATATCTTCCTCGAGGTCCTGTATAACAAATTATTAGCCTTTGTAATACAATTAAACATCCATATAGTTGAATTAAAAACAATAATTGAACTTTATATAATTTAAAACAAATACAAAAAAAAATAACATATGTTGTCTAGTTTCATAATTTTTTTTATCATGACCTCCATGATTGTATGTGCCACATATATATATTCAGTGAGTTCTCCTCTCTAAATTGCATCTTATGATGTAAATGAGTGGATTTCCTTCAACCTTTATCCATTCGCCATCTAGTTAGACATCCATATACATCTGGACTAGTATATATAGGCCATAATAATGTATTAGACAAAGGATTGAAAACAAGAACTATATGCATTTTTGTATGACAAGTTGGAGTAGAAATCATCAACAAATTGCATATAATTTAAATTTTATAAAGTGCAACATGCAATAAAGTGTGAACATGGCCGATGATACAATTACCATTTCCCACAAGTATAAATTGCTTCATTGATGTTAATCATTTCCCACACTTCTCTTGTAACACTAGTTGTTGGAGGTGTCTTAGATTGAAATATCTCACTTCTAATATCAAATAGAGATATCAAGTGTGATTTAGAAGTTGTCGCTTTAAGAAGTATTTCAGATAGGATCTTTGAAAGCCACAAAATATCACGACTCCAAAAATCTTCAACTTTTTCTTTACACTCCATAAAATATTTATTACACCTGAAAACATTATCTTCACTATAATCGATACAGGCAAGCAACATATATTTTTTAAAACATTATTAAAAACCTTTGATAAACTTGTGGTCATATTTTCATAATGACGACCACCCGAATCATATGACAGTGCCCATTTTTATTTAGGTTATACTTTTATCCATGCTTTGATTGCATCATCAGTCTCCACCAAATCCTCATATAAAATGTCAAACTCCTGTTTAGAAGGATTTGTACACATCTTATACAACATATTTTTTAAGACAATTTTTTTTTCTTAACATAGTATTGAAGTCACTCACAAAGTGTCATACAATTCATGCCATTTTTCAACAATATTGATGATATCCATTAGGCTTAGAAAAAATCCATACCATATAATTCTTAATCCCTGCATGTCTATCTGATATAATATATAACCTAGTATAACTGTCAATCACATATTGATGAAGCAAATCTAAAACCAACTTCAATTATTGATCGTCTTTTCTTTGACAATAGCAAAATACAATGGATAAACTTCATTATTTGCACTATAAGCAACTATAACCAACAACTTTTCCCTGTAATTACCATAAAAATGAGTATTGTCAATATGAATTAGAGGACAATAATATTGAAACTCATCAATTGGAGCACTAAATGCCCAAAATGCTCTCACAAATATTTTTATTTATTACCATCAACCATTTTATGATACTACATGACAATTGTTCTTGGATTCTGATGGCCTGTAACATTCTAGGTAGGTTTTGAAATGAATTTTCATATGAACCAAATAACCGTTCTAATATTTTTTTTAAATTTAGCCATCCATGCCTTCCAATAAGAGACTTCATGCTCATAACCCCTCTCTATAGTACCTTGAATTGTTGCAATACTCGCACTTCAATCCCCCTTCATAATTGTCAACATCAGCTCTATAATTAGATAAGAATCAATCTGATGATGGCATTGTAAAACAATAGGGTTCTGATATGTGCATGGTCCTTTTAATTTTGAAATTTTCCATGAATTAGACCTTTGGCGATATCCCTTATATAAATACTATCTACAAACTAGTTCGTAAACATATTACAATTGAACATAAGTTTTAGTTGAATGATAAACATTGTATTGTAATGAATTTTTTATATGCCACTATTTTACTGTATTAATACATTCAGACTTGTCTCTGTATTTTTTTCTAACCTCTAATTCATCAATTGATAAGCCTAAATGCCTATGTCTATTAGCCCATTCATTGCATTTGTATTGGTTAATCAACACTCACAACTTTAAATTTAGGAGCAGGAGGAGCCATGTATTGATTAACAGGCTCAATTAACTCATCATCCTCATTATCCCCATCTTCCTCTTCGATCGCAACTCTATTAATATGACCATCATCTTTACTGCCACTTGTTTTGGATTCTTTATAGCAATTTAGAGCAAATGTCATATTTGACTTAGGTTCCATATTAATAATTTTCTGCATAGGTATTTGTCTACTTGCATTACCACCTAACCTAGATGGACTAGTTGCTTGAATGCCTATGTGGTTCTCTAAAAGTGACTTGAAACTTGGGTCAACTCCATATTAGAAGAGTTTTCTTGTTTAGGTCTACTATTCAAGTAGAGTTCCAACATATTAATCTCATTAATCCTTACAAACCCAAACATTGAATTCGCACTCCCGTCACTATAAATTGGTATACCGACATAACGAGCTTAGCTAACCCCGATTTGCAATATCTTCTAAGTAATTTCAATTTCTATTTCAAACATAACAAGTCAAGTCGATTACATAACATTCTACATAACTTGGTAAGGAACATGTCTAATATAGCAGCTAGAAATTCATGGCTTCCTCTGTTATAAGTGATATCATTGTCGGTATTGACAATGATACCACTATGGAAGCATAATATTTCAAAATTACTAGAAATTCTATCAAACAAAAAACAAAACACAATTCTGATTTATTAATAACTTGGAGTTAATTAAAGTGCATAATTTATCAACAAAATCATAACGGTAATATAATCGACTAAAACCTAAATTCATCAAATTAATCGGTGAACACCTATATTCATCAAATTTCGCTACCATAACAAAATTATCAATTAAATTCATGTATTTTATAGCTAATAATATTATTCTATAAGTTATTTTATATAATCCATAATTTAACCTAAATTAACACTAACTCTTCTAAAATAATTTTGTTAATGCACAATCAACAACCCAAAATCATTTATTATTTCATAGCATAAATTACTTTAAATTGATAGAGGGGACACGTTCAATATACCTTTAAATGTAGAATATGGATGGTGATGGTCATCAGTGGTGGCTGATTTGGCTGAAAAATGGATAAGGTGATCTTGTGTTGTTATGGATGTGTTTTGCGATTGAAGGGTGAGGGGAGAGTGAGAGAATGACAGGAGAGAGAGGGAAAGAAAGGGTCTTTGGGTATAAATTTTAAATGAAGTTGCCGATGACAAATACGAAATAAAAGTTGCAGATGACATTTGCATCTTGTGTGTCGTAGTTTTTATCTGCGACTCATGAAACTATGTTATATCCCCAACTATGTTTGTCATTATTTTACTTTACGAATTTTTTTTAACTATGCTAACAAAAATTGTGAGATCTGGAATCAATCCATTGCATTCTATTATAGCTAATATTTAAAAAAATCTTAGATTAATCAACAAGTCAATTTAATAATGAAAAAATGATGATTTTACTGAAAATGTGTATTCGAACTAGAGTGTTTTTATGAATATTACAGCAAGGTTTGGAGTA